>CM067317.1:2600800-3200800 GCA_034231615.1 Meghimatium bilineatum | reverse complement strand
TCAAACATTGTCTCCTGCCTTGTTAGTACACTTACTGACACATACTGTGTAATGTTTCTCTTCCACCTTACCGCCCTATTTTTATCACCCTATTACGAGTAGTATGACCATGGAGACTATGGTGGTGACCAAGACATTTGAGTGGCTACGCACACAGAAAGTAACGCAGGTCTGCATCTTGAGTGACTCTATGAGTATGATTAAGAAGGTACAAGTGGGTCTCGTTCGCGAACAGTGGATTGAGGCCTTGAGAAATGCGAGCTTGAAAGCGGTTACATTTATTTTCGTGCCGGGACATGTGGGCGTTCGAGGCAATGAAAGAGCGGATCAACTGGCATCGTGTGCGATTGGGCAATGGATCGCGCTGACATTTTGAACTCCTTAAGAGATATAACACGCGAGAGTGAGACTAATGTGGATGATGATTCCTTTTCAATGGCTAGGATTAAAGATCAGGGATTGAGATGCGGTGTTGCTAGAGGTGAACATTTTGGAGGGCGCAGAAGAATGATGGTCAACCAGCATAGGACCGGTACTGTCAGCAGAAGTGTGATGGCGGATACACTCAAGGAGAGATTGGAGCAACTATGGATGTGTCCAGTTTGCAGTGATGATGATCCGACGACTAACTAACTAACCCTATTTTTTTTTTTAAAGTATCTAGGCCTATTTCTAAGCATCTTTGACTCATAGACCTATTTATATTACTGATACATAAGCCTATCCTTCAACTTTCCCTTACAGTAACTTACACTTCTATATGCGTATTTTGTATGTGTCCAAAATAATTTTTCTCCACTGTTCTTAATTTCATTTTTTTTTTAAATTTCTTTTATAGTTCTTTTCTTCTTCATTCATTCTCAAACTCCTGCAGATGATCAGGATGTAGTCTGGAGAACGGAATGCGTTGTGTCATGATTTACAGCACTGCTGCGATATCTGCACCTTTCGGCCTGACACATCCGACGTCAGCATGGCTTTGGGTCACTGACCCTATATGGGATGGGACAGCCAACTCCATCCCATAACTTCCTTAGTCGCCTCTTACAACTTGCATGGAATGTAAGCAGTGATGCTATTCTTTGCTCCCCTTTCGGGCCCCCGGCAAAACATGGGCGATAGTTCTCTTTTCATCCATACTGTTTTTGAGTCTCCTGCAAGTAATTCACACAATTCTTCATGTCAGCATGATAGGGACTAATCACTCATTGTCTTTTAAAATTTTCCCAATGAGGACAGTGGCTCAAATTGTGAATAATACGTCAGTCTTGATTCTATCTACTGTCATTTCCACTTGTACCGTTATCGTCATGTCGGGAATTCAGAGTTTTTTGTCTTTGGCCATTTGAGTTGCATTGGCAAGCCCGTGTCTATTGAATATTTCTTTGATTGAATATTTCTTCTTTGCCTTGTAGCTCAGTCTTCTGTTAATGTATGCACAAAGGACTAGTTGTGCTGGTTCCATTCTAATAACGTGATCAAACTATCTGGTATGCTGCCTCTCGATGTCTTGACTTGAGATAGTTTTTACTTCTTTCCTGATATTTCCATTTCTCCTGAAGTCTCTTCTTGTGACATTTATAGCCTTCATCAAACATCTTATTTCGCAAACTGTGATCTTTTTCGCTAGTGTCTTAGTCAAGGGCCATGTTTGACATTAGTAACACAGAGTTGGTATAAAAATACTGTTTATCAATTGTTGTTTTGTATCCATGCAGATTGATGGGTGTTTCAGTATCAGTGACAGCTGGTAAGTCACAGCATTTACTTTTTGGTACCTTGTTTCAATCTCTTTGTCGAGTTTGCCATCTCTGTAAATTTGTTTCCTAGGTATTTAAACTCTGGGACTTGCTTTAGTTTTGTACCATTGACAGATACATTTAACTGGACTGGTCATCTGCTTATCTTCATAGTCTCTGTTTTAGATGTGTTTAGTTTCATTTTGTGTTATTTGCAGGTTGTATGGAACAAGTGTGTGTGCCGCTGTAATTCATTTTCAGATTCATATATTAAACATTGATCATCTGAAAATAGCAGTTCATTGAGCGAGCTGTGATCTTCATTTGATGCTTCTGTGAGGTGTATTTGTTTCTTGGGTCTGCGGCGCAATCCACGTATCTACGGTCATGGTGGAATTTGACCTAGTTTTGAGGTATTCCCCAAAGCTGTAGTTGCGCGGATCCACTGTTCGCGCGGAAATGTGCCACGGCGTGCGAGAGGTTATGATATCACGGTTCGCGCGGGAATCGTTTTCGAGTTAGTTAGTTAGGTTGTGTGTGGTTTTAAGTAAAATAAAGGAGATAAAAAATAATAAAAAAGGAGAGAGGGAGGGGTGGTATAAAAAAGGAGGGGGGGAATACATGACATATGAAAGCCCAAAAAGGGGGGGGGTTGAGGGGGGTCTCCCCCCTCATGACATTTGAAAGTCCAAAAAGGGGGGGGGTTGAGGGGGTCTTCCCCCTCATGGCATTTGAAAGTCCAAAAAGGGGGGGGTTGAGGGGGGTCTCCCCCTCATGGCATTTGAAAGTCCAAAAAGGGGAGGTTGAAAGTCTAAAAAGGGGGGGGTTGAGGGGGGTCTCCCCCCTCATGGCATTTGAAAGTCCAAAAAGGGGGGGGTTGAGGGGGGTCTCCCCCTCATGGCATTTGAAAGTCCAAAAAGGGGAGGTTGAAAGTCTAAAAAGGGGGGGGTTGAGGGGGGTCTCCCCCCTCATGGCATTTGAATGTCCAGTTTTTATTTCAAATTATAAAATTATTGAAAAAAAAAACACGAAAGAAAGCACTAAAATCTGGTGCTTTATGATGAAATGAGTTGCAACACTGGCGTGATCAGAAACCAGCAAAAGACCGCACATTTCAACAAAGTGGATCGGTGCTCATGGTTTGTGTTATTCTTATGATTTGAGATTTATATTATAATTAATGCATGGTTTGCGGAGAATTTATCCGGTGAATAAGGTAAGTGCTTCATTTTACCCATTTCACACTGTTTACATTTTTAATTAGGCGACTGCAGATTTCCGCTAGTGAAATCTCTGCTCAAATCGATCAAATCTTTTTTTTTTTAAAATGTCCGCCACGCACAAAATCGCCTGGCGTTCGTTGGGTGTGTGACGTCATTGCACGCGGGATTTGATTGGTTGCCGGATTTTCTAGCGGAACTCAATGACGTCGCTTGTTTAAAAATGTCAACAGTGTTCTATTTTTAGCGCGGTGACCGTAGATACGAAGATTATACCCCTTCGGGTCTGCTTCTTTAGTTATCCATTTATCCTGTCCATGTATGTTACAAACAGAAGTGGTGATAGTACGCAGCCTTGTTTAACACCTGTTTTTATTTCAAATGGGTCTGTTGTACCATCAGTAGTTCTGTTTACGCTCTGGTAGTTTTTGTATACAGCTCTTACTTATGTTGTCTAGCAATTGTCAATGTGTACATACTCCAAAGTCCACAGACCATCTTAGTTATTAAGCTGGGGGTTCAGAGTCTGTTCTGATTTTTGCATCCTATGTCACATACTTCACGGTGAAGTATGTCACTATGTATGTGGCTGAGCATAGATGCCTCTGTACATATTGAGTACAAGAAGAATTTGAAAGTTATAACTTTTAGCTATGCTATGTACTACTACACTTGTAAATATTCATAAAGTTTATAAAAACTGATGTGCGATGTCCAAGTGACTCATCATACATTTCAATAATTTCATTATAACATTTTTGGGATGGTGGTCTGCGATTTAAAAGAAAAGATTCATTCTCATGAACTTCACTCTTAAACTAAACCAGCGCTACTTCAGAGCGACATATTTTTACCACCTAGTGAAGTAATATCAGCATACAAATAAATACGTAAAATAACCTGAGAAATGTAACCACCGACGAGAAATTCTTCGTCGTACTCAACAAAGCAAATAGTACTAAGCCTGCAAGATGGCGATCTTCAGAGTGGAACTGAGGAGCAAGTTTCCGGTGATACTTTTTAAACAATATTATAAAATAGGTTACTGATATCCGACAAGCGAACACAACCATCATCACGGACTGAATCTGAAGATTAATTGCTCATTACTTTAACATTACAGATAACGAGCAAAAGTAAAACAATTACTAAATTATCATAAATCGTTATATTTGTATTGTCAGTTGATATGAATGATCAAATCATGGTAAACTCACCAAAAGGACCAAAATTATCTCAACACCGGTCAGCGTCTGCTAGCGAAATCCTGACACGAAAATCTCGTAGTTTCCTATTAAATGTTGCCACCTTCTTTATTTAATTACACGTCATTAAACAGAAACCTAACTACACTTGTATTCATTCAAATCTTTTACCTATAATTCGAATACTAATATAGATTGTTTTTATCTGTCCTTATACAAAATCGAAAGGTTTGGCGGTGACTATTGTTAGTGGAGGACTAGCCCCGTTGAACTTCCTCCTGTCACCCAAGACAACAAAGGCGCTGAGGCGTTGCATTATGGGATGGCAAACCTTCATCAGGCGCTATAAATAAACTATTTTTGCTTATGTCATAGAAATGAGAAACGACATATTCTGGCCACCTCAAACACACAAATCAGAGTTCAATATCTAAAAAAAATGCTTCTCAAACCAATAACACCGTTAACATTTATTCGAGAATTACGGCTGTAAACATAAAATTATTCCGATTTTTTTTATAAAACTAGATTGGGAATGCCCGATATTTTTTGTGTACGTTAACATAAACGATATCCAATAACTAACTTACACGTTCCAGATATACTAAATATTTGATAAAAACCGTATTTTAACAAGTTGTGCTGATTGAACAATATGCGTAAATTGCGTCATAATATGTAACAATCGATGTGCTTAGTGATGCGGGGAAAATATGCGAAATTATGTGCGCACTTATTAGTCAGCAATAGCACTCAGATATAAATATAGTATTACTGCATACACGTATGATATGATGCAATATATCGATCTTGACAAGATCGCTACAATTTGCTTATTGTCGTTCCTGTGTGGGAATTTACCCTAACGTTGAACTTAAGAGTCAATAGTACTTTCGCAGAACACAAGTTCAATTAGCTTTACGGTGATTCTTCTTGTTTCTTGCTTATAAACTGGCTTCACGGCACGTTGGGCATTTCAATAAGTGCTCCGCCCTCCGTCTCAGCAGCCATCCCTTTTTCTCCCTCACCCCTAGATACTCCCCTTTCTAACATTCTTTGTATGTGTACGTTCTCAGCCTCATTGATACCATCTTTATCTTGAAATAAATTTATTATTGCCTTCATTAAATCTGCTTTATCTCTTCTCAGCAATGTGCCATATATCACCGCATTGTCTGCCAATAAGTCGGCTCTCTCGTTTCCTCTGACCCCAACATATCCAGGGCAGTATATCTATGTAATGCTCAAGACAATTGAGCTGTTCAACAAGTCCCACATTTCTTTCTCAGCATGAACCCTTCTATCTTGCGAAGCATGCCCCGCGAATAATGTGTCGATGCACCAGATATCAACCAATTAAGTGCTCCTGTAACTCCCTCTATCTCCATCCTCATGCTCGATGTGACTAGAATATGCTGAAGATTTCTCAATCAACTTCATGCTGTTTCTGTAGGCAACAAAATCCCAACCGCTTTTATTTGTGTTTCTGTTAACGGAGTCATCCTTGTAAATAATCATGTCTTTTGGTTTCGAGTGTAGCTGGGTGAGCTTTATGATGAACGAACAGACTATCAAACTATAGTCATATGGTAGGCCCTGTATAATATTAGTATAATAACAGACCAAAAATTAGACAGTTTCGAAAACAAATGTCTCAGGAAACTGATAAACATAAAATGGAGCTATTTCGTCACAAAAAGTGATTAAGAAACATAACACACCAATAATATGTTTCAAACGTCATACAAAAACGCAGATGGAAATATGTGGGTCACTGTTTAAGACTATACGAAAGCAGAATAAACCAACAAGCCCTTACGTGAATATCTAAAGGTAAAAGAAAATGAGGAAAGCCTTAAGGCTGGTGTGTTATGCAACCCTAAAAAACACCATACTTAAAGAAGGAGAAATTATAAGCTGCAAGACCATACAAGAACTAAAATTGCAGGCAGCTAGCCGCAACACACGGAGAATAAAAACCTCTAGCCTATGTGCCCAGTGCAGAATTTACATATAAGCTAAATAAGCTATAGCTTAGGGCCCCACTTTCTTGGGGCCCCCAAAAAATCATATTTGCCACTGACATATAATATCTGGACTTGTAAAAGGCCCCATATCTCAAATAGCGTAGGTCCTCATCAAGCGGCAATGTATGTGCCGCCTATGGTACGAAAGGAACAAACTAACTAATATAATAATAATAGGACACATAACCCATCAAGGTCGTCGGGGCACCACACTGGCAAAAAAAACCACGTTTCCAAACATCTCTGTCCTTGATGTTATCACACCCTTCTTGATGTTATCACACCTTCCTTGATGTTATCACACCCTCCTTGGTGTTATCAATCCAGGATTATCTCTACTCTCTTCTTCTTCCACCCTCGACTATCAAAATAATTTTAGAGAGAGTGTGTCTCGTTATATGTCCAAACTAAACTACATTATAGGGTATACCGGGTATTGGTACGAAAAAATACTAATAACAGTAGGCCTATACATCTTCAGCGTGCACATAACTGTACATTTTCAACGTTTCAACCGTAATGCTTTTTTCATGAAAATACAAGATACACAGTGAACAAACAGTAAAAATAATGACACTTTTACAAAAGCACGTAAGAGGCAGATGGTTATACATCAAGGCCAGGTGCATTGCCTAACAAGTTCGTTTAAGTTTGAAAGAATGCAGGACATGGCCAAGTGGATCTTCGTTAATCATATTTTTGGCAGATCCGCAAACAGATTACATCTATCATAGGACTGGTGTTATAAGTTCACTGACCTGTTGCGCCGATTTTGTATTTGTGGCATATAGTTAGTAAGGCAGTCTGTGGTAGTCTGAAAATGATCACGCACCATGTCACGTCTGGAGAGCTGATGTAGGTATTTATTGTTGTTCGATCTGAGTGGTGCGCTTTACTTATAGGACTGGTGCTATAAGTGCACTGACCTGTTTACTTATAAGACTGGTGCTATAAGTGCACTGACTGGTGCTATAAGTGCACTGACCTGTTTACTTATAGGACTGGTGCTATAAGTGCACTGACCTGAGTGGTAACGCTTTACTCATAGGACTGGTGTTATAAGTGCACTGACCTGTTGCGCCGATTTTGTATTTGTGGCATATAGTTAGTAAGGCAGTCTGTGGTGTCCTGTGGTAGTCTGAAAATTATCACGCACCATGTCCCGTCTGGAGAGCTGATGTAGGTATTTATTATTGTTCGATCTGAGTGGTAACGCTTTACTTTGAGGCTTCACGGCAGAGGCTCTAAGATATGCAACAAGAATTCCCATATGATGTTTTAAAAAACAGTCCAGGCCGATAGGGAAATTGACATCTCAATAAAAGTACGACCAATTTATCCTATTTTTTTTCTTATGCATTCTAATCCTATTGTTGTGACCACATTCTTCCTGATTTTGTCTTTTATAATTATGGTTCAACTTTTTATATTGTAGGCATTCCATTTTACATTAGTCTTATGATATTTAAACGAGAGCAACACAGTTCCTATATGTATGTGTATGTACTCCCTTTACTTCACTTCATACTCCCTTTACTTCACTTTGTGAAATCAATAAGTGCACAGATTCGCGCCACAAAATATCGATTAGTGTAGCGCGTCTAATATTACAGTTCTATGTTCATTGACTTTGACTTGAAACATCATACTCAGAAAATCTATCGTAAGAGCCTGCACGCATGTTCGTCTGGGATGAAGATAATTCATCATGTACTAAGCCGAAGCAACTATTAGGTGGGGTGGCCAGTTCCCTTCCTTGCTGTCATTTCCTGCGCTAAATCACGCGTCAGGTACTCATTTACAGCCGAGTCGACTGAAGGAGTGGTCGTGTCAAGCTATAAGTCACAGCCGAGACTTTTGTGTATGTCCGGATGTGGTTTCGAACCTGACACGCTGTATCCCAGGGATAGCGAGCAAGCTCACTATCAACTAGAATACCGAGCTCCTCCTCATCATCATCATGTGATGAATGAACAACAACAGAAACATTTAAAAAAAAAACTTTACAGATCGTAGTGCTGGTATTTTTTCCTCCCCTTTCAGAACCAAGTATCGCACTGACAAAACAGATCTATACGTAGCAATACGATAAATACTTACTCGTCTACGATTGGTTACGTTGGAACCAATGAAAGGAATCATTGGTCAGTTTTCCGATATTTGAATTCTCCACAGGTCATTACTATTCTCATCCTGATCCACGTAAACTAGAACATTTCAGACTTTGTAACTACGTGCAAGAAAAGAAAATGACAAATTTTAACAGTTACAGAGAAATATTGGCGCTGATGTCAATATACTTGGCTTCTAGTCATGTGATTCTTGACTCGATCCCAGTTGGGCTGCAATTTTCTCGACTACAAGAGGTACGAAGTCGTATCGACCTTAGGAAATGAGTGCCAGAACATATATAGAAGTTAGGGCATCCGTTGTGCTGTTGATCACATCATCACTGGTCAAGAAACAATATATATATATAATCCCGTAACCCGTCGGGGTCGTAGAGGTCCCACATTGGATGATTTAGCACGCATAGTTCGCCAGCGATTTCTATCTTCAACGATGCGGATGAGTGAGGAAAAATGTTGTATTGTCCCCTCTTTGATGTTTTCTGTCCATATTTTTATTTTACCCCCTCTGCTTCTCGCACCCTCGTCTGCATACAAATCCAAACCATGCTAGTGACAAGAACATGCAGGTAACACAAATATGAGTAGACGGGCCAGATTTTGGAAAATAAAAACCGAGACAATACACAATTAGTCCGTCTGTTTCTGGGACCGAAAGGAAAACAGGGACCACTGAATGTGAAGAACGCCATAAAATCAGCCTCATGAGCCAAATAGCCAAAAATACTTATCAGAATCCTCATGAAGAGAGTGAAACAAAATTTAAAAAAGATGTAAGTCCAGAACAATGTGGCTTCGTAGAAGGCAAAGGTACCAACAATGCTATATATATTATGATCTATAGGCATAAAAACAGACTCATACTTCTGTTTTATAGACTACACGAAAGCATATGATAAAGTTAAACATAGTAAAGTTATACACGTGCTAGAGAATTTGAACATCGATAGTAAGGATTTAAGAATGATCGATAACATGTACTGGCAACAAAATGCAGCAATAAGAATATGACATCAATTTGGCCCTTTTCAACAAATAAACAAGGAGTTAGACAGGGTTGTGTACTTTCACCAGACCTCTTTATACAGTGAAAACATAATGCGTGCAATAGTTGACATCTCAGGAATATCAGTTGGAGGACATAACATAAATAATTTGAGATATGCAGATGGCACTGTTATGATTGCTAAAAGTGAGGAGGACTTCAATAATTAATTCATGTAGTAGTCACAAACAGTAAAGAATAAAGGCCTCTTCCTAAATATCAAGAAAACAGAAGTAATGGTTATTTAAAAGAAACAAAATAACACAACTTGCAATATGAACGTGAATGACATAAGTATTAAAACAGGTCCACCAATTTAAATATTAAGGTACAACGATTACAGCAGACGGAAGAAGTTCAACAGAAATAAGAAGCAGAATAGGGCAGGCAAAAAACAACATTCAGAAAAATGAAAAATATATTGTGTAATATGACCGTGTCATTAGAGGTGAGGAAGAGAGAGAGAGAGAGAGAGAGAGAGAGAGAGATGCAGTGCTATATAACTCATGTAATAACACATGGATGCGAGTTTTTGACAATAAACAAACAGGAAAGTGGGAAATTAGAGACAATAGAGATGTGGTTCTACAGAATACCATGGAATGACAGAAAAACTAATGTGGAGGTGTTGAAATAGTGAAATGCGAAAGGGAACTTAATCAATAATATAAGAAAAAGACAATCTTCATTTTTTGGCCACGTTATGAGGCAAGGAGGTTTAGAGAACATAGTCACAACAGGAAAGATTGAAGGCAACAGAGACAGAGGGTTACAACGTGAGAAAATATTTGACAGTCAAACAACACGGCAAGGCAGAGAAACAACAACGATCTTGATACATAATACTGGAGATAGAGAGCTGTGGAGAACGATGATCACCTACGCCAGCCGGTATGGCACCTAATGAATGAGTAAAACAAATTACAAACAAGCTAAAAATGAGAATTATGAAATGCTGCATCTATTATATATTAATCAGAAACATGGACAATAAACAAACTATAAATTGATGCCATCGAGATGTGCATATATAGAAGATGAGGTAAAACTTCGTGTAAAGAAGAGAAAACTAACAAAGGGGCCCCAACAACACTTCGTATGGAAAAAAATAAAGATTAAAAGAATAAATCCAATAAATAAAGTATTTTGTACATATCAAAAGACATGATACCTTGCTGAAGAAATTACGTGAGGGTAAAGTCGAGTAGAGGCGAGCAAGAGGTAGAGAGAAAGATACATGATGTAAATGGAAGAGAAAAATAACGAGACAGATAGAGTGCAGTCTAACGAAGTGCATCACCAAGGCAAGAGACGAGATGTTGGAGGTCCGTTGTAGCCAACCTCCGTTGCTGAGACGGTACGCAATGAATGATTGAATAGGGTCTTTAGTGGGTTATACTGTACGAATATAGCAACACACATAAAAATATGATATAGACTAATAAATGCTTACAGAATGAAGTTTCCAGATTTGTACAATAATCGTGAAATCCCAGCCAATGGGAGGAGATGTGCAACCAATATTTACAATTCCTTTAGGTGAGTCGCTGTGCACCGTAACTCAATCATGCGCAAAATGGTGCTGATAAAATATCAGTACAAATTTCTGTATGACGTTTCAGTGCGCAACATTTATCATTGCCTTCTTTATCAGCACCAACAACAGATATAACCCTTCAGGATCGTAGGAGTGTCACTCTAGAAACATCAACACAAAACTTTCGCCATAGGCCTACCTCTCTGTTCTCAGTTCTTAGTTTGAGTGTGGAGAATCTTAATCATGTCCAGTCTTTAATATTATCAATCCATACTTTCCTCTGACTTGCTCCGTCCTAAACTGTTCACTACAAGATATTATCAATCCATACTTTCCTCTGACTTGCTCTACCCTAAACTGTTTCCTACAAGATATTTTTGGAAAGAGAATCGCGTCTCACCACGTGATCAACCCACACAAATTTGTTGCGATTTTCTTTATCGTCCCTCAGGAATGTAGCGGATATGTATATGTTTACAATTTATGGGAAAATAGAGACAACAGTGATGAGGTTCTATAGAAAATGTAGATAGTATCATAAGCAGCTAGAAAGGCAAACAAGAAGGAGCCGAAAGAGTGAAATGAGAGAGTGGGGTTACTTAAAAGAAAGAGACAATTAACATTTTCTGGAGACATTATGAGACAGAGAGGTCTGGAGAACGTAGTTACAATAGTCAAGTTAGAAGACACGAGAGACCGAGGACGGCAAAGTGAGAAAATATTAGATAGTCTGATATTGTTGCATGGCAAAACAGACTAAATAGCTTCTTACTAGATACTAGAGATATCTTTGATGATCGGCACGGCACCCGATGATGATTAGTAGTTCACGTGAAAATGAGTGAGATTATTTATGAGAATACTAACCGGGATAACGTGACTGTCTATACCGACGTGACGGTCTATACCGACGTGACTGTTTATACCGACGTGTACGGCCGTAGATATGAATACCTTAAAGGAGGGGGTTTCACTAAAAAAGGTCATTCGTCCGTTTCCGTGTGTAGATTTCACTGATAGAAAATTTGAAGACCTTTTTGCCCAAAATCGCCAAGGGAGGTGTTTTTGTAGACATTTTGGTTAAGTTCCTAGTGCTAAGTGTCATATAAGATTCACTGAAAGGGGGGGGGGTAATCATCCCTCCCCTTAACTACAGGCCTGCCGGTGAACCAACCTTGTGGACTTTTTAAACAATCGATGAAGAAAATACATTCCGGCGATAGTTGTGCAACCGTAATCTCCGTGTATGAATGTATCTCGAAAGGGGAACTAAAAATAGCAACACCAAAGTGTCATTTATGTTATAAGAGGAGATAACATGTTAGGTTAGGAATTGACAAAATGTGTATGGCCTTATTCGTCTTCATACAATCTGATGGAGGCATGTACGAGATGAAGTCAATCGGAGTACCCGCTGGCCCCACATGAGCTTCTCTGCAAAACAAGTTGTGGGGAACTCAAGATGACCTAAAACAAACCGCTCTATACATGACCAATATCGAACTGGATGTTTAACAATTGATACCAGAAGTTGTGTAGTAGCATAGACACGTCATCAGTTGTTGTGTAGTGTCAGGAACCCAAGATGACCTAAAACAAACTGCTCTATGTTGTTGTGTTGTCGATATCCAAATGATGATGGGTAATGCTACTTTTGTCAGCACAGTGCCATTCTTTAAAAAAGTGCAGGTCTTTTGAAGTTGACTTAGTGGTTTCTACAGTAAGTTTGTGAGAGTGACTATATAAGTTTTTTACAGGCAGTTGAAAGGTAAGGGCAGTCAATAAGGTGGTGTTCTGCTGTTTCATTGAGATTAGAACAATGTCTACAAGGGGATAATTGCTGAGGTTTGATACAGTTTAAATGGCTATTGATCCTTGCATGCCCTGTTCGAAACTGAAAGATAAGGTATTGGTTTTTCCTTTTGTTTATGTTTATGTTATCATTGTCCTTTGGCCCCTGTCTTTTCACAAATACATTTCGACAAGTCAGCCCATTTGCCGATCTGTTCAGCCAGACTTCCCTGATGTTGTTTCTGAGAATCTGTTTGACTGTTCCCATACTACAAGGTCTTTGCTTTTGTTGTTATGAGGCACCTCTTTTTGCCAGTATGTTTGCTACTTCATTTTCTGATATATTGCTATATCCAGGGATCCATTGCATGATCACGTTGATTGTATATGCAGAGATAAGACACTGTGCGTTGCTCTTGCTATGTGGAGAATATCTTGATTTTAATGTTGGATATATTTAAGTGCGTCCAAAACTGACATAGTGTCTGTAAAAATAACTATGCCTGATGGCTTTTGTTCCATGAGATCAAAGTATTGGTGTATTAGCTCAATGGCTGTCTTAATGACCTCTCAGCCTCTACTTCATAATTTGAGCAATTTTAACCACAAGAGTCACAGAATTTGCAGGCAGATCCATCAGTTATCGTATATGGATGTCATATCCTGCAAAACAGGTGGCCTTGAAAGCAGATCTATCAGTGTGGGCCTTGATTGCTGATAATGGGTAGCTGTTTATAGTTTCTAGGGCACATGTCCTCAGAATTGTTGGTAGTGTTCCCTTATTTACTGTTTTATCTAGTAATGTTGTTTGGATGGTTGGTGCAAGTTCTTACGGAACTTATTTGTGTATGTAATTATGGAATTTATTTTTGTATGTAGTTATGGCACATAAGAACCAAGTTGTGTTTACTACGAATATGTGTTTCCTGTGGTGACATATGGATGTGAAGCATGGACACTAAACAAAACAGTGGCCAAGAGAATAACATCATTTGAATTACTGGTAAAGTGTTATATAAAAGTTTTGAGAATACCATGGACAGCAAGGAAAACAAACCAGGAGGTGTTACAAACAATTAAGGTAGAGGAAGTCTGGTTTCTGAACACCATATTAAAGAAAAAGCTACATTTTTATGGTCATATTAAGAGACACGACGGCACGGAGAGAGTGTTATCGGAGGGGATGATAAAAGGCAACAGGGGCAAAGGTCGCCCTAGACAGCATTGGACAAAAGACATTCAAAAATGTCTGCGCATGTCAGTAAAAGAGGCTGGACAACTTGCTCAAGACTGTGGAGAATTCAAGAGATCCATAGGGAAGACTACGTTCTGGAAAGAACATGTCACATGATGATGTAGTTATGTAATTAATTTGTGTATGCAATTATGTAATTAATTTGTGTATGCAATTATGTAATTAATTTGTGTATGCAATTATGTAATTAATTTGTGTATGCAATTATGTAATTAATTTGTGTATGCAATTATGTAATTAATTTGTGTATGCAATTATGTAATTAATTTGTATATGCAATTATGTAATTAATTTGTGTATGCAATTATGTAATTAATTTGTGCATGCAATTATGTAATTAATTTGTGTATGCAATTATGTAATTAATTTGTGTATGCAATTATATAATTAATTTGTGTATGCAATTATGTAATTAATTTGTGTATGCAATTATGTAATTAATTTGTGTATGCAATTATGTAATTAATTTGTGTATGCAATTATGTAATTAATTTGTGTATGCAATTTATTTTTGTATGTAATTATGTACAATATTTTAAAAAAATGTAATTATTTCATCTTCATGAGAATTTTGGTCACTTTTTTTTGGGAAAATCATTTAAAAGGGAGGGTGGGGTAGGTAGGTATTTACCCATATTCTGACTAAATTCATGGTACTAAAAGTCTTTTTCTGATTTCTAACACCCCCTCTCCAAAATCCAATCTACGGGCTTGATCCACTCATTATGCAGTCAACCAATTTGAATCTTGCGGTTCATGGATTCAGATTTAGGAACAGCACTGTCTGCCACTGTTTGAGACTCATTTTAACACTGCAGTAACTGCCTCACATTCCATTCTCATGCTGGTCCCTGACTGCAGGTTGTTGTACTATTGTATAGTATGGTATTACACAAATCACAGAAATGACTCTGCCTCTTAAAATGACAGAGAAACTACAGTCCGATCTTGACCCCTTCTAACAGAAACTATCAATAACTTGATAGTTTATCTCCAGCTTATAGTCATTCCTCAAATTTAAATACTTCATTGACAGGGGTGACCTGGACAATTATTTACCAGTTAGTTGTTTGTCATCACATGATGATGATGATGACCATTTGTTACATCCACTTTTGGAATTCAGTTAGAGTTTTGTCCTTGATTAGTTGTAGATGACTAATAAGTCTTATTCTGGCTGCAAATGTCCTTGGACAGTTCAGGTACGGGATGACCATTGTAGATGGTTTTTGATCTATCCGTGACTTTCTAACTACGTTGTTGAACTACAACATTTCTCCTCTATTCACAAGATGCATTGTGAAGGTGCATTCAGAGAACCATCTATGTGTATAACAACAACATCAACATATAACAACACCTGGGTAATGTTTCTGCGTAAGGGAAACATTCCCTGGTCAACTCAGTTATCAATTTTGTGTGGTTTTGTTTAATTTAAATGTTATTAGGTTCTTGAAAAAGGTTCCATTTGGATTGATATGTGGAAAATTGTCCTGTTTTGTTTTATTGCATGTTTTTATATACTCTTTTATCTAATTTTATTTATAGTTACGTTTTTCTAGTAACCTTTTAAACTTATTTTGCATTACCATTTGATCGTTTGGTTACTGCAGCACACTCCATTTTGTCGGACACCCTCCGACCTTTTGGTTATTCATATTTGTAGGGCAGGATCCAGGCAAAAATTATTCCCAGATATTTAATTCTATCACTCTAATCTATAATCCGGCCACTGAGCATCACACTTGGAAGAACTGTCTTCATGTTGTTGTTATTCAAAGAACACATCATCTTCTTCTTCTTCTTCATCGTTCTTCAGTCAGATATCAGGTTACAGTGCCAAAAGCTTAATGAATTGTGTAATTCGCTTCAGGTCATTCATGGAACCCCTCTAGTCTGGAAGTAATGCCGTCTCAGTAGTCCATATTTTGTCTCTCTCTTCTTGGTAGAGTTGACAGTCATGAAGAATGTGTTCTGCAGTCTCTGGGCTCAGTCCACAGTTGCACAGGTCTGTCTCACCAATCTTCAGCTTTTGGAACATGTGACTTCTCAATCTGTTGTGACCAGTTTGTAGTCGAAGATGATAGTTTGTTCCTTGCGTGACATTTGATGGTAGTGGTTATTTGGTTCTGTAGTTGGGTGAACAAAATGTATCCACTTTTTCTTAAATTCTGCTTTTATTATAATCTTACATTCATAATACATACATATTATCACTTTCTATTTGTTCCAGTGTTCCCTCTTCCCTTGCCAGGAGATCATCTTTTCATTTTCAAGTAATATGCTGTAATAAGCAGGACATTAGTTCATTCATGATCATGTTCTTTGGACCTGCAACACTGACTCTGCATCAGTTATCTCCTTTCTAAAACTTCCTTTATTGGCAAACAAAAATACCGCAATTATCATCCCACAACATTTTAGAGTCAACTACACTGGAATCCCTCTTTAGAGCATCCTTTTATAACAAATTTCCCTGTTTAACAAATTAAAAAATCCCCAGTTATATTTATTGTTCGCACATGAGTTTCCTGGCCTGAAAGGGGAGCAAAGAATTGCAATACTGTTTATCTTCCGCTTATGTCGTAAGAAGCAACTAAGGAAGTTATAGAGTGGAGTTAGTTGTCCCATCTTATACAGGATTAAAATGACTCAGAAGTCATGCTGAAGTCAGATTTGTTAGGCTGGAAGGTGCAGATACCACAGCAAAGCTGTAAACCATGACACAAAGCATTCCATTCACTGGACTACATCCCGCTAACCTACATAAGTTGGAGAACGAACGCAGAAGAAGAATATTTATTCTTTATTGTTTTTACTGTATTATTTTTTACAGTTATTATATAAATATGTCTTCGCTCTGGACCAAGTTGTTATACTGGGATTTTACTGTACCGAGTTGTTATACTGGGATTTTATTGTACCAGTTGTTATACTGGGATTTGACTGCACTAAGTTGTTATACTGGGATTTGACTGTACCAAGTTGTTATACTGGGATTTGACTGTACCAAGTTGTTATACTGGGATTTGCCTGTACCAAGTTGTTATACTGGGATTTGACTGTACCAAGTTGTTATATTTGGATATGACTTTACTACTATTTTTATTATACCAAATTTCAGCTCAACATTTCTACACTAGATTTCAAAAAAGATATGAAATGATAAGAGCATATTTTGCACTTAAATGTAATCTATCAAGCAAAATATATAAACTTATTCAAGCATTTATTCCCAAGAAAATGTATAAGTAAACATATTGACCAAAAAAATGCATGCTGTAATCAACTACAATTTCTAAATGACACAATATATAACACACAACAGGAAAAATATATTTCTTTTAGCCATATAAAATAATTTGATGAATATGTGTTTGATGTCTGTATCCAAATATAAGCACAACACTTACAGAAAATATGTTAGCCTATATATATATATATATTTATATTTAAAACACAGTCACCGGAAACAACAGAGAACACTAAAAATAATTTCTCACAATGTTAGAAGTCTAAAGAAAAGTTAAACAGTTATAAATAATAAGCAAACTGTCAGAGAATATCCGACAAGGTGGAGAGTGTCGCAGTAACAGAACCAAAAAAGGCAATAACAACTATGATAATGTATCATTGTCACTGATTACTCATATAGGCCTAACTAATAAATAGTAAAAATGCCACATGTACAGTAATGCTGATGATATAACAAAAAACAAAGGACCACAATGTGGAAAAAGTCTTATTCCTTTGTTGTTTCTTATTTTTCATTAACATTAGTTGACATTTGGTATTTTTTACTATTTATTACTTATCAGTGATAATAATACATTATCATATGTGTTATCACTTCATATTAATAAATGTCTTAGTAAACTCTGAAATATTGGTTGGGAAGAATTGAAATCAAACAAGCAAATATGAGAAGACATCAAACAACAATACATTTCTACAAATAAAATCAGAAGAAAATGATGGAATTATACTGGACATGTACATAGAATGAATGAAAACTATCACTACAAGCATGGATACCAAATGGTATAAGAGGAAGAACAAGACAAACTCTTCGCAGAACAACCATCAAAGAGCGTATAACTATGGGTCTCAATATCATGCAAGAATTACACAAAGTAGTATGACATCCCTCAAACTGGAGATCTCTGGTTTCTGCCCAATGTACTCATTTTCAATGAGATATTGCAATGCAAATGACAACCACTAACCAGTAATATACTCCCTAAATACATGCATAGCAGTTGCAGCTAGCACATTCACTAAACTAACAAATATCTGGAAATCCAAAGATCTAGGAAGAAACACAAAGCTGAAGTTATTCTACTCCTCTATTGTCCCATTATTAACCTATGGAAGTGAAAGCTGGAAATCAACTCAAGCAACAGACCAAAAATTAAACAGCTTCGAAAACAAATGTCTCCGGAAACTGATGAACATAAAAAATATGCCAAGAATATGTTTCAAACGTAATAAGAAAACGCAGATGGAAATACCTGGGTCACATTTTAAGACTAGATGAAAGCAGAATAAACCAACAAGCCTTTATGTGGACATCTTAGGATAAAAGAAAATGAAGACGCAAAGCAACCCTAAAAAACACCATACTTAAAGAAGGGGAAATAACAGGCTGCAAGACCATACAAGAACTAAAACTGCATGCAGTGGACTGCAACACATGGAGAATCAAAACCTCTGCCCTATGAAAGGAACAAACTAACTAACATACTCCCAGAGAAATGTCCTCAGTGTTCATGGGTGACCCAAAGAAAACAGATACAAATATTTTGTGTTGAAAATTTGAAGGTGTGATTCCTTATCAGGAACACTGACTAAGAAAATAGTGTACAGTACCTCTGGCTGCTACGTGAAAGAGTGCACCACACACAAAATGAAACTTAGCTGTCAGATCATTATCTTGGCACTCAGAATACACCCATAGATGTTCCAATCTCCTATTCAGTCCTTCAGCATGTGGTAACTGACTGCTAATAGTTCTAGAAAGTGTCCTTCAGCATGTGGTAACTGACTGCTAATAGTTCTAGAAAGTGTCCTTCAGCATGTGGTAACTGACTGCTAATAGTTCTAGAAAGTGTCCTTCAGCATGTGGTAACTGACTGCCAATAGTTCTAGAAAGTGTCCTTCAGCATTTGGTAACTGACTGCTAATAGTTTTAGAAAGTGTCCTTCAGCATGTGGTAACTGACTGCTAATGGTTTTAGAAAGTGTCCTTCAGCATGTGGTAACTGACTGCTAATAGTTTTAGAAAGTGAGTCATATCTCACTACCTGTCCAAACCAAACAAGTTTACACTGTTTCATCACTGCCAAAAGTTGTTCATGATAATCTGCAAGTTTGTTTATTTGTTGCTAGACAAATATATTTGTCTTGTGTTCTTCTTCTTCTTCTTCTGCGTTTGTTCTCAAACTCCTGCAGATCAGCAGGATGTAGTCCGGAGAACGGAATGCGTTGTGACATGGTTTACAGCATTGCTGCAATATCTGCGCCTTTTGGCATGACACATCCGACTTCAGCATGGCTTTGGGTCACTGACCCTATATGGGATGGGACAGCCAACTCCATCCCATAACCTCCTTAGTCGCCTCATACGACACGCATGGAAGGTAAACAGTGTTGCTATTTTTTGCTCCCCTTTCGGGCCCCGACAATACACGGGCGGTCTTCTGTTCTATATAACTAATTCTTAATAAACATCTGCAGCACTTTTATTAAAAACCTGAATTATTCTTTCCGTGTCTGAATTGAGTGTCCAGATTTCACAGCAACATACAAATATACATAGCATTAGTGATCTGAATAGATTGATTTTTACTGTAATACAAATCTATCTTTTCCAAATCTTATTCAACCTTGCCTTGACAGTCAACACCATCTCGAGTCTTAACTGAATCTAATTTCCTGAGTTGCCATCATCACATATTTGGGACCGGAGATATTTGAGTGTGGCAACTTCTTCAAGTTTGTGAATGTTTAACAGGATCTTGGTGGGATCTTGCTTGATGTCACAGTTGCAGTTTTGTGTTGGTTCGTAACTCTTCCTTTGATTTCAAAATGCTACAAGTTTCTTGCATTCCATGCATCACTTCCAGGTCATACATTCTGGTCATAGACAAATAAGAAAAACACACTGCATCCTTCAACTGGTCAAATTCCTTGACTGCATTCAAAATACGAGCACAGTCCATCAAACCACCATTTGTTAGTGTTGCAACAATAGTGAATCTGTGTCTGCAATTATATTTCCATATAAACCCTTGAGTCTAGGTACAAAAATGTACCCTGTGTCTAGGTACAACAATGTACCTTGTGTCTAGGTACAAAAATGTACTTTATGTCTAGGTACAAAAATGTACCTTGTGTCTAGGTACAAAAATATACTTTGTGTCTAGGTACAAAAATGTACCTTGTGTCTAGGTACAAAAATGAAAGTAACTCTCTGTGACCTGAAACTGTGAGCTGCTATATTCTGATGGATTTATTGAAACAATGATCAAAGCACTGCACTCACACCTTCACTCATAACCACAATAAATTCCGGCTAAATAATACAGGACAGATATCAGGGAGACATCTAGTAACATCAAGTAGGCTTACAATAAATTCTGGCTACAGAACACAGAAGAGAAAGATGTCAGGGAAACATCTAGTAACATCAAGTAAGCTTACAATAAATTCTGGCTAATCTCAAACTATACATATGCATGAAAATACACAACCATGTTGGAACAAAAGTAAAACTCTTCAAAGCTTCTGTGAAAATAAAATTACTGTAGTTATACAAAAATGTAGGCCCTATAGTTACAATAGACAACTCTTTCAAAGGCATTTACTGATGATGGCACTTAAGTTATTACAAACAAATGTGAGTAACCAACATTCATAATAATTGTATTACATTATGTCACGTCTCTGATGTACATTATGGAGATTTACAGTGTATAACAAAATCATGCAATAGATATAGGTATATGACTACACAAACATTTATTAAATGCAGGCATATGAAAATGCCTTTAGAAAAAATTATAAATTGTGAAAAATGTTTGGTCCCTCTACCATGATAATACACTACCAATATGGTAGGAATTCGTTTACAGAAATAGAGATAGGCAAACATTGAAGAGACATGGAAATGAAGTTTTGTGAATCGCTGGAAATTCAGACAAATTTTGTGTACATGGTAAAGACGTTTTGGTTAAAACATCAATTTGTGTGTTTTTCTCAGCATTTCTAGTGATTTACAAAACTTCATTACTCTGTGTCTTCAATTTTGTGCTGGACCATAGTTTTTCTGCAGTTCTACATATTATTTAATCCAAATACAAATCTGCTGCCTCATCTATGCCCAGATAAGACACTAAACAGTCACTTAAATAGACTAAGACTGGTTCCATCACCTTTATGTACATATGGGCAGGCAGCACAAACAGACTAAACAATCACTTAAATAAGTTACCAGTAGACTGGTTCCATTACCTCTGTGTCGATGTAGGCAGGCAGCACAAATCACGACAGGACACAACAGACTAAACAACCACTTAACCTTCACCACGCTGTGAGTGATTATAAATGAAAAACATTACATAATTTCCGTAGCTGTCCACAACTACAATCGCCAGTTTGCTACACTCCTCTTTGAACAAGGATATCATGATTGTAAAGAAATGTTATTTATCTGGTTAACAGTGGAAATGAAAGTAGACATAATTAACTTCCGTTTCCGCTAGTGTTCAATTAAATAGGATGAGATAGAAATAAGTTGTGACCATATTTGGTCACCGATATAATGGATAAAAATTGTTCAAAATAGCAACCATTTTTAGGAATACTTTTCTAAATTCTGATTTGCATTGCGCATCTGATAATGTTAGTTCGATCGACATGTTTCGTTTGTTCTCAAAGACAATATTATATGAAAACATTAGTTTGGTTATAAAATAACAGTGGAGCAAGCTAGGCCTAGTTGTATTTCATCCTGGATTGAATATATCAATGTTTTTACCGAAAGACTAGGCTAGACAATACTTTAGTTAGGCAGGTGTGTTTCGTGTGTTTTCAGAGATGATATCATATGTTTGCTTGGTTATGAAATAACGTCAGATATTTATAGTCCTAGGTATTTTATCCTGGCTTGAATATATCTGACAAGAATAGGCAAGTCACATATTTTTAACAGGGGTTTTAAAAAAATGTTTATTTTAATTTTATCTTCACAATGTTCTTCACAATGATATCACACATAGGTCTACACCAACGAAAAATATACATCATTACATTCAGTAACCATTTCTTTATTTCCACACACAATAAATATACACAAAGCTTCAAAACAAAAAAAGTTTTTCATTTTCCAAAAACCCTCCATAAATAGCACTTAAGAGCAAAAAAGAATGCAGTAGCAGTTGGAAACTACTCAATTTTAATGCAGTGTGCTAAAAGTTAAATAGACTAAGACTGGCTCCATCACCTCTGTGTGCACGTGGTCAGGCAGCACAGACTACATATCATGCAAGACTGTGTTACACTAAACAAGATGATGGAGGAGCACTGCCTCACAGAGACACACATCCACAGAAAGCTATGGGAGCTTTCAAATACAGCAGCATTTATCAAGAAAACCGGACTTGCTGCGTAGACATGATAAACTGAATGATAAGATGATCTTTGATGCACTTTATGTGACATAACATATCTGATAATAATCTGTATAGTATACAAGCAACCTGAACTAATTGATATATATGATATCACTCTATTTGAGTACGTGATCATTCAACTTTATTATGAAATGTACATTTACTTGTGCATAGTCGCAGATTAAATGTGTAAAACAACAATAAATGCATTTGAAAATTATGGCCACAACCACATAGACACATTTAACTAGATTTGCAGAGGTAGACATGAATTATATAACATTATACAAGTATATACCACAAGAATATATACTGAATGTGGAATTTTGATTCAAGAACTGCAGGATTCTATGATCAATGTATGCTTGCTTGTGAAAGTTGATATTGATCAATGTCTGCTTGCCTGTGAAAGTTGATATTGATCAATGTCTGCTTGCCTGTGAAAGTTGATATTGATCAATGTCTGCTTGCCTGTGAAAGGTGATATTGATCAATGTCTGCTTGCCTGTGAAAGTTGATATTGATCAATGTCTGCTTACCTGTGAAAGTTGATATTGATCAATGTCTGCTTGCCTGTGAAAGTTGATATTTAACATGCCCTGAAAGTTTACAGAAAATGAACAAAGTTTGTTAGATATATGGAGAAATAGTCATGTAAGTGAATACACATCCTACATCATATGCTGGAAGATAAGGATCATAAATATTAGTTCTAACATAAAACAATGCATTGTTGTTATGTGTCAAGAAGAACAAAGGAATAATTAGAATATCCAAAACAATTATTAGAATATCAAAAACAATAATTAGAATGCCCGATAGACTAATTAGACAATCCAGAAGATTGTTAAAATGCCAAAAACACTAATTAGAATGTCCAAAAAAACAACAGAATTTAGAATGTCTAGAACATATTATCTTACAAATTACTGTCACTCAATTCAACAAGACCATCTATTTGATATCAATTCAACAAGACCATCTATTTGATATCAATTCAACAAGACCATCTATTTGATATCAATTCAACAAGACCGTCTATTTGATATCAATTCAACAAGACCGTCTATTTGATATCAATTCAACAAGACTGACTATTTGATATCAATTCAACAAGACGGTCTATTTGATATCAATTCAACAAGACTGACTATTTGATATCAATTCAACAAGACCATCTATTTGATATCAATTCAACAAGACTGACTATTTGATATTAATTCAACAAGACCGTCTATTTGATATCAATTCCCTAGCTCTCATACAAGAATAATTGAGGGACAAATTTTCTTGGACCAACTTGTCCTTAGATCTTCACTCCAAATCTTTCCATGTGATGGCAATATTATTGAAAACTTTCATTGTCTCTCATTGATACCAGATAATGACCAGTAAAACTGTAAGCTGGCTGGCAAAACTTGGTAGGTGCCCTGTTATGTTCTGTCACTTTGTTTGTTTCATTGTGTCTGTAAGCTGACATGGCAAAACTTGGTAGGTGCCCTGTTATGTTCTGTCACTTTTCTGTTTGTTTCATTGTATTGTATTGCTATCCTGTGATATTCTGCCAACTTTTTGTTTGATGTTATTTCATCTCTAAATTTCTAGTTTTTTTCATCATTTATACTCTTCTAGACTTTCAGATTTATCTTGTGTAGCCATTATTATGTGAAAGTGCACAGTGCCGTTTCTTAATTATTGTGTGTTATTGATAAAGGTCATTTTGTCAAAACATTGATTTGTGTGTGTTATCATGTGTGTTACAAGTGACTAGCACAACTTCTTTAGCCTGTTTCAAGTTTTGCCTGTTGCCTCTCATTGCTGCTTGTTCACATTCAAACATAACCCTAATGTTCTAGAATACAATATTACCATTTTTTTTCTTGTACTCATAAAATCTCCTACAACAATAATGAGTATGGTTTTCTCATATTGAAGTCATGCAGTAATATGGATTGTGCGGTCAAGAGTGGCCAACATTGATACAATCTTGATGATTATTGATTGAAATGAAATTAAGTGCTATGAGTTGTACTTAGGTCAATCGCATGCAATTTTAGATCTCCCTAGCATAGTGGTTAAATTGTTCTCCTTGTGTTCAAGAGGTCATGGATTCGAATCTGACTCGTATAGTCTTCTTTACAAGCTGGATTTTTTCAGAGATTCCTGTGAATTATCACTTGAAGCTACAGAGTTACGTGCTATGAGTGGTACTCTCAGCAAGCAGCATGCCGCTTCATTGAGAATGACAGAGTATATATGGGAAATCAAGTAGAGTGAAGTTAATCCTCTAATACTTTTGAAACCTGTTTTTAATATATGTGGGAAACCCAAGTACAATCAAATCAGTCCGCTATGCCACTTGAAAAGATGATGGGGAGTAGAGACAAATGGAAGATAAAGACATAAATTTCTAGATGGGCTGTCACTGTGGCACAAAAATATCACCAACTGAACTTATTAAAAACACAAGAGACAGAGTTGTGGAGAAACATGATCGCCTATGCTACTATGAAACATGATCACTACTGCATGGCACTTGATTGATTGATGCCTTTTTGGTTGCAGGCTTTCATGTGATTGGATATCTGTCTACAAAATGGTGGGACATGTTGTATACACACATACACAGTAGGAAGCTTCTCTGAGTAGGAAGCTTCTCTGAGTAGGAGGCTTCTATGAGTAGGAGGCTTCTCAAAGCATTGCATGATGCTGATAGTTGGAGTCTTTAAATGATAAAAGAAAGCGCTGGAGAAACTATCCCCACTACATACTTGATGATGATGATGAAATAATCCCTTTAGCTGTGAGCAGATAGCACGTGATGATGATGAAATAATCCCTTTAGCTGTGAGCAGATAGCACGTGATGATGATGAAATAATCCCTTTAGCTGTGAGCAGATAGCTCTTGACAGTTCATAGCCTTTCTGACAAAAGCACAGATTCTCACAGTTGCATAACTGAGACAACACCCAGACTCACATAAAGTCTCAAAGGCATGGATGTATAAGGTGGGAATTTATGGATGCATGTTTAGTGATTAGACATTCCAGTGAGACAGTGTCCCAGGATTACCATGTCCTGACAGGAGGGGACAGTATCCCAGGATTACCATGTCCTGACAGTATCCCAGGATTACCATGTCCTGCCAGGAGCACTTCACACACTTCTGGGTCAACTAATTCATGATTTTTCTGTCATATTTTCTGCCCCATCTGCAGTAATGGCACATCTAGCATTCCTGTCACCTTGGAGCCTGCCACAAAGGTTCAATGCTTGCCAGCCTGCATCTCTTTGCCACATCCACATCCATGTGGGGGATATGTAATAGAAGACAAAAGTCAGAAATTGAGACAAGATGTGCCAACTATTTGTTTTCTCTCAGTTGACAGCCCATCCTCCAACTTTCCTTAGTTGCCTCCCCTATGACATGCCTGTAAAGAAGATAGTAGCACTGAACTAAAAATCCAGGCATAGGTTGCCACACAGGTGCTGCATACAGAAAGCAAGTGCTTCAGCACTTATATTTCATGGGAATAAACAGGTAAGAAACAGGTAAGCACTAGTCATTTACCTGTGTGGCTAAACATTATCAAATCAATTACCTTTCAGGTGTTGTAGTGGTGCCACTGTGTATCAGATCTATTTTATTTCTATTGTCTGCCCCCAGGTGAATGATGTTTGATAGCATCTACATTTGTTATTAAGCATAAGGGTGAGAGCCTCAGTTGTCGTTCCAAGGCAAGATGTATCGTCTTGATTGCGCAGAGTCCATGTTTTTTCAAGGTTATTGTAATGTTTTCTATCCACCGATTTCAGATATTTTAATAAAATTAAAAAATAATAATAATTTACCATTAGAGAAATGTATTGAGTAAATTCTCAGTTGTATTCCAATGTCACAGCTTTGGTCTTTAAGTATTCATTCAGGGCCTCTTCACCTGCAAACACATAAAAAGGTGTTTGTTACAACTCATGCATGTAAGGATATTATCTTCTTAGGCTGACCAGCACATACACACTCACAAACACACACTTACAAAAATACTCATAAACTCAGAGCATAACAGAGAAGTGAGACAGCACAAAATAGATGTAGTTAATATAAAATGAGAAATATTTCCAAGAACTGAGCTCGACCCAGAATAAAAGTCTTCTTCTGTGTTCATTCACAAATTCTTGCTGGTTATTAGGATGTAGACCAAATAACAGATTACAGTGTGTTATGATTTGAGTGTGATATCTGCAACTTATGGCGTAACACATCAGACTTCAGCATGGCTTATGGATCGATTTGACCTATGGGATGGAACGACAAACTCCACTCTCAAAACCTTGTTAGTTAGTTGCCTCTTATGACATGCATGTAGGTTAGTGTTGCTATTCTTTGCTCCCATTGTGGGTTCCAGCAATATCTGGACAAGAACAGAAATAACAGAAATAATTGGCACGTTAGTTTTATGTAAGTAAAAAAATCAATAAAAACAAGCACTATACAGTCAGTTAGTTCCTCTTTTGTCAAGTTTGGCACATAGGGCGGATGTCATAGTTCTCCAAGCCTGTCGGTCAGTTGCTAGGGATTGCAGGTCTTGTGTATTTATGCCTGTTGATTTTAATTCATTCATAAATGTTCTTCTAAGCATTGTTTTTGGCCTTCCTTGTTTTCTTTCCCGTCTGGTGTCCACATGAAGACTTGTCGTGAGATTCTGTCTTCCTTCATTCTAAGTACTATACAACATCCATATAAACACACACATCCTACTATCTATTCACCTTTGAACTCTCTGTAGGTCACCGGTCTCAACAAATATCTTCAATTTTTTTCTATCAAAGGACAAGGCCTGAGTCCATGGACCACTGGATCCTCAACTAACCAACCATCTTTATCCGTATATAGCCAATCTTACAGTTCATCCTTTGTCATTTCTTCCCTGTGTTTCTCAGTCTACTCCCTCTCTCTCTCTCTCTCTATCTCTGGGATCCAGAACAATGGCTGTCTTACAATGCTTTCTTCTGATATCCTTAATGTATTATGTATCCATATTGCCACCAGCTGTTGCTTACTCTCTCTCAACTCTTTGAGAGATTTTTATTGAGTGGTTATATCACACTATTTCAAACCATTTATTCTACGCAACGGACCTCCTCCGATATAACAGGCCTGTGTTCATTATCACTAAGTTAGGTTTATAGTATAGCCATTCCCTTCACAATTAACACATCAGACTTCAGCATGACTTCTGAGTAACTTTGACCTTTTATGAGATGGGACAGCCAACTTCACTCCAAAACTTCCTTAGTTGCCTCTTACAAAATGTAACTGTTAGTATTCTTTGCTAACTTTTTGGGCCCAGGATGCAGAAGAATGAAAGGGTAAAGTTCTTCTACATGCACCACAAGGAGCTGGCCTTGATGAGAAAAGATATCCAAAAGTACATAATAATAATAGTTGTCCAATACTGGTGATGATGTGTGCTAAGATGTTTGAATATTTGTCTAATACTGGCATGGAATCTCCTTTCTACATATATGAAAACCGACTATCAGAATTAGGCATCTGTGTCCTGGTGGCTCTGTTTTTTGGGCAGCAAGTTTTCTCAGTGCCTCTGTATGTTGCAAGCATCTTTGCTGGTGATGCTGTGCCACAAAAACTAAGACTACAGACAACTATATTTATTGTCACACCATCAGCTGGGCTTGAATCTTAACATCTACTTGCCATTAATACATTTAAAAATACAACTTTCTAATATTTGGCCCTTTATCTCCAATAATCCACTCAAACTACAACTTAGACCCACTCAGCATGTCAGTAAGCTAATAAATCCTCCATTTTTTACAGTAAGTTCTAAATATATTACGACAATGAAGACTCTTCTGGGGGTAAATGTTAAAGAAAAACAAAGAAATTCTTTTTTTAGAAAACCACATATGGAGGTATACAGCTCCATAACCCCGCCGAAGACGAATGTGTCGGACCATTGGCGCACATAAAATGGCGACACAATGCATTTCCATTCTCTGGACTACATCCTGCTGGAAATCTAGTAGGACAATTGTCCTGCTACAAGGGAGATCTGGCGGGAGTTTGAGAATGAACGCTGAAGAATAAGACAGCTCCATAACAAACAAGTTAAATGCAAACGTATAAAATTAAACCAATATATAACAAGAGGTTGTAAACATACCCAAATCTTTGCCAAAACCGGACTGCTTAAATCCACCAAAAGGAGCGGCTACATCAGTCTTGTTGTATGTGTTCACAAACACCGTTCCAGCCTCCAGCTTTTCTGCTACTCTCATCGCCTTGTCAAGGTCACGTGTGAAGACACCAGATGCTAAACCATATTCTGTATTGTTAGCGCTGCGGAGTACGCCATCAATATCTCTGGAGAAAGTAAGAAAAAAAGAAATAATGGCAAGCGATTAGCGTGTTAGTATGAAGTGGTTAGTATTGCTATAAAGTGGTTGGAGTATTGGTATAAAGTGGTTGGAGTATTGGTATAAAGTGGTTGGAATATTGGTATAAAGTGGTTGGAATATTGGTATAAAGTGGTTGGAGTATTGGTATAAAGTGGTTGGAATATTGGTATAAAGTGGTTGGAGTATTGGTATAAAGTGATTAGTATTGTTATAAAGTGGTTGTTCTTCCACTGCATTCGTTCTCAAACTCCTGCACATTAGCAGGATGTAGTCCGGAGAACAGAATGCGTTGTGTCATGGTTTACAGCATTGCTGAGATATCTGTGCCTTTTGGTCCTAAACATCCGACTTCAGTAAGGCTTTGGGTCACTGACCATATATTTGATGGAACAGCTAACCCCATTCCATAACCTCCTTAGTCGCCTCTTACGACATGCATGGAAGGTAAACAACAGTGTTGCTATTCTTTGCTCCCCTCTTAGACCCCGGCAATAAAGTGGTTGGAGTGTTGGTATAAAGTGGTTAGCATTTCTATAAAGTGGTGGGAGTGTTGGTATAAAGTGATTAGTATTTATATAAAGTGGTTGGAGTTTTGGTATAAAGGGGCTAGTATGCCCATCTATGCAGTCAGAATTCCCTGGTGTATTTAAAAAAAATCTGGCTTCCCATACTAAAAGGTTTTTGGTTTCGTTATTTTGAAGTGTCTTTTTTGTGCAAATCTGCTCTTTCATATCCTTTTAGATCCTGACCAGGGAAGAACTTGCACAAAATGGAGCTACATGGCATTCTACAGTCAACAAAGGTGCATCATCGTGTGAAAATAGAAACGGTGCAGCAGCTCAATAGGGAAGAGTAGCTAGGTCACTGGTAGACCAAAAACCATCTACAGTTGTCTTTCCATGCCCAAACTGTCCAAAGTCATTTGCGGCTCAAAAAAGGGCTTATTAACCATCTACAAACTCATAGTCAAGGACATAACTTCATCTGAATTTCTAAAGTGGATGTTTTCTTCTTCTTCTTCAGCGTTCATTCTCAAACTCTAGCTGGATTTCTCTTGTAGAATGACAATGGTCCTACAAGATTTCCAGTTGAATGTAGTCCAGAGAATGGAAATGCGTTGTGTTGCCGTTTTATTTGCGCCAATGGCCCAACACATCCATCTTCGGCAGAAAGTGGATGTAAAAAATGGTCATCATCATCATGTGATGGATGGACAACAGATCCTGTGATTTTAACAAAGTTGCAAACCATGATACAATGAATTACATTCACTGGACTACTGTCTGCTAATCTGCAGGAGTTTGAAAACGAATGCAGAAGATCCTGTGAGTTGTGCTGTTTTTTTTGTCTGTAAATCTAGCAATTCTGCAGCTGTTGGAATGTATTATTGCTAGATACCTACCCATCTACAAACTTAGAAATAATCATGACAGGACCAAACGACTCCTCTTTGGCAATCCACATGTTATCTGAAACATCTGTGAACACGGTTGGCTCAAAGAAGAGACCTGAAATATACAGAACAAATATTTACCAAAAAAAAACATACAGCAAGAAATAAACAACATGGAAAATAAAGAAGCACAACATGAGCAAGATGACGCCAGACTACTCATACTGATTTTTAGTTTTCATTCTTAAACATCCATCATCTGTCGAAGACGGATGTGTTGGATCATTGGCGCAAATATAACAGCGGCACAACACATTTTCATTCTCTGACTACATTCTGCTGGAAATCTAGTAAGATCATTGTCCTGATACAAGAAAGATCCAGCGGGAGTTTCAGAATGAATGCTGAAAAAAGAAGAAATTTCCATCGGATCTCTCTTATAGCAGGACAATGGTGGCACTAGATTTCAAACAGAAGGTAGTCTAGAAAACAGACATGGGTTGTGTTGCTGCTTTACTTCTGTTAATTGCCTGACATATCTGATTTTGGCATTACTACAACATAAACTAAAGAACAAATAGCTTCTTATTTTTTCTGTTGTGTGTGTTCTGAAACTTCTGCAGATTAGAAGAATGTAGTCTGGAGAACAGAACACCCAGTGTCATTGTTTACAGTTTGGCTGTGATACCTGCACCTTTCAACCTGACACATCTGCCTTCAGCATGATCTCTAGGTCACTGTGACTCTCAATAGGATAGTCAGACAACCCAATCCTAAAAAACTCCCTTAGTCGCCTCTTATGACAGGCATAGCAGGTAACTGTCGCTATACTTTGCTCCCCTTTAGAGCTTCAGCAGCACACATGAGTATATCTTGTATTGTCTTGCCCCAGGTAGAAGATGATACTACAGACATACACTTGCTGTTAGTATAGGGCTGGAAACTTTAGCGTTTGTTCCAAGGTCAGAAGAATCACCTTGATTGGACTATATCCACATTTGTTCAGAATATTTTTTGTTATTATGTATCTATCTTTTTCCTATATCAATTGAGAGTATATTATATCAAAGGTAGTCTATGAAAACCCGGTGAGGTTATTAAAGGGAAGTAACAATTAAATTGTGTGCTTTGAGTGAGTATTAAGGACAAGAAATTTGATCTCTTATCTATGTCCTATGCACTTTCTTAATATTTAAGTCTACTGGTGTTTACTTAGTACTTTCCATCAGTTCCTCCAAGATGTTCATTACAAAAATTTGTAGCATATCCTACTGAGGATGTAGCTATAAACCAATCTTTGGCTGTAGTGATTTTCTAGGCAATATAAATATGTTTGGTAGTTTGCCATTTCCTTCTGAATGGTTCAGATGTACAATTGCCTACTGCGGGTTTCAAAGCTAGTACCTAGGCAATCACAGATGCACTTTATACCATGATGCCACAGAGCCGGACAGATGTTCATTCTTCTTCTTGCTGTTGGTTATCATGTCTTTCCTCAGCCTTGTGTTTCGTGTGCTGTCAAAAACTTTTGATACCGATGTTCTCCATGCGACAATGCTGGGTTGTCAATCATTTTCTCTCATGGTCTTCCCTGAGATGGTATGAGCAGGGCAGTTCTCCTGAATCTGCTGATCTAAGTGCCATTTTCTCTGACACAGTAGACATTGGAATGTCGTGTTGCTAGGTTGTTGCTCTTTTCGTCTTCGTTTGTTCACTGCTTGTTATTGAATTCTCAAATACCGCCGAAGACGGATGTGTCGGACCATTGGTGCAAATAAAACGGCGACACAACGCATTTTCATTCTCTGGACTACATCCTGCTGGAAATCTAGTGGGACAGAGATCCAGCGGGAGTTTGAGAATGAACGCTGAAGAAGAAGAATTCTCAAATGTCCTATCACCATTATGCAAGTCAGATCCACGCAACAGGATCTTCAGCTAGGTTTTTCCAGTTTTTGGATGTGATTAGAAAGGCATTCATAGATGTTTTGCTGACATAAATGTACCACAGATCCACACTTAAAAACTCACAATTCATATTTGTATTGCAGATCCACAATAAAAAAACTCACAATTCATATTTGTATCACAGATACACACTTAAAAACTCACAATTCATATTTATATTGCAGATCCACACTAAAAAACTCACAAATCATATTTGTATCGCAGATCCACACTAAAAAAATCTCACAATTCATATTTGTATCACAGATACACACTTAAAAACTCACAATTCATATTTATATTGCAGATACACACTAAAAAACTCACAAATCATATTTGTATTGCAGATCCACACTAAAAAAACTCACAAATCATATTTGTATTGCAGATCCACACTAAAAAAACTCACAATTCATATGACATAGTGTGATAACCAATGTAAATGTGTGCAGGGTGACTTTGTAGACATCAATAAATATACATCTTCTTTGTCTTCTATTCTCAATTATTATACATTCAGTCCAAAATTGATTTTTCTTTATTGTGAAGACATGTTATCTAGTCAGGTTGAGTGATACTATGGTTCCTGGTGTGCCTCTTGGTCTAGTATCTCCAACTTCAGCACTTGCATTTTCATGGGCAGGACTCTGGTCCTACTGAATGTAGAGGATGACCTGACCAATCTTAGTTTCTAGTCTCTGTTGGCTGGACTAATTCCCATCTCCCCTTCAAGGAGTCGGCCTCAATGGGGTAGCATTGATAATTGCATAGCAAAAGACACTTTGCTGTCAGAGTTAATGTGAAACAACTAGAGAGAACCAGAGCCTCTATAAATTTTACCTGGCATTTTGGCTTGTTTTCCTCCTTTAACCAACGTGGCTCCCTCTTTTACACCTACTTCGCAGTAGTGTATCAGTGAGTCTAAGTGGGCTTTATGATTTTGTGGGCCATGGTTAGTGGATCGGTTGAGGGGGTCACCAATTTTCATTTTATCAATTTCAGCCAACTGAAAAGAGAAACTGATTACTGACACTGCAGTTTATGTGGCATGTTAACTAAACAGTAAATATATTTATATAAAATACACATGGAAGCAATAAATACTATATTAAGGTAATAATGTCGCTGGATAATCTAATTATCAAATAGTGAAACTAATTTACAAAAATAAATAACAATAAACATAGGAACAAGGAATTATTCTACATTGCAGCCCAAAAGGGACCTTTTTCAAGTAGCAAACATAAACTTAAAACAAGAAACTTATTTAGTTATTAACAATATTTTAAAATAATTAAATAAGTTTGTTAATAATTAAATAAGTTTGTGTTTCTATTTCAAGTTTGTGTTTGTTTCTTGAAAAAGGTCCTTGTTGGACTGCAATGTAGAAAACATCTTTGTTCCCTTTGCTTATTTTTTACATTAGTTTTATTATTTGAAAGTCAGATTATCCAGTAACATTATTACATTAATGTTACTTAAAATCCATCTACTGAATTATGATGTTTTCCATAATTCCTCAATACTTGTGAAGTATATTATTCATTGAACACTTTACTGACCACATTCGGCAGTCATATAATTTCTGTTATATATCCTTGGTGACCAACATGGACGATCATCACAATTGTTATATTGAAGAAATATGACAACTGTAGTGATAGTATTGCTAAATATAACTCATCCGGGATTGTACGTTATTCCAAATGACGGCACCCAAGAAATACAGTCTATAGACTTCATTTATGAATATTAATCAGGAAGAAACACAATTTTAGGAAGATGAGATTTAGTGATATATAGAAAGTCATGTAAATCCACGCCTTTCATAATAATAAGTAGGATTTCACTCTTGAAATAACTCCGGGGTTTTCCAATTGATTAAGGAAACGCAAACATTCACTATGACACATAGAAAGTTTCAAAACTATCTCACGTGAGTTTGATTTGATATGGATTGTTAATCTTAAACACAGTTTGGCGTAGCATGTTCACAAAGTGAGGCAAGTTCGGAGCACTGTTGTTAAGTGCACTTGTCCATTGCCAGGCACTCAGTAATCAATAAAAAAGCAAAATTTTAAATATTTTGGTTACCAGATTAGACCAATCCTGACTAGCTATTCCATGTGACTTCCTTTTCTTGTAAGTTTAGTGAACAGGAAAGATGGTATGTCGTTGTAATATCGAAATCCACGACATCTGTCCACATCTGCACACTGGTAAGGTGCCATGAAAATGAACCAGATTTTATAGACTTTTTGTTTTATCATATTTTCAGTAAAATCATTATGGATTGTGATTCGGATGATGAATTCTTGTGAGGTAGTTAGTTTTCACAGTAGAATATACAGTAGGCTGCATTGGTTTCTTTACGTAGATGCCAAACATTGAATGCTTTGTAGAGTCAACATGCGACTACATCTAGCTTCATAAGAACGATTTACAGCAAATCTACAAGTAAATTCAAGTAGGAAGCGAGAAGATAAATTAAAAATTCTAGAGATCAACAGGAATTGAAAATAATTCTTACAGATGACAGGGTCATCTAAACCAGGTCATTCTAGCAACACCGAATCGCTTCGAAACACAAGCAAACAGGTTTTCCATACTTTACCAACCACATCCCCAAATCGAGAAACGATTCGGTGCTGCTAGAACAGAGCTGGTTCAATTTCCATCATCTCTAAGAATTATTTTCATTTATCCTCATGCTTCCTACTTGAATTAACAGGAATTGAACCAGTCCGTTCTGACAGCACCAAATCATCTGACAACAAGAATAAACGAGTTTTTCGGTGCTCAACTAACCAAACCTCCAACAAAAGATGCAATTTTGTCAAGACATTCAAACTGTGTACTCAAGTCACTTAGAATGGACCAATCGAGACAAGGACTATTACAACAACTACAACAAACATCCCGTACAAGTATTGAAGTGTCCTCAGTAACAACAAACATATAACATCCGTATTAGTTCTACAAGGACCAATAGGTCTTCTTGTAAACATAGATAACATATATAGACAGTACAATTTTACTTCAAATAATTGTTTATACAAGTAAATTCAAGTAGGAAGCGAGAGGATAAATTAAAAATTCTAGAGACCAACAGGAACTGAACCAGTCCGCTCTGATGGCACCAAATTGCCTGGCAACAAGAATAAATGGGTTTTTCAGTGCTTGACTAACTGCACCTACAATAAAAGATGAGATTTTTTCAAGACATTCAAATGTGTACTCAAGTCACTAGTACTTAGTCACTTGGTCTGTTCTAATTGATTTGAGTACACAGTCTGAATGTCTTGACAAAATTGCATATTTTTTGGAGGTGCGGTTAGTCAAACACAGAAAAACTTGTGTACTCTTGTTGGCAGGCGATTTGGTGCCGTTAGAATGGACTGGTTTCATTTCCGGTTCAATTGATTGAATTCCCGTTGGCCTCTAGCAAATCTACAATGATTTATTCATTTTTCCCAAGTTATATTATGATAATTTAACAATTAAACACCATAAATACTGCAGAATTAATTGTTTCACAGTGTTCCCACTTTAAAAAATTCAAAAAAAGGTAAGTAATTTTTTAAATAAATTTTTTCGTTTAGTTTGTTATATTTGGTTTTTTTGTGTGAAAAATGTCTTTACTACATTCTCACATGTCAGTTACCACACACAAAACATACACCAATATATGCAGTATTGAATTCTTTATTTACATGTACAAATATTATTCAAATAACCCTAATTACAAAAAGTTATTACATTTTAAAACAGCCACAAACAATTACACAAATTTTCAAAAAAAGGTTTTGGTGGCAGGGGGAAAATTGTATTTTTAACCAGGCTTGCTAAAGATTAAAGACGGTGATGTCTAAACAAATTTGCATGAATACCCTTCGTAATGGGCGATATGTACACCCTGAACTGCTGGTGAGTAAATTGTTAACAAAGAGAGACAACACTATAGACAAGAGGAATGATAAATATTAATATGATGCTTACAACTCTTTGCAGAAACTCATCATGAATTGATTCTTCTACAAAAAGTCTGCCTGCTGCAATACAGTTCTCTCCCTTGTTAAAGAAAACTGCCCCACATCCCAGTCTCACAGCTTTGTCCAGGTCACAGTCATTGAAGATGATCAATGGGGACTTGCCTCCAAGCTCGAGTGACACTTTTTTTAGGTTGGCCTTAGCACAACTAGACGACACAAGAAACATGATTACAAGATGTCTCATCATGCAACAGAGAACATCAATTATATGTTCAATTACATAGAATATCTATCATATCTACATCCACTCAGAGATGAGATGTTATACTCATGATATGTTTGGTTATAGATCATATGTTTGGTTACAGATTATGTTTGGTTATAGATAATATGTTTGGTTATAGGTAATATATTTGGTTACAGATTATATGTTTGTTATAGATCATATGTTTGGTTACAGATTATGTTTGGTTATAGATAATATGTTTGGTTATAGGTAATATATTTGGTTACAGATTATATGTTTGTTATAGATCATATGTTTGGTTACAGATTATGTTTGGTTATAGATCATAGGGTAGCCGGGGGTAAAGATGCGCTGGGGGCAAAGATTCGCAGTCGTTTTTTCCCAGAACTATGGGTTTTTCCCGCAAACCACATGGCCATGCCGGACACTAACATCCGTTTCTGTCGCACAACGAATTTTCATCGGTCAAGGGCAGGTCATTTTTGAGCCATGAGGTAAATTCATTTTTTAACGTTCTCGATCTAACTCTTTTCCACTTCTCACTCTTTGTCCTCTGTTATCATTACCGTCATGTTATTTTACATATCTAAACTGAAAACTATGTTGTATTCTTCTTCTTCTTCAGCGTTCGCTCTCAAGTAACCACAACGAAATTATCGTGTGATTTCCGCTGGGGAGCGTGAAGTACGTTGTGCTGCAAGTTCCACAGTAGAACTGTGATTATTTGCACCCCGGTTGGCCACTTTGTGACCTGGACTTCCGAGGTCCAGCACATCCGTTTTCGTCATTACTTTATTTCGAGTTTGGTCCGTAGTCCGTGACAGCCTGTCTATCTGTCGCTGGGCACTCTGGTGTGTAGTGCCTCTTCGCCACGACGCTTGTCGAGTGCATCTGTCTTGCACGAGGTGTTCCACTATCTATGAACTCATCTCGAGCAGTTGGACGTACTGTGCCTGTGCCCATCGGGTACTGAACCATTTCTCATCCGCGAGCCTGGTTCCATATGAGGAAGAACTCGCCAGAAGAGTTGGACCCTGGCTCGTTCGCCCTCCTACCCGAGACTTCATTCACTGACATCGTGAACCCCTTGTCCAAGTTCGAGTCTCACACCACGCGTTTGAGAGTAAGGCGTTCTCGACTGAGCGACCTTGTCCCCATAGCGCCTGAGCCCATCAGGTACTGAACCCTTTCTCTCTGCAAGTGTGTTTCCGGTATAGGAAAACTTGACAGTAGAGTTGGGCCAGGGCTAAATCTTTGTCCCTTTTGTGCCTGAGCCCATCAGGTACTGAACCCTTTCTCTCTGCAAGTGTATTTCCGGTATAGGAAATCTTAACAGTAGAGTTGGGCCCGGACTGCCATCGTTGTCCCTTTCTTGCCTAAGCCCATCGGGTTCGGAACCCTTTCTCTTCGCGAGCATATTTCCGGTATAGGAAGACTCGACATTAGAGTTGGTTTAGGTCTTCTTGCTTTTTCCGCGCGCCCACGATTGGGTCTGGGTCTCTGCCTATAAGGATCACAGGTAACTAGAAGCTCTTCTTGAGCTAACAGAGCTTATAGTTCCCCTATCCTAGGAACTTTTCACTTTTCATTTGCAGTTAGCGCTGCCCTCTAGCGCTGTTCTGCCCTTTCATTGTGTCATTGTACTCATTATGACATATATTTGTTTTATCCACCTTTACGTGCCTTTTACATTGGCCGCCCCTCCAATGTTCTGACTAGACTAACTGGCGTCACTGTATGTCGACAGTGTCGCTGTATGTGGTGATGCAAATGGTGTCAGAGATATTGTCTGTCTCTGATACAGTCAAATCTCTTTCCATCTGCTTCCACCACATTCTCGGACACGATCCCCAAATGATTTGGCCAGAATCAGCTCGAGCTGCTGTTTTCTGTTACCAGGGTGCACCGCGAGGAGGTACATTTGGGATCTTGGTTATCTGCTAACCCTGGGTCCGCCTAGAGCAATGCGTTCCCTTTGCACCCCTATGTTGTATTGTTAAGTTATTAAGCACGTTACCTTGTCAAGATAATTTTGTTTTCATGATATTTTATAAAAATTGTGAACAGTGTGATTTTGGGGTAACGCCGCGCACACTGTCGGGGCAAACATGCGCTACGGACTCAACTGCGCATGTTTGCCCCAGTCACACCCCCCTCATGTTGCCAAATATTTAAACCAATATTTTATTGTCACGTTATGTTTCTTTTTAGGAATTACAAACGAAAAATTGAGAAAATGATGCAGCTGACTGAAAATGAAGCAGTCGCTGCTATAGATGCACAATCTCCACGGGTCATAGTTGTACGATATTTGCAGATAATAGATGCACAGTCTCCGCTATTCACAGATGCACGATCTCTGCTATTCCTCCGCTATCTATGGATGCACGTTCTCCGCTATTCATAGATGCACGATCCCTGTCGGTTATAGCTGCACAATCTTCATGGATCATAGTTGTACGACCTCCGCAGATAATAGATGCATGACCTCTGCCGATGCACAATATTTTCTATTCATAGATACACGATCCCCGCTATACATAGATACACGATCCCCGCTATTCATAGATGCACGTTCTCCGCTATTCATAGATGCACGTTCTCCGCCGGTCATATATGCACAATCTCTGCAGGTCATAATTGCACTATCTCCGCCGGTCATAATTGCACTATCTCTGCCGGTTATAGATGCACGTTCTCCGCTATTCATAGATGCACGTTCTCCGCTATTCATAGATGCACAATCTCCGTCGGTCATAGTTGCACGTTCTCCGCTATTCATAGATGCATGTTCTGCGCCAGTCATAGATGCACAATCTCCGCTGGTCATAGATACACGATCTCCGCTGGTCATAACTGCACTATCTCTGCTGGTCATAGTTGCACGTTCTCCGCTATTCAGTTATAGTTTCAAACGGATCTAAGCACCCATTCTCTGTATTAATTTTTTTCTTCATATTTACGTATTTTCATTTTTTTCATATGGAAATTACATAAAGATACATATGCCTAGTCTTTGTGCTCTATAATTTTCCCACACTATGACTGTCTATGTTAAGATAGGAAGTGACGTTGTTATTTTGCTGGTTTTGTCAATTTTCCCATGATTTCGTAATCGTTTTTTCCTGAGCGTGTTTGCCCTTAAAATTGGGGCAAAGGTGGGATTATACTCATGTTCATAAAATCTCATTCTACGGACTAAACGTGATTGTATGTTGTAAATACTCTGACGATTGTTAGATGGATGGATAAGCTACACACTGCTGCTAGTTTGGTTTCTCATATGTAAGTCTGTCAGAATAAAGTTGTCTCACAGGTATGGTTGTGTTGGGAGGGGTGTTATGGATGCATGTTCAGTACCTGAAGGGAGGCATTCCATTGCAGCAGCATCTCAAGATCGTCACATCCCACCAGGAGTGCAGCATATACATCTGAGCTACTTTGGTCATCATTCTTCTATCAGATCTATTTACTCATTTGCTGTGATGAAAACACCTAGCATTCCCCGCCACCTAGGGGTCTGCCAAAAAAGGACAATGGTATAATGTCCAATGACCTACATCTTTTTGTAATCCATGGAAACTGTTTGACAGAAGACAAAAGTAAGAAATTAAGACAAGACCTACATTCACAATGATGATATTTCACAGGTGACACGTCAACTAGTAACAGGAACATCAATTAGAACAAACTCAATTGAGACCAGTACTTGGTGAGAAGATGGGACATAGCCAGCACAGGTTGGAAACTAAGACTTGCTGGAATCTCCTACATTCAGGCAGGACCACAGCCCTCCCTAACAAATAAAGGTGCTGAAGTCAGAGACATTTGGCCAGAAGGTGGGCCACAACAACCAATATATCAAGGATTAACGCACAGCAAAAGAAAGATAATGAAAGAGAGGAATTAACATATTCTTAGCATACCTTTCCATGATTGTCTTTCCAACAGGTGTAGAACCTGTGAATCCAATCTTTCTAATGTCAGGATGTTCTGACAACTGCTGACCGACCAGAGTCCCTGCAAAAATTCCAAGTTATTATTCTACAGCTTTCAAGCAAACACACATATACAATTTAAATTATTTAATGGCTGCCCTCATCATGTGCCGTGTCAGGTGGTGCACACAATGGCTGCCCTCATCATGTACCGTGTCAGGTGGTGCACACAATGGCTGCCTCATCATGTGCCATGTCAGGTGGAGTACAAATGGCTGTCCTCATCATGTGCCGTGTCAGGTGGTGCACACAATGGCTGCCCCCATCATGTGCCGTGTCAGGTGGTGCACACAATGGCTGCTCCCATCATGTGCCGTGTCAGGTGGAGTACACAATGGCTGCCCCATCATGTGCCATGTCAGGTGGTGCACACAATGGCTGCCCTCATCATGTGCCATGTCAGGTGGTGCACACAATGGATGCCCTCATCATGTGCCATGTCAGGTGGTGCACACAATGGCTGCCCCCATCATGTGCCATGTCAGATGGTGCACACAATGGCTGCCCCCATCATGTGCCATGTCAGGTGGAGTACACAATGGCTGCCCCCATCATGTGCCATGTCAGGTGGAGTACACAATGGCTGCCCCCATCATGTGCCGTGTCAGGTGGAGTACACAATGGCTGCCCCCATCATGTGCCATGTCAGGTGGAGTACACAATGGCTGCCCCCATCATGTGCCGTGTCAGGTGGAGTACACAATGGCTGCCCCCATCATGTGCCATGTCAGGTGGAGTACACAATGGCTGCCCCCATCATGTGCCATGTCAGGTGGAGTACACAATGGCTGCCCCCATCATGTGCCATGTCAGGTGGAGTACACAATGGCTGCCCCCATCATGTGCCATGTCAGGTGGAGTACACAATGGCTGCCCTCATCATGTGCCATGTCAGGTGGAGTACACAATGGCTGCCCCCATCATGTGCCGTGTCAGGTGGAGCACATGAACACTGATCTCCACAACACTATATCTGCAGTACTGTGTAACTGCATCATCATCATAACTATCAAATTCACTCAAAATTGATAACATTCACACACACACAAAACTGATATATTTATCAACACTGGCCATATCATCATGATTGTTATGGCCAGGATATATTTATCAACACTGGCCATATCATCATGATTGTTTTGGCCCAGATATATTTATCAACACTGGCCATATCATGATTGTTTTGGCCCAGATATATTTATCAACACTGGCCATATCATCATGATTGATTGGCCCAGATATATTTATCAACACTGGCCATATCATCATGATTGATTGGCCCAGATATATTTATCAACACTGGCCATATCACCATGATTGATTGGCCCAGATATATTTATCAACACTGGCCATATCATCATGATTATTTTGGCCCAGATATATTTATCAACATTGGTCATATCACCATGATTATTTTGGAACAAAAATCTGTAAATAGAAAAATTTCATTGTTATTCATGCAAGTCATGATGTTAGTGGTTATGGTAATCTGTCCAAGGACATTTGCGGCTTGAATAGGGCTTATTAACCATTTATGAACTCAAGTCAAGGACATATCTCTAAATGAATTTCAAAAGTGGATGCAACAAATGGTTATCACCATCATGTGATGGACGGACAACATGGTCATATTGATTCTTGGCATAAAAAGTCAACAAATGTCGATAATGGCAACTTGCTGGTGACAAGGATTTAAGCTATCCAGAATAATCCTGTCTAGTTTTTTCCCTTACAATGATAATTCTTCTTCTGTGTATGTTCTTAAACTCCTGCAGTTTAACAGGGCATAGTATAGAGAACAGAATGTGTTGTGTCATGGTTTACAGCTTAGCTGTGATATCTGCAGGTTTCGACCTGACACAATCAATTTCAGTATGGCTTCTTGGTCACGTTGACCTTCTATGGGATGGGACAACAACCACCCAAGCACCTCCTTAGTCACTTCCTATGACTTTCGGCAGGTGACAGTGTTGGTATTCTTTGTTCCCCTCTCAGATTCTGGCAATACTGATATTATTCTCCTTGCAATTTATGCCATACTTAAAATCACTCTTGTTAGGTTGGTTGCTGGTCCTGCGGTACACAGGCTCATGTCCTATGACCCACATTATAGTGCTGGGATGCCTGTGTATTTTCTACCCATCCAAGGTCATAGCTAGAAAATAACTATCACACTACCAAGAGTATTTATGGCAGTGTTACGAGTCACTGCAGCCAAGATAGGGTACAATGTGCTCATTCCCCGCCAACAATTGCCTACTGGTTATGTCGAACTTCTCTATGGTTCCAGGCATATTACCAAATGTTCAAGGAAAAAGGCTTGTCACATCTTGAGTCACTGCAACTTAATGATGGGCCTCAGCCTTAGGAAAACAGTGTAGTCAGTCTCCCCTTCCCAAATGCTACACAGTACATAACTAGCTTCCTCCCAAAAAAGAGAGTGCATGCATATGCATAAATAAAAGAGCATTAAAAAAATGACACAAAAAAGCCTATTTGTATAGATGATGTGCTATGAAACTTTGATAAGAAGAAAGGATAAATATAACGGCATGTCATCTACTAAAGTTTTCTGTTGCATGGGTGGTTTGTCTAGTGAGACATTGGTGACACTCACAGACATTCTGCATGTACGGTCTTCTTAGGTATATTGCCATAGACCTACATTCTGCTAATCTGCAGGATTTGGGACACAATACATTCCATTCTCTGGACTACATTCTGTTAATCTGCAGGATTTGGGACACAATACATTCCATTCTCTGGACTACATTCTGTTAATCTGCAGGATTTGGGACACAATACATTCCATTCTCTGGACTACATTCTGTTAATCTGCAGGATTTGGGACACAATACATTCCATTCTCTGGACTACATTCTGTTAATCTGCAGGATTTGGGACACAATACATTCCATTCTCTGGACTACATTCTGTTAATCTGCAGGATTTGGGACACAATACATTCCATTCTCTGGACTACATTCTGTTAATCTGCAGGATTTGGGACACAATACATTCCATTCTCTGGACTACATTCTGTTAATCTGCAGGATTTGGGACACAATACATTCCATTCTCTGGACTACATTCTGCTAATATGCAGGATTTGAGACACAATACATTCCATTCTCTGGACTACATTCTGCTAATCTGCTGGAGTTTGAGACACAATACATTCCATTCTCTGGACAACATTCTGCTAATCTGCTGGAGTTTGAGACACAATACATTCCATTCTCTGGACAACATTCTGCTAATCTGCTGGAGTTTGAGACACAATACATTCCATTCTCTGGACAACATTCTGCTAATCTGCTGGAGTTTGAGACAGAATACATTCCATTCTCTGGACAATATTCTGCTAATCTGCTGGAGTTTGAGAATGAATTTGAGAAAGATATAATTCATTTCAGTTTATTAGTATTTCCTCCATCTTGTGCATTGTATCCAATAACTGTCCTTGCTGATTCTAAATAAATTAAATGGGAGAACACTTCTAGGGTACTCACCTGAACCAGAGAAAACTGCTAGAGTACTCACCTGAACCAGGTAGTGTATTTATAAATTACACGGGGAAAACTACTAGGGTACTCACCTGAACCAGGTAGTGTATTTATAAATTACATGGGGAAAACTACTAGGGTACTCACCTAAAGCAGAAAAACTGCTAGGTACTCACTTCAAATAGAGAAAACTGCTAGGATACTCACCTGAACCAGGTAGTATATTGATTACACCTGGAGGAAATCCAGCTAGAACTGATAACTCTGCAAATTTCAAGGCTGTCAGGGGTGTCACCTGAAATATTTTACATAATTAATGTTCCATCAAATTATTCCTAATTATGAACCAGCATTACAGTACTGGGGCCATTACAAAAGTGCTCATTTCTCCAGCATCTAATAGCATATAGGTGCCTGTGTTCAGTGTCCCAGTCAGTTGCTAGTTACAGGTTATTTGGATCTTATCAGAAAAGACACACTTTCTTACCTCTCACCTGGTAACTCCCATCCAACACTCTCTGAACATGCAGTGTATCTTACAGTTTCATGTTCATCACTGTTTAGTGTATCCCTAACTGCCCTCATTAATTCCCACCTGTTTCTTCTCATCACTGTCTTGTCTAGCTATTGTCTATCAGGTGGATCCATATCCGGGTGGATGATGGTCAGAATATTCACACTTGCCGTTAAGCATAGGGGTGGTGACTGGGAGCTTTAGCTGCCTATTCAAGGCCAGAAGTGTTGCCTTGGTTGCATTGAATCTGTATTTGTTCAGAGTTGTCTTGATGTTATCTGTCCATCTTGTTCTAGGTCTTCCTCTAGCCTTGTATTCGGATCTTCTCATGTTATATGTTCTTGTTAGTAATTGGTTATGGTTCATTCTCATAGAGTGTCCAAATCATTTTATTTGTTGTTTATCGATGTATTCTGTGCATGGTCTTATACTGATTCTTTTTATGATTTCATCATTTCTTATTTTGTCTAATTTGGTCACTCTTGCGGCTTTTCTCAAGCATTTCATCTCACATGTTGTAAGTTTTCTCAATCATTTCATCTCACATGTTGTAAGTTTTCTCAATCATTTCATCTCACATGTTGTAAGTTTTCTCAATTATTTCATCTCACATGTTGTAAGTTTTCTCAGACATTTCATCTCACATGTTGTAAGTTTTCACAATCATTTCATCTCATATGTAAGTTTTCACAATCATTTCATCTCATATGTAAGTTTTCACAATCATTTCATCTCATATGTAAGTTTTCACAATCATTTCATCTCATATGTAAGTTTTCACAATCATTTCATCTCATATGTAAGTTTTCACAATCATTTCATCTCATATGTAAGTTTTCTCAGACATTTCATCTCATATGTAAGTTTTCTCAGACATTTCATCTCATATGTAAGTTTTCACAATCATTTCATCTCATATGTAAGTTTTCACAATCATTTCATCTCACATGTAAGTTTTCACAATCATTTCATCTCATATGTAAGTTTTCTCAGACATTTCATCTCATATGTAAGTTTTCACAATCATTTCATCTCACATGTAAGTTTTCACAATCATTTCATCTCATATGTAAGTTTTCTCAGACATTTCATCTCATATGTAAGTTTTCACAATCATTTCATCTCATATGTAAGTTTTCACAATCATTTCATCTCATATGTAAGTTTTCACAATCATTTCATCTCATATGTAAGTTTTCTCAGACATTTCATCTCACATGTAAGTTTTCTCAGACATTTCATCTCATATGTAAGTTTTCACAATCATTTCATCTCATATGTAAGTTTTCACAATCATTTCATCTCACATGTAAGTTTTCACAATCATTTCATCTCATATGTAAGTTTTCTCAGACATTTCATCTCATATGTAAGTTTTCACAATCATTTCATCTCACATGTAAGTTTTCACAATCATTTCATCTCATATGTAAGTTTTCTCAGACATTTCATCTCACATGTTGTAAGTTTTCACAATCATTTCATCTCATATGTAAGTTTTCACAATCATTTCATCTCATATGTAAGTTTTCACAATCATTTCATCTCATATGTAAGTTTTCTCAGACATTTCATCTCACATGTAAGTTTTCACAATCATTTCATCTCATATGTAAGTTTTCACAATCATTTCATCTCATATGTAAGTTTTCTCAGACATTTCATCTCACATGTTGTAAGTTTTCACAATCATTTCATCTCATATGTAAGTTTTCACAATCATTTCATCTCATATGTAAGTTTTCACAATCATTTCATCTCATATGTAAGTTTTCACAATCATTTCATCTCATATGTAAGTTTTCTCAGACATTTCATCTCACATGTAAGTTTTCACAATCATTTCATCTCATATGTAAGTTTTCACAATCATTTCATCTCATATGTAAGTTTTCTCAGACATTTCATCTCACATGTTGTAAGTTTTCACAATCATTTCATCTCATATGTAAGTTTTCACAATCATTTCATCTCATATGTAAGTTTTCACAATCATTTCATCTCATATGTAAGTTTTCACAATCATTTCATCTCATATGTAAGTTTTCTCAGACATTTCATCTCATATGTAAGTTTTCTCAGACATTTCATCTCACATGTAAGTTTTCACAATCATTTCATCTCATATGTAAGTTTTCACAATCATTTCATCTCATATGTAAGTTTTCACAATCATTTCATCTCATATGTAAGTTTTCACAATCATTTCATCTCATATGTAAGTTTTCACAATCATTTCATCTCATATGTAAGTTTTCTCAGACATTTCATCTCATATGTAAGTTTTCACAATCATTTCATCTCATATGTAAGTTTTCACAATCATTTCATCTCATATGTAAGTTTTCACAATCATTTCATCTCATATGTAAGTTTTCTCAGACATTTCATCTCATATGTAAGTTTTCTCAGACATTTCATCTCATATGTAAGTTTTCACAATCATTTCATCTCATATGTAAGTTTTCACAATCATTTCATCTCACATGTAAGTTTTCACAATAATTTCATCTCATATGTAAGTTTTCTCAGACATTTCATCTCATATGTAAGTTTTCACAATCATTTCATCTCATATGTAAGTTTTCACAATCATTTCATCTCATATGTAAGTTTTCACAATCATTTCATCTCATATGTAAGTTTTCACAATCATTTCATCTCATATGTAAGTTTTCTCAGACATTTCATCTCATATGTAAGTTTTCTCAGACATTTCATCTCATATGTAAGTTTTCACAATCATTTCATCTCATATGTAAGTTTTCACAATCATTTCATCTCACATGTAAGTTTTCACAATCATTTCATCTCATATGTAAGTTTTCTCAGACATTTCATCTCATATGTAAGTTTTCACAATCATTTCATCTCACATGTAAGTTTTCACAATCATTTCATCTCATATGTAAGTTTTCTCAGACATTTCATCTCACATGTTGTAAGTTTTCACAATCATTTCATCTCATATGTAAGTTTTCACAATCATTTCATCTCATATGTAAGTTTTCACAATCATTTCATCTCATATGTAAGTTTTCTCAGACATTTCATCTCATATGTAAGTTTTCACAATCATTTCATCTCATATGTAAGTTTTCACAATCATTTCATCTCATATGTAAGTTTTCTCAGACATTTCATCTCATATGTAAGTTTTCTCAGACATTTCATCTCATATGTAAGTTTTCTCAGACATTTCATCTCATATGTAAGTTTTCACAATCATTTCATCTCATATGTAAGTTTTCACAATCATTTCATCTCACATGTAAGTTTTCACAATCATTTCATCTCATATGTAAGTTTTCTCAGACATTTCATCTCATATGTAAGTTTTCACAATCATTTCATCTCACATGTAAGTTTTCACAATCATTTCATCTCATATGTAAGTTTTCTCAGACATTTCATCTCGCATGTTGTAAGTTTTCACAATCATTTCATCTCATATGTAAGTTTTCACAATCATTTCATCTCATATGTAAGTTTTCACAATCATTTCATCTCATATGTAAGTTTTCTCAGACATTTCATCTCACATGTAAGTTTTCACAATCATTTCATCTCATATGTAAGTTTTCACAATCATTTCATCTCATATGTAAGTTTTCTCAGACATTTCATCTCACATGTTGTAAGTTTTCACAATCATTTCATCTCATATGTAAGTTTTCACAATCATTTCATCTCATATGTAAGTTTTCACAATCATTTCATCTCATATGTAAGTTTTCACAATCATTTCATCTCACATGTAAGTTTTCACAATCATTTCATCTCATATGTAAGTTTTCTCAGACATTTCATCTCACATGTTGTAAGTTTTCTCTGCTGGGCTCTACTTATTTGGCTTTTCTTGGATGTATCAGTAAACCTACACCATGACTAGCTGAGGAATTCGTATCTACACCCGCTCCATATGAAAACCTCCATATGAAAACCTCCATATGAAAACCTCCATATGAAATCCTCTATATGAAAACCTCCATATGAAATCCTCCATATGAAATCCTCTATATGAAAACCTCCATATGAAAACCTCCATATGAAAACCTCCATATGAAAACCTCCATATGAAAACCTCCATATGAAATCCTCTATATGAAAACCTCCATATGAAAACCTCCATATGAAAACCTCCATATGAAATCCTCTATATGAAAACCTCCATATGAAAACCTCCATATGAAAACCTCCATATGAAAACCTCCATATGAAAACCTCCATATGAAAACCTCCATATGAAAACCTCCATATGAAAACCTCCATATGAAATCCTCTATATGAAAACCTCCATATGAAATCCTCTATATGAAAACCTCCATATGAAATCCTCTATATGAAAACCTCCATATGAAAACCTCCATATGAAAACCTCCATATGAAAACCTCCATATGAAAACCTCCATATGGAAATCTCCATATGAAAACCTCCATATGAAAACAGTTGTTAATTGTTTTTTTAAGTGTTTTTTTCTTTGTTCCAGATGTCAGTAAATGTCTAGAATCTCTATGTGTTTAATTTTCATCATTTATATTAATTCTGTGGATTTTAGCTTAGTCTGCACACGTTTAGTGTTGCTGTTCTGGTCTTCATTGTAGTTCCCACAAAATTCATTACTTAGTAATGAATAGACACTGCTGACTTGCCAGGTCTGTTGCAGAGAAGATGTTGTTCACTGGCTGAATGTCATGTCAGCATATATCTTCTTCTTATTGAAAATTAATTACAAATATCCCATCCAGACAGAATCACACAAATATCCCATCCAGATAGAATCACACAAATATCCCATCCAGACAGAGTCACACAAATATCCCATCCAGATAGAATCACACAAATATCCCATCCAGACAGAGTCACACAAATATCCCATCCAGACAGAATCACACAAACATAATTAATCTGTTTCAACTGAAAAAACTTCTTTTATTTTAATAAATAATGTTTTTACAATGTCGGGAGAGTGTAAACAATTCAGCACAACGCCATACTTGGCCAGGTGTTGTTTAGCATCTCCTGTTAAAGGCATCAGCTACTTGGTTGCCTCTGAATCTTGTATGACCTAAACAGGAATTGAACCAGTCCGTTCAACGGCACCAAATCGCCTAGTAAACTATTGAACATGCGTTCTTCCGTACTTGACTAACCACATCTCCAAAACAAGAATCAAGCCATTCAAACCGTGCACACAAAGTCACCAGAACGGACTGATCTACAACAACCGTTCTGGTGACTTTGTGTCCACGGTTTGAATGGCTTGATGAAATCGCATCTTTTTTGGAGATGCGGTTAGTCAAGTACGGAAGAACGCGTGTTCAATAGTTGCTAGGCGATTTGGTGCTGTTGAACGGACTGGTTAAATTCCCGTTAGTCTCAAGAATTTAAAAAAAAATTGTCCTCTGGCTTCCTACATATATTTACTTGTATAACCTAAACAGTATATCCACAAGATATTTTCATCATGAGCATTATTGACTATGCATGAAAGGGGAGCAAAGAATAAAAACACTTGCATGTTGAAGGAGACAACTAATGAGGTTATGGGGTGGAGCTGGTTGTCCCATTCCATACAGGGTCAAAGTGACTCAGAAGCCATGCTGAAGTCAGATGTTTCAGGCTGAAAGGCACAGTTATCGCAGCTAAGTTGTAAACCATAACACAACACATACCTTCTCTGGACCACATCCTACTAATCTGAAGGAGTTTGAGAACAAACACAGAAGAAGAAGAACAAGACAAAAATTCTGGGATTGTGCAGATTCACATAGAGCATTTAGCAGATAAACTGACTTTTATATATAATACGTGTGAATGTACAGACAACATTTATATATAATACGTGTGAATGTACAGACAACATTTATATATAATACGTGTGAATGTACAGACAACATTTATATATAATACGTGTGAATGTACAGACAACATTTATATATAATACGTGTGAATGTACAGACAACATTTATATAGTGCATGTGAATGTACAGTCAACATTTATATATAATACGTGTGAATGTACAGACAACATTTATATATAATACGTGTGAATGTACAGACAACATTTATATAGTGCATGTGAATGTACAGACAACATTTATATATAATATGTGTGAATGTACAGACAACATTTATATATGATATGTGTGAATGTACAGACAACATTTATATATAATATGTGTGAATGTACAGACAACATTATATAATACGTGTGAATGTACAGACAACATTTATATATAATACGTGTGAATGTAAAGACAACATTTATATATAATACGTGTGAATGTACAGACAACATAACAAATTTAGTAATCAGTTATGATGGCAGTGTGATGAAATCTGGAAATATAAAAATGACTGGCTTACCATGGCTGGTTTCAATACGACAGTATTCCCTGCAGCCAAACAAGCAGCCATTTTCCAGGCCAGCATCATTAAAGGATAATTCCATGGTACAACTATAGCACAGACACTGAAATAAAAAACAAGACATTATACATCTGTACTATAGCACAGACACTGAAATAAAAAACAAGACATTATACATCTGTACTATAGCACAGACACTGAAATAAAAAACAAGACATTATACATCTGTACTATAGCACAGACACTGAAATAAAAAACAAGACATTATACATCTGTACTATAGCACAGACACTGAAATAAAAAACAAGACATTATACATCTGTACTATAGCACAGACACTGAAATAAAAAACAAGACATTATACATCTGTACTATAGCACAGACACTGAAATAAAAAAACCAAAAAAGAAAGACATTATATAGCAGAAGATGGATGTGTCAGCCCATTGGCGCAAATAAAACAGTGACACAACGTATTTCCATTCTCTAGACTACATCCTCCTGTAAGTCTAGAATGGATCATGGTCCTGCTACAAGAGAGAGATCCAGCAGGAGTTTGAAATTGAACGCTGTAGAAGAAGAAGATACATCTGTACTGAAGACTTTTGATTTCCTTGTCATTTTTACACTAAACCAGTTGAAGGTGGAACATTGGCCCACAGAGACAGACATCTACCAAAATCTGTATGGGAGTCTTGAGGAACAACAACGTTTATCCAGAAAACCAGACTTTCTGTGTAAACATCTATCTATAAACCTGTAGCCTGTAAGGATGGTAGACATACCAAAATGGCTGCATCAACACACATAGTCTCCATCGATTTCTATCATCAAAGATGTGGATGAGCAAGGAACAATTTTGCTCTGTAAAGTATTTGATGCTGTCTGACCATGAATTTCTTTCACCTCCTCTGCTTCTGCTATCCTCGACGGTTTGCTGTAGTATTGTATTTGACGAGGAATCATTTCAGAATACATGTTCAAACCAGGCAAGTTTTTGTCGTTTCACTATTGAAAGCAATGACTCCTGTGGATTTGCATATATCTCTATTTTATTTCTACGTACACATTTGTCTTATGTTCTCTATAGCAGATTTGTAGAATTCGCCTGTAACATTTGTCTTATGTTCTCTATAGCAGATTTGTAGAATTCGCCTGTAACATTTGTCTTATGTTCTCTATAGCAGATTTGTAGAATTCGCCTGTAACATTTGTCTTATGTTCTCTATAGCAGATTTGTAGAATTCGCCTGTAACATTTGTCTTATGTTCTCTATAGCAGATTTGTAGAATTCGCCTGTAACATTTGTCTTATGTTCTCTATAGCAGATTTGTAGAATTCGCCTGTAACATTTGTATTCTATACATTTGTGTAAACATGTTAAACTGCAAACAAGAAGAAGATGCTGTCATTAGGAATTAGTTATTTTATTATCCTCCTCGTACTCAAGACATGTCCATAGGAGTTCAGATCTCTGCTTTAGTAAATCTCTTAGGGTATAATGGCTGATCGTTCCAGTTCTATCTATGTTGGTTCACTGCCCCTTTTTTTTTATCTATATCAACAATCATATCAGCTGACATACCATGCGAGAAGTTACCTATGCGGATCTCGGTCAATACACAAAACTCTGTAACACGGCCAAGAATCCGTTATGTCATGTTGACTTCACATTACAATACAATTGTAAGTCTCCTTGTTTGAGTCATTGTATTGTCAGTCTCCTTGTGTGAGCTTACTTGAAAATATTCGTTCTAGCCTACACTCTACTCACTTTGTAAACACCACATCTGATGTCAAACATCTATAGTTACTGCCATTTTTGAATAACGTAAATGGAGAATTGACACATTTTTCGCTCCATCCAATCTAATAGGTCGGCAGAATACCACAAAGACATTTATCTTCCTAATGAACGAAACAACTCACAATATTGACTACTCTACATGGCAAATAGATACATTTTCACTGAACAATTAATGTTACATGTTTAGGCACTGAACAATTAATGTTTTATGTTTAGGCACTGAACAATTAATGTTCCATGTTTAGGCACTGAACAATTAATGTTCCATGTTTAGGCACTGAACAATTAATGTTCCATGTTTAGGCACTGAACAATTAATGTTTCATGTTTAGGCACTGAACAATTAATGTTTTATGTTTAGGCACTGAACAATTAATGTTTTATGTTTAGGCACTGAACAATTAATGTTTTATGTTTAGGCACTGAACAATTAATGTTTTATGTTTAGGCACTGAACAATTAATGTTCCATGTTTAGGCACTGAACAATTAATGTTCCATGTTTAGGCACTGAACAATTAATGTTCCATGTTTAGGCACTGAACAATTAATGTTTCATGTTTAGGCACTGAACAATTAATGTTTTATGTTTAGGCACTGAACAATTAATGTTCCATGTTTAGTCACTGAACAATTAATGTTCCATGTTTAGGCACTGAACAATTAATGTTTTATGTTTAGGCACTGAACAATTAATGTTTTATGTTTAGGCACTGAACAATTAATGTTTTATGTTTAGGCACTGACCATTTAATGTTCCATGTTTAGGCACTGAACAATTAATGTTCCATGTTTAGGCACTGAACAATTAATGTTCCATGTTTAGGCACTGAACAATTAATGTTTTATGTTTAGGCACTGAACAATTAATGTTCCATGTTTAGGCACTGAACAATTAATGTTTTATGTTTAGGCACTGAACAATTAATGTTTTATGTTTAGGCACTGAACAATTAATGTTCCATGTTTAGGCACTGAACAATTAATGTTTTATGTTTAGGCACTGAACAATTAATGTTCCATGTTTAGGCACTGAACAATTAATGTTTTATGTTTAGGCACTGACCAATTAATGTTCCATGTTTAGGCACTGAACAATTAATGTTTTATGTTTAGGCACTAAACACTTAATGTTCCATGTTTAGGCACTGAACAATTAATGTTTTATGTTTAGGCACTGAACAATTAATGTTTTATGTTTAGGCACTGAACAATTAATGTTCCATGTTTAGGCACTGAACAATTAATGTTCCATGTTTAGCCACTGAACAATTAATGTTCCATGTTTAGGCACTGAACAATTAATGTTCCATGTTTAGGCACTGAACAATTAATGTTCCATGTTTAGGCACTGAACAATTAATGTTTTATGTTTAGGCACTGAACAATTAATGTTTTATGTTTAGGCACTGAACAATTAATGTTCCATGTTTAGGCACTGAACAATTAATGTTCCATGTTTAGCCACTGAACAATTAATGTTCCATGTTTAGGCACTGAACAATTAATGTTCCATGTTTAGGCACTGAACAATTAATGTTTTATGTTTAGGCACTGAACAATTAATGTTTTATGTTTAGGCACTGAACAATTAATGTTCCATGTTTAGGCACTGAACAATTAATGTTCCATGTTTAGGCACTGAACAATTAATGTTCCATGTTTAGGCACTGAACAATTAATGTTTTATGTTTAGGCACTGACCAATTAATGTTCCATGTTTAGGCACTGAACAATTAATGTTTTATGTTTAGGCACTAAACAATTAATGTTCCATGTTTAGGCACTGAACAATTAATGTTTTATGTTTAGGCACTGAACAATTAATGTTTTATGTTTAGGCACTGAACAATTAATGTTCCATGTTTAGGCACTGAACAATTAATGTTCCATGTTTAGCCACTGAACAATTAATGTTCCATGTTTAGGCACTGAACAATTAATGTTCCATGTTTAGGCACTGAACAATTAATGTTCCATGTTTAGGCACTGAACAATTAATGTTTTATGTTTAGGCACTGAACAATTAATGTTCCATGTTTAGGCACTGAACAATTAATGTTCCATGTTTAGGCACTGAACATAAATTCATGACAACTGCCATATTGATGATGTCATATATCATGAGATGCTATCATTATTCTTCTTCATTTATTCCCAAACTTCTGCCAATTAGCAGGATGTAATACAGAGAAAGGAATGAACTGTGTCATGGTTTACAGCATGCCTACAATATCTGCAGCTTTTGGCCTGATACATCTGATCTCAGCATGATTTTTGGCTCACTATGACTTATGGTATAACCAGTTCATAGACTTCCACACCAACACTTCCTTAATTGCTTCTTATCACAATGTTGCTATTCTTTACTTCCCTTTTGACCATACAACCACAATCACGATTCTGAGCGTTAAGGCTTTCACTTTGCGTATGGACTAGACATACTAGTGTGCCTGGGCTGTCACATACCAAAGAGGGTAAAAGTGAATCATAAATCATGCTGAAGTTGGATGTGTCAGACCGAAATGCACAGATATCAGTCAAGTTGTAAACTATGACACAACACATTTCATTCTCTAAACTACATTTTGCTAATCTTAAGGAGTTTGAGAAGAAACATAGAAGTGGTTACATTTCCAGTACTGTCTTTTCACAAAACAAAATAATAAATAATTTGGTTAGAATAATTCAATAAAAGAAATAGCTGCTACAATTAAATTCAGTCAAAATATTATCTCACAAACAGGATACAGACCGTAGCAATAATATACTGCTTACCCAATAGGCTCACGTTTTGTAAATGTCAGATTTTTGCTTGGCCTGGCATTATTGATGGGAATAGTTTTGCCCTGTGGATTAACAAATACACAGCCTGCTCAGCTGGACAAGCAACTCTATATAACTGATTTGAACTAAGCAAAGTATATGGCAAGTATATTCCTAAAGAATGTCTTGGAACATTTGAGAATCTGTTTTCCTAACATAACCACACTTTTGTCATACATCTGACAAAATTCTCACCATCATTACCATAGACAACGCAAAATGAGGTAAACAGGTTACTAAAACACTTACCTAGCCTATTAATAAAAATATATTTTAAAAACAAACATACAATAAAACTAAACAGGACAATTCTCCATGTATCGGCTCAAATTGAACCTTTTTCAAGAGACAAACAACAGAAAACGACAAAATAAAAAACAAAATAGATGTCTATATTTCATCAAGCCCCGTCTCCATAATAGCGCATGGATGGCAACGCATCTAGTAAAAGTGAAAATGCGTGCATTCATTATAAACAAACCGAAAGTGGGAAATTAGAGACACTATAGATGAGTGCAAGAATAATAAAAGAAAAAGATAAGAAAAATACCCCTTTTGTCACTCTATCAGACAGGCAGGTTTTAAGAACATAGTCACAACAGGCACGACTGAAGGGAACAGAGACAGATGGGAACGTGATAAAATATTCATGTGACAACCTAGCAAGGCTTGGAAACAACGATCCTGATAACAATACTGTGAACAGAGAACCGTGGTCACCTACACCAACAAGAATGGCATATGACAATGATAGATGAGTAATGATGAGGTTGTGTGGTGGTGGGGTGAGTGGGTTTGGGGAAGGAAGGATAGAAGAAGAATCAACATTTGAAAACGCATGGAATGAATGTGAAACCAAATATAGACATAAACATATATATAAAACCAAACCATAACATACATAGAAATGTAAACACACACCAAGAGTCAAGAAATAAACACATAACAAGATGGACACAGATGTGTGAAGGATACCCACACAAAATGCACAGGCATGTAAATGTATCCACACACAGGAAAGGGCTCACACCAGAATAGGTATACACATTGACACAGAATGGAGATACGTGCATTAACATAAAAAAGCGCTCACATAAATATACATATATATATGTATACATAAATATGAACATTCATGCACATAAACACTTTCTCACATAAATAATAACATGAACATTCATACACATAGTAACATATACATATATTAATGTAAATATAAACGTTCGTATCATAAAGATAATGCTATAACAACTGCATATGTATACATACAAATGTGTGGCCCAAAGTAATTGTGTGGATACATAGAACCATGTAAAACGAAATGCATATACAAATAACTATATATGTGTGGGCACCCATCGAAGAGACAACTGCAATAAAAACGAGGAAATCAAAATCTAAATATGTGAATGATTTAACAATAACAAAATGGCAGAGTACAAAATAATCACATATTGACATACACAAACGAAAGAAGACATAAAGGAATTATATAGAAGAACGGCAAACACAAAAATAATTATTATTCACGAAAGTGTACAAAGACAAATAATTACAAGAATCAGTGCAATACGGGAGTAGAGGGTATAAAGAAAAGGTGGGTAACTCAAACAAAACGGTGATTAATGTTCATTCCGTGTGGTTGCAAGACTCCCATATGACAAATGAGACGATATTCCAAGGACTGACGTTGCCGGTCACCGGTATAACAACGTAACAAACCGGTTACAGAGACATCAGAGCTACCATGATGTGACGGGCTGTTAAAATGATTAGCCACTGGGGAGTCACGATGATTCGTGATATCTCTCAAATGTTCGGCGAATCTATCAGCTAAACGTCTACCAGTCTCACAAATATACTTCATATCACAACGCTTACATATGATATTATACCATAGACCAATAATAAACTATATACAAGTCAAGTAATTGCTCGCCTTCATGTTGACTGGCCCAAAGGAGGAACACAGACTAGTGACACTGTTACCTGACACATAAGTCATACGAGGCGACTAAGAAGGTTTGGGGGTGGAGTTGGCTGTCCCATCCCACAGAGGATCAAAGTGATATACAGGTTATGCTGAAGTCAGATGTGTCAGGCTGAAAAACATTGATATCACAGCTAAGCTGTAAATCATGATACAAAACATTCCATTGTCTGCACTACATTCTTCTAGTCTGCAGGAGTTTGAGACACAAAACATTCCATTCTCTGGACTACATTCTTCTAGTCTGCAGGAGTTTGAGAATGAATGTAGAAGGAATTAGAAAGTGCTGTAGATTCTATTTTTTAATTCTGTTGTCCTCCCTCCACCCCAAATTAATTATGAAAAGTTGAAAATAGTTCATAATAGGTGGAAAAGGTGTAGAGGATTGATTTAATTGTACCCGGGTTATCTCATGTATTAAGTCCCCTTCAATAAACCAGAACACCGCTTGTCAAGAGTACCACTAACAGCACATATCTCCGTAGCTTCAAGTGAGATAATCTTCTTGAATATCCAAAACATTCCAATTTGTAAACAAGATGTGAGCAGGATCTGAACCTGTGACATTTTGAACACAAAGCAAACAACTTATCCACTATGGCAGGGGGATTCACCAATTCTTATTATTTCTTCTTCTTCTGCATTTGTTCTCAAACTCCTGCAGATAAGCAGGATGTAGTCCAGAGAAAAGAATGCGCTGTGTCATGGTTTACAGCATTGCTGCGATATCTGCGCCTTTTGGCCTGACACATCCAACTTCAGCATGGCTTTAGGTCACTGACCCTAAATTGGATAGGACAGTCAACTCCATCCCATAACCTCCTTAGTCGCTTCTTATGACATGCATGAAAGGTAAATATTATTGCTATTCTTTGCTCCCCTCTCAGGCCCTGGCACAAGGTGTCTTATTATTAGAATGCCATAGGAAATAAGAGCAAATTAAAGATGTCTCAATCAATTCTCAGATATTAAGAAACAATTTATTAGCCTGACCACTAATATTAAAATAATTTTTAAAAATAATGTCAATTATAATCATGCCAGAAATGGATGTGCTGGGTCAGGAAGCTAAAATTAATGCATCTCCACTGTGAAACCGGCTGCACATTATACTTCATGCTTCTTTGCGAAAGTCTCTCTCACACACAAACACTTTCATGTTGATTATCATAGAGTGAACACAGAAGAAGAAGAATTATAATAAATATCTTACGTGAATCTTGTCAGACCAACCAGCAAAATATCTGAAAGTCTGGATGGACATGCCCACATGAGTTTTCAATGCTAGTGTGTAGACTGCCCCAGAGTCAAGACTTTCAATTGTTGCAAGTTCCTCCTGATGCTGTTCCATCAGGTCGGCCAGCCTGTAAGAGTAACATAACTCAGAGATATAATAACAATAACCGCAAACTAGCAAATTGTTCATTGCTATATTCTCTTTAATTTTAGTCCTGATTTAAAAGAATTCCACTCAAATGGCACCTACTTGCCTTGCAACTTGAGGCAACACGTTTATGTGTTGAAGGTGAAAAAGGTGTGAAAAAACTCAAATTGTGAGGTGAGTATGTGCCATCTGAGTGGCCCTGGTTGAAATCCTGTTTGCTGCAGGATTATGTACTCCTTAAAAATAAATCCTGGATGCTTCTATGTCATTTGTGATATTCTGATACCATCTCTTACCCTATCCCCAGAGGTTTATATTCTTCTAATATATCAGTCAAAAATTGTAGAATCTCATAATATTATACATCACCTGAACATGAGCTGACCTCTGTCCCTAGCATTCATTTTACCCCATTCACCATTTTCAAAAGCTTCCTGAAAATAAACAAATATTCACTGTACAGTTCTACACAATATAAAATATGAAATACAATAAACTAAGAGCTAGGAAATGGAAGTTGAACATGCACATCTGAACAATTATAGAAAGAAATTGAACACAAATAGCTTGAGATGAAGATGAAACTTCTGATGGACAAAAGTGAGAAAGATCTACAAGAACTAACTGACATAGTAGTATCAGAAAGTAAAGACTGGTATTTTCTTAAAATAATAATAAGTCAGAAGGGATGGTTGTAAGAAATACAATCTACCAGTGTGCAAGAACAAAATGAACGACTCAATGCTACAACAAGTATACCATATTTAGCAACACTAATAACATCAGAAGGAAGAAGTTAAACAGAGATAAGGAACAGAATAGGGCAGACAGATGTATGGTAGGCAGCATGCAGGAAAATACAGAATATATTATGTATTATGTCTCTGTAAACCCCTTTTGAGTAGAAGGCTCCTTCAATAGGCATTAAGCCTAAATCTGATGTCTCCTGTGTATGAAAGAAAGCTCAGAAAAACGACTCCACTACACATAGAAAGTAAGACTAATCACTCACAATTTCTAGGGCTCTAAAACAAACAAACATGTCCCTGTCATTATTGGTAAGGTAGAGAGTTTTTCAGTACTACATAACACTGATTCTAATATACGTCCTACACCTGTGTAGCAATCATGGCCTGGACTTTTAGTTTAGTTCAGGGTGCAAATAATAGGGACACTGTCTTCTTTCCAGACATGTCGTAGGAGGTGACCAGACATGTTGTAGGAGGTGACCAGACATGTTGTAGGAGGTGACCAGACATGTCGTAGGAGGTGACCAGACATGTCATAGGAGGTGAGCAGACATATCGTAGGAGGTGATAAGACATGTCGTAGGAGGTGACCAGATATGTCGTAGGAGGTGACCAGACATGTCGTAGGAGGTGACCAGACATGTAGGAGGTGACCAGGAACAATTGGGGGAATAAGCTAACATCTTGTCACCTGTAAAAAAAATATCATTGTCGCATTTCTTATCCTAATTTCTTAATTTTGTCTTTTATCAAATAATCCCCATGGATGAGGAAGAGGTGCTGGCTAACTGACCTTGCAGCTCCATCCTTTTGTGGCAGACTTCCCCTAGGTGAGAGAGATTGCTAGATGTGTCATCACTGCAGACTTCCCCTAAGTGAGAGAGATTGCTAGATGTGTCATCACTGCAGACTTCCCCTAGGTGAGAGAGATTGCTAGATGTGTCATCACTGCAGACTTCCCCTAGGTGAGAGAGATTGCTAGATGTGTCATCACTGCAGACTTGTAGGTGAGAGAGATTGCTAGATGTGTCATCACTGCAGACTTGTAGGTGAGAGAGATTGCTAGATGTGTCATCACTGCAGACTTTTAGGTGAGAGAGATTCCTAGTTGTGTCATCACTGCAGATGGTTCAACAAATCCAACAGAAAAATAATGAGTTAGTTATACCAGAAGAGTGTGCAGTGCTCCTAGCAGGACGTAAATCCTGGGATACTGGCACACTGGAATGCCTACCCTCGGGGACTAAACATGCGTCCAGAAACTCCCCTTACATATCTATGACTTTTGAGACCATATGTGAATCCAGGTGTCATCTCAGTTACACAACTGAGAAGAACTTGTGCCGTTGTCAGAAAAGCTATAAGCTGTCAAGAGTTTCCTGCTCACAGTTAAACTTACGTAAAACACAGGTTTATATATTGTTTCAATGAGACACGACAGACTATAGCTAAAACTAGTAGGTAATGAATGAATCGCACACAATAAATCATAAAAATTACAATACACAAATCACATTCAACGTTTCAACCAAAAGGTCATTATCAAGACACAAACAGAACATCAAAAGACGACGAATGGAACCAGAGCCAGTTCAGTGGCTGTATGACGGATGTCATGTGGCAAAAGGCTGAAAGAAACAATGGCATAATAACGCACACAGTTGACGAAGTGCTGTACAGAATGCATGGTAACAGGCGATATGGATGGAAATGAAGCTAATCCGTCATACAGCCACTGAAGTAGATCTGGTTCCATTCGTCGTCTTTTGATGTTTTGTTTGTGTCTTGATAAAGACCTTTTTGTCGAAATGTTGAATGTGATTTATGTATTGTAATTTTTATGATTTCTTGTGTGCTCATCATTGCCCATCATTACCTACTAGTTTTAGCTATAGTCTGTCGTGTCTCATTGAAGCGATATATAAACTTGTGTTTTACGTAAATCTAATTGTTACGTTTCACGCAGTTACCTTGTACTGCTCACAGTTAAAGGGAGCATGTATTGGTTGCTGATCCAGCGGTCAATGGGCTCATGCCCTTTGACCCAATGTCAATGTGTGATATATACATATGTTTGTGAGCTGTTTTGTTCCATATAAGGTGTTTCATCTATCTGGCCCTGGAGGAGGATTATGTCATCATCATCTGTTACTATAGTCCAAACCTGATTTTTAGGTCATTTCTGACGTTTAGATAATTATCTATTTACAAGAAGTAGAAAAAAGGGCTGTTTTGTTACAGCAGTCATCATCATCATCATGTGTAAATGAAGAATTGTTTACATAAAAATGATTATTATTATTAGTAAAAATACCATAGAGGCATTGATGAAAACACATAAAAATACCAGAGCATTAATATATGACAGTACTAATTCTTCAGCATTCATTCTCAAACTCCCACTGGATCTCTCTTGTAGCAGGACCATGGTCCTACTAGATTTCCAGCAGGACGTAGCCTAGAGAATGGAAATGCGTTGTGTTGCTGTTATATTTATGCCAAATGGACTGACACATCTGTCTCCAGCAGGGTACTAATTCACGGCCGCTAATGCGTCTTATATTGTAGGTGGCTTTCTCTGTAAATATATTTTAATGTTGATGCATCCTAATATAAACAAGGTGGACTAGCACGCAAAATTGAAAGCAGCGTGCATTGTCAAACACATACTTTTACCCACTACCAAATGAATGATTAGGCTATATTAATTATATACTGATCATTTACCTTCGCTGCTTCCACTGCCCTGTTAACATCTTCTTTTGTTGCCTTGCTGACCTTGCAAATGATCTAAGTGGTAACCAGACAAATTATTGATGAACACTCAGATAATCATAACTATTCCATACAAATTATATAATTATTAGAAAACAAGAATAATCTGTATATTTACTTCCTCTCCTTCTTCTGTGTTCATTATTCAACTCCTGCAACTTAGCAGGAGGTAGTCCAGAGAATGGAATGTGTTGTGTCATAGTTTAGGGCTTTGTTGCAATATCTGCAACTTTTGGCCTGCAACATCCGACTTCAGCATAGCTTCTGGTTCAAAATGTCCCTATATGGGATGGGAGAGTCAACTCCACCCCCATAACTTCCTTAGTCACCTCATACGACAGACATGGAAGGTAAACACTGCTGTCTGTTCTCCTCATGGGGGTTTGGAAATCTTTGGTGGGTATGTTTACTGTAATTTATAACATGTTTTTCCTGTACGTCGTACATTGTTTTCATGTTTATCAATGTATGGCAGACAAGTTTGTAGAGTACTTTTTCTCTGTTGTGAATATCTGCAGACATCCATGTATTACAAGGGCCAGAAAAGGGAGCAAAGAATAGGAATACTGTGACCTACAATTAATTTTGTAAGAGGCTATTAAGAAGGTTTTGGAGGTGGGAGTTGGCTGTCCTATCGTAGAGAAGGTCAAAGAAACCGAGCTAAAATCGGATGTGTCAGACTTAAAGGTGCAGATATCGCAGCCATACTGTAAAAATAAATTATATATAAAATATGTTTTATATACCGTATCTTCTTCTTCTTCTTTGTTTGTTCTCTGATAACCGACATGAGAGTTTGTGTGATTTCCTTCAGGGAGTGTGAAGTACGTTGTGTTGCTGGTTTCATTGTGGAGCTGCGTTATTTTGCACCTTCCGGCCCAACACATTTGTTTTCACCATTATTATGATATATATGAAATGTTCTGATTTGTGGTCACGAGGTACAGAGAACATCTATGACAACCCCCACAGAGGCCAGCACTATGAAGTGGTGAAGGGGGCTTAGTTCAGCCATCAGGAGCTGGAAACTAAGACTGAACAGGCAGTCTCACTCGAGCAGGACCACAGTCCTGTCCAAGTTAGCAGGGTGCTGAATACGGAGGCAACCAGTTAAAAGGAACACAATTAATCAGAATGCCACGTACGAAACACAATGGGAACATGTCTATATCCAACAATAGTTATAGTGCCTGTTCTGTGATGGACATTCAGGCGGGGATGGTTCCAGGCTCTATATCTTGAAAGGGCCAACTCCAATTACTGGAGGTCCTTCTCAATTACTCAGAGGAGCCAGGACACAAGGGAATAGAGCTACTGGCCAAACAAATCAATGACAAATAAATAATGCACTGGAATGCTGAGGGTGTCAACAGAAAAAGAGATGGATACAGACAAAATTGGAGTTGGAAAATATCATATGTGAAGAACAAGTTAATGTATGCTGTATTCAAGAAACACACCTCAGCAGCGATATAGCTTTCAAAATCAGAGGCTACCAGTGCTACCGATCAGACCAAAAGGACAGACGAAAGGGTGGAATTCTGACACTTGTTAAAAACAATATCAGTGCATGTCAGCTGGAAGTATATATGGAAGGAGCAGAATACCAGATGCTCTACCTAAAAACGGACAGTACAGAATTCCATCTCCTGAACTACTACTGCCCAAATTATATACCATTGGCACTAGACACAATCCCAGATAAAGAAAGACTTATGGTGTATGAGAATGAATGCTGAAGAAGAAGAAGAATTTAACGTGTGTGTTAAGACCCTTTCAATCTAAGCCCAAAGGTTCTGTGTTGTATCAGGACGATTAAAGTCTTTCAAGGTACTACAAGTCATTATTTTTGTCAACTGTGCAGATATTTTGAGAACTACTGCTCTTAGCCAAATATTTTGTTCAGAGCCAAAAAATGTACAGAGACTTACAGATTCATCAGCTGGATTGATTGTATTGTAGGTAACGCCATCTGAGGAGTCTACAAACTCGTTGTCTATGAAAAGCTGGTGAGGAATTCTCAGGTTCATCTTGTTGGCTACAATTTCAATCTGAATAGACAAGAAACAAATTAGATTAATTTTTTTGCTGTTTTTGAAAAAGGAATACATAGAACAAATATATATGTTTCTTTGAACAATACAAATATAAAATTGTACATGTTTATCATCAAATATTCATATATTGACATTACCAGGATAAAAAAGAAGCAAATAATAGTAAAAACAAGCATGCCATAAGCAGTGACTGCTGCATGTCTATCACATGATGATGATGATGATTATGACCATTTGTTACATCCACTTTTGAAATCAAGTGATGTCCTTGACTATGAGTTTGTAGATGACTAGTACGCCCTATTCCTGCTACAAATCTCATTGGAAAGTTCGGACATGTGATGACCAACGTAGATGGTTTTTGGTCAACCAGTAATTTTCTAGCTTCTCTCTGCTCACTATTGAGCTGCTGTATTTCTCCTCTTTTCACAAGATGCTGTGCCTTTTGTTACTGTATCGCCATGTATCTCTGTTTTGTGCTAGTTCTTCCCATGAATCTTGGTCTATTTAAAAGGCTTTCAGTGAGGTCTTTAATGAATCCTTCTAGCACTTCTTTTGACCACCTTGAAAGGTAACCAATGATCACTGGATATGACATTGACAATCCTATCCTGCACCATATGCTATCCTATGCTGAAGTTGGTTGTTTGACTGAAAGGTTTAATTCTTCTCTTGATTCTTGATTAGAAACTAGCTTCACAGCACGTTGGACATTCCCATAAGTGCTCCGCTCTCCGTTCCAGTAGCCATCTCAGTGTATGTAGACTCAGTCCCGGTCAGGTGTTGATTGCGTGATCTTCAGGGCCTTCCAAAAGATTTACTTTTCCTACCCTCCCTTTTAGATACTCCCATTTCTAACACTCTTTGTATGTGTACATTATCAGCCTTATTGACATCATCTTCATCTTGAAATGAATTTATTACTGCCTTCATTAAGTCTGTTTTATCTCTTCTCAGCAATGTGCCGTCTATCACTGCATTGCCTGCCAACAAGTAGGCTCTCTCCTTTCCTCTAACCCCAGCATACCAGGGCAGTATAACCATGAAAGGTACAGATGCCAAATTGCAAACCATGACACAACACTTTCTTTCTCTAGACTACATCACGCTAACTGGCAGAAGTTAAAAACATGGTAGAAGAAGAAGCATCAAGTGATAGATAGTTGCAAGTTTATTGTTAACCCTTGAGCTGTTGCACTGTTCTCATTAGTAGATTCCAGCTGTGCTCAATTCTGTCCCCAATGACATTTCCTATGTGCTCAATCCTCCTGTCCTTATAGAGAGCTATAAAAATAAGAATTTCCACATTGCTCACTTTTTACTGACAGTAGAAAATATAAACCACATGGATGGGATGGTTAATGTGTACTGGTGCTTGGCAATTTCTGAGTGAAACAGTTTTTTCCTTTGTTTTGTCATACCCAAGAGATATTAAATTTTTTTAAATATGGTAGCAAATCCTACTCAGGACATTTCTATAATTGAGCCATCAGCTCAGCATATTTTGGCTATTTTTTTTAGTGATATTCTAGGTAATATAAATGTGTTCAGTAATTTGGCATTGCTTTCTGATCCAACCCTCCCCAAAATTGTATTGTTCTAATGAGAACACTCAGATCAGACCCCAGATGATACTACCAGTCTCCTACAGGACAACCTAGGTCATTAGTCCACACAATACGCCCATATATAACCAAAAGAAGTAACATCCAAGGTTGAAAAGGATGTGTCTTGGACATCAAAGACAAATTCACCAGCTAACAAACAAATATTGCTTTCTGAATGATCCAGATGCACAATTTCTTGCAAGGGATTTGAACCAGGTACCTTGGCCGTCAAAGATGTGTTCTATACCTCGCAGAGTCAGAGCTGGACCAGCAGATATTAGGCAGAGAAAATAAACAATATAAAACTATGTCAAACCCACAGAGTGTGTGAATTATTTGAGAACTTCTGCGATCAACTGTTAAACATCCAATCAAATATTGTTCATGTATAGAGCAGTTTGGTTTAGGTTATATTGGGTTCCTAGTACACATAATCATTCTTCTTCTTCTTCTTCTTCAGTGTTCATTCTCAAACTCCCACTGAATCACTCTTGTAGCAGGACCATGGTCCTAATAGATATCCATATATAAATAACCAAATGGTCAGAGGGTGTCCGACAAAGTGGATGGTGCCGCAGTAACCTAATGAACAAATAGTCAAGCAAAATGAATTAAACAGGTTACTAAAACACCTTGCCTATTAATAAAAATATATTTAAAAAAGTATATATAAAAAAACATACAATAAAACTAAACAGGACAATTCTCCACGTATCGGCTCAAATTTAACCTTTTTCAAGAGACAAACAACAGAAAACAACAAAATAAAAAACAAAATAGATGACTAGATTTCATCAAGCCTCGTCTCCATAGCGCAGGGATGGCAACGCATCTAGTAAAAGAGAAAATGCGTGCATTCATTATAAACACACCGAAAGTGGGAAATTAGAGGCACTATAGATGAGTGCAAGAATAATAAAAGAAAAAGATAAGAAAAATACCCCTTTTGTCACTTTATCAGACAGGCAGGTTTTAAGAACATAGTCACAACAGGCAAGACTGAAGGGAACAGAGACAGATGGGGACGGGAGAAAATATTCGTGTGACAACCTAGCAAGGCTTGGAAACAACGATCCTGATAACAATACCGTGAACAGAGAACCATGGTCACCTAAGCCAACCAGAATGGCATATGATAATGATAGATGAGTAATGATGAGGTTGTGTGGTGGTGGGGTGAGTGGGTTTGGGGAAGGAAGGATACAAGAAGAATCATCATTTGAAAACGCATGGAATGAATGTGAAACCAAATATAGACATAAACATATATATAAAACCAAACCTAAACATACATAGAAATATATACACACACCAAGAGTTAAGAAATAAATATATAACAAAATGGACACAGATGTGTGAAGGATACCCACACAAAATGTACAGGCATGTAAATGTATCCACACATAGGAAAGGGTTTGTTACGTTGTTATACCGGTGACCGGCAACGTCAGTCCTTGGAATATCGTCCCATTTGTCATATGGGAGTCTTGCAACCACACGGAATGAACATTAATCACCGTTTTGTTTGAGTTACCCACCTTTTCTTTATACCCTCTACTCCCGTATTGCACTGATTCTTGTAATTATTTGTCTTTGTACACTTTCGTGAGTAATTATTTTTGTGTTTGCCGTACTTCTATATATTTCCTTTATGTCTTCCTTCGTTTGTGTATGTCAATATGCGATTATTTTGTACTCTGCCATGTTGTTATTGTTAAATCATTTACATATTTAGATTTTGATTTCCTCGTTGTTATTGCAGTTGTCTCTTCGATGGGTGCCCACACATGTATAGTTATTTGTATATGCATTTCGTTTTACATGGTTCTATGTATCCACACAATTACTTTGGGCCACACATTTGTATGTATACATATGCAGTTGTTATAGCATTATCTTTATGTGAACGAACGTTTATATTTACATTAATATATGTATATGTTTCTATGTGTACGAATGTTCATGTTATTGTTTTTATTTATGTGAGAAAGTGTTTATGTGGATGCATGTTCATATTTATATATATATTTATGTGAGAGCTGGTTTATGTTAATGCACGTATCTCCATTCTGTGTCAATATGTATGCCTATTCTGGTGTGAGCCCTTTCCTATGTGTGGATACATTTACATGCCTGTGAATTTTGTGTGGGTATCCTTCATACATCTGTGTCCATTTTGTTATATATTTATTTCTTAACTCTTGGTGTGTGTATACATTTCTATGTATGTTTAGGTTTGGTTTTATATATATGTTTATGTCTATATTTGGTTTCACATTCATTCCATGCGTTTTCAAATGATGATTCTTCTTGTATCCTTCCTTCCCCAAACCCACTCACCCCACCACCACACAACCTCATCATTACTCATCTATCATTATCATATGCCATTCTGGTTGGCTTAGGTGACCATGGTTCTCTGTTCACGGTATTGTTATCAGGATCGTTGTTTCCAAGCCTTGCTAGGTTGTCACACAAATATTTTCTCCCGTCCCCATCTGTCTCTGTTCCCTTCAGTCTTGCCTGTTGTGACTATGTTCTTAAAACCTGCCTGTCTGATAGAGTGACAAAAGGGGTATTTTTCTTATCTTTTTCTTTTATTATTCTTGCACTCATCTATAGTGTCTCTAATTTCCCACTTTCGGTTTGTTTATAATGAATGCACGCATTTTCACTTTTACTAGATGCGTTGCCATCCCTGCGCTATGGAGACGGGGCTTGATGAAATCTAGTCATCTATTTTGTTTTTTATTTTGTTGTTTTCTGTTGTTTGTCGCTTGAAAAAGGTTAAATTTGAGCCGATACGTGGAGAATTGTCCTGTTTAGTTTTATTGTATGTTTTTTTATATATACTTTTTTAAATATATTTTTATTAATAGGCAAGGTAAGTGTTTTAGTAACCTGTTTAATTCATTTTGCTTGACTAGTAGATATCCAGCAGGATGTAGTCCAGAGAATGGAAATGCGCTGTGTTACTGTTTTATTTGCGTCCGAACATCCGTCTTCGGTGGGACATAATCATACAAACCTCTATGCAAAAATAGACTGTCAAATTTACAGTGTATATGGCGATGTTACAAGTTAAAAATTACACAGTATAAATGCAATTATCCGTCATCCATTGTGTGTAAATGTGTCACATAGGTCTCAAAATAGCTACTGTTGTTCGCATTACCCAACAAATACACACATCTCTAATAGCAAATAGGGAAATTTGAATCAAGTTTTTAAAATTCGATTTGGTTTAATTCCTGTGTTCAACCTTCTTTTTTAAACACTATCTTTGAAGTATTGCCTGTACAGGGTAAACAATGAACATACAAGAGATAATTAATGTCAGATATGAACTTGACAAAGGTTAAAATTGGTGAAACAGTCTTGCATACTTCTAGGCTGTGTATATATCCTCAAAGGAATTAAGAATGTGCAGAATACATCCCCAAGGGAGGACATGGTGAAACTATGTCCTACTTAAAGACTTTGTTGCTTCTAAATCTGAAGGGTTTGATATAAATCCTACAGCTGACTGAAACAGGTGCTTTTGGTCTGATGACTAACAGAAAAATGAAGTAGCAGATACGTTACAGTAGTGTCTATCAACTTACAGCATCAAATGTGAAAGGTTCCTTATCCTCAATGCCCCTCCCTCTTCTAATGACACATGTCACAAGGTCTTCAAATACAGTATTCATGTAGACATCTTCTACTGCAATCTTCACCTCACACTTGTCTTTAATTTCTTCCACAAGTCTGAAATTGTAGAAATAATTCTGTTTACAAATTTTCATCTAGTGTTTAGTAACGGAATGGACAAATGTTTATTAGACACATACACGAAATATTTAATAGATATATACATGAATTAGAGATCTCTGTAGCATAGTGCTTCAGCTGAACGCTTTGTGCTGAAGAGATTGCGGGTTCAAATCCAGTTTGTGACATCTTGCTTACATAGTGATTTTTTAAGGATTCATAGCTCATAGCTACATGGCTATGTACTGTGAGTGGTACTCTTGGGTTATGTACTATGAGTGGTACTCTTGGGTTATGTACTGTGAGTGGTACTCTTGGGTTATGTACTATGAGTGGTACTCTTGGGTTATGTACTGTGAGTGGTACTCTTGGGTTATGTACTATGAGTGGTACTCTTGGGTTATGTACTATGAGTGGTACTCTTGGGTTATGTACTATGAGTGGTACTCTTGGGTTATATACTGTGAGTGGTACTCTTGGGTTATGTACTGTGAGTGGTACTCTTGGGTTATGTACTGTGAGTGGTACTCTTGGGTTATGTACTATGAGTGGTACTCTTGGGTTATGTACTGTGAGTGGTACTCTTGGGTTATGTACTATGAGTGGTACTCTTGGGTTATGTACTATGAGTGGTACTCTTGGGTTATGTACTATGAGTGGTACTCTTGGGTTATGTACTATGAGTGGTACTCTTGGGTTATGTACTGTGAGTGGTACTCTTGGGTTATGTACTATGAGTGGTACTCTTGGGTTATGTACTGTGAGTGGTACTCTTGGGTTATGTACTGTGAGTGGTACATGACATGGCCAATCCGAGCATGAATGGAAATAGGTAAATGAAAGTGTCATCACAAATAACAACGTAACTCAATTTCAAGCTAAAAAATTACAATATAAATGTATTACAATTACGTAATTATCTAGATAAAGGTGATCAACTAATGAAACTAGATGTGTGAAACTAGATGTGTGAAACTAGATGTGTGAAACTAGATGTGTGAAACGCAAATCTAACTATACCTGACAACATCCATAGAGCCTGCACCAGCATTGAAAAAGTCCAGAGAGTTATAGACATCTGTGTTCAGGATGCCTTTCCAGATAGACTAGACATAAGTAATAGTCATAATATTATAGTAGGCATCTTTCTAGACAATAGTATTATTGTTCTGCTATGAGAAATATAACCTATGACACATGGCAATGATGGATATGACTCACAAGACCAATCTCAGCCAGTGTCTTCCACAGTATGTACAAGGACATCCCATGTTCACTTATCAAGCCCACACATCGTGTGTTTTCGATGCCTATAATATAAAGGTTTCAAAATTGGTGTAGTCTAGTACTCAAGCGTACAAAATTGGTGTAGTCTAGTACTCAAGCATACAAAATTGGTGTAGTCTAGTACTGAAGCATACAAAATTGGTGTAGTCTAGTACTGAAGCATACAAAATTGGTGTAGTCTAGTACTGAAGCATACAAAATTGGTGTAGTCTAGTACTGAAGCATACAAAATTGGTGTAGTCTAGTACTGAAGCATACAAAATTGACATTTAATCCTGAACACACAACATAACACATAATTACTAGAAGACATTACAGTCTATGAGCACATCACTGTATGATTAACATGAGGCAGCATCAAAAAGTTCCAGGAATTAGTGGATTATATAGCAATAAGTAAAAATAGAATTATCTACACTGCATTTCCTTCAAAGTAGTTAGCTTCATTAACTACACACTTTTGCTGACGTGCATACAGCTGCTGGAAACATTTGTGGAATCCATTCTTTGACACCTCTCTCAGCTGTCTTGTCACATTGGTGATGTCATCAGCTTCCTTGAAATTCTGTCCTTTCAGTGTCAATTTCAGTCGAGGTACCAAGAAAAGAATTCCACTGGTGCAAGATCGGGAGAATATGGAGGCTGTTCCAAGGTAATCTCATTGTGTTTTGTGAGGTTCTGCTTTACCAGTAGGGATCAATGTACCTGCGCATTGTTATGCAGCATAATCCAACTGTTTGTTCTCCCTTTTTTTTTTTTTTTTTTTCAGATTGGATATCTTAGACGTCAGAGGATATCAACGTACAATTGGATTAAACAATGTTAGTGTTCAACATACAGAAAGGTGTAAGATATAGGTGTACATTGTCACCGTACATATTTAACATATATGCAGAAAATATAATGAAAAATGTGAAACACGAATTCAGACCAATAAACATCAGAGGTCTACAGATTGCACAAATCAGATACACAGACGACACAGTTCTACTAACAACAAACGAGCAAGATCTACAGAAAATAATAAATCAACAAAAAGATCCAGGGAACAGCAAAACTTGTATCTTAATATGAAAAAGAGAAAAATAATGACAACCGACAAAGTGAAATCAAGACCAAGAGTTAATATTGATATCTGTATTCTAGAAGAAGTGACACATTTCTAATATCTAGGAGCTAACATTAACAGCGCAGGCGACTGCGCAGTCGAATTCAAGAGGAGAACAGCAATGGTGCTGTCTATACAACAGCAATGGCGCTGTCTAAACTAAAACAACTGAAAAATCTGTGCCAGGGTATAAACATAATAACAAAGGTATGCTTGTTACGAACATGTGTGTTTCCAGTGGCTATATACGGATGCGAGGCATGGACAATAAACAAAATTATATCAAAAAGAATAATGGCTTTTGAATTAAAGTGCAATATGAGAGACCTGCAAATACCATGAATAGATAGAATTTTCAATCAAGAGGTGCTAAACAAAATCAATGCCCAAGGCTGGCTTCGAAATGCTTGAAAAGGAAGTTAGGATTTTCCAGCCATATAACAAGACACAGTGGTATGGAGAGAGTATTGCTGGAGGGAGCAATAGAAGGGAGCAGAGACAAAGGTCGTCGAAGACATCAGTGGACAAGATATCCAAGAATGCATGAATATGTTGCTGGAGAAGGCAGGATAACTCGCACAAAACCAAGATATTTCAAGAAATTCATAAAGACAATTTTCTGGACAGAATACATCACTTAAGAATAATCTTAGTGTCCCTGAGAGTGACTTCTCAAGCAAAACACAGAATTTGATATTTGTACATTTGTTCAATCGAGGACATTTTCAACTCTGCCGTTGCAACTAACACGAAACACAAATATTTGTATCTTCTCTTTGAGAGAATATGGAAAAGGTTACATCTGCCATTTCCCTTCATCAAGGTCATTACCAACTTCTAAACATATAGGCCTAATCTCCATAACATCATCTTTCGTTCTAAACTACTTGATCATTCCAGAAACTTTTTGAAGCTAACTTGTATAAATAGAGAAATGCCAGTTGAAAATGAACGATAAATCGTTAGGGCTTTTGGCTTTTATAAAACTGAAGGAACTGAATTAAAAATTACTGCTAGTTCTCTCTTATAACAATAGTCCTCCTAAATTTACAGAAGGATTTAGTTCAGAGAATGGAAACACACTGTCGCCATTTTATTTGAGGAAATTCCCAGATACCTACGTCTTTAGTGGTGAATTGAAAATGAAATAAATAGGAGGTAGAGAACACAATACTTTCAGCAACAAATTGATAGATATACAAGTTTCAAGTCCATGCTGTGCTTGGTCATACGAGGAGCACGATTTCATAGTGGGGCTCACCATCCATAGTGCTCTGATGGACTGCCCACTAAAGTGTACAGCAATAGGGGTCCCAGATAAGTTGTTGAAATTGTGCAGATATGATAAGCTTAGATAGTCTGTGGTAAGAGAGTTGGCACTAAGACAGAAAGGAAATGCTGAATAAAGTAACTAACATAAATGTCAAACATTTCCTCTGGTCATCCTTATTACTTTGACACTTTGTATACCAAGATACAAGACAAGATGTTTCCTCACTCATCCACATTGTTGAAGATGGAAATTACTGGAGGATTCATCTACATTGTTGAAGATGGAAATTACTGGAGGACTGGCGAAATACCTATGATCCTGCTGGGTATGGGTTTATAGATGAATAGATATTAAGATTCACTTTCCACTTATGCCATTTCTGAGGACACAATTTGAGACAAAGTTGCCCCAACAAAATATTAATCAACCAAAGCAATACTTTATATTTATCTGAATGTATAGATCAAATGTGGTTTTTAAGAAGAATGATGAAAATTCCATGGACAGCCAAGAAAACTAATGTAGAAGTTCTCAGAGATGCTGGAGTAAAATGACAATAGCAAAAATTAGAAGCAGACAATTCAGATTTTTAGGGCATGTGATGAGGAAAGTAAAACTTGAACATTTAGTAAACACCGGAAAAATCAAGGGGAGAAGAGACAAAGGAAGACAAAGAGAGACATTTCTAGATAGGTTGTCACTGTGGCACAAAAAGAAGTCACCAACAGAACTTATTAACAACACAAGAGACAGAGTTGTGGAGAAGCATGATCACCTACGCCACTAGGCATGACGCTTGATTGATTGAATGTGGAGTGTGTTAGCTTAGTTAATAGTGAGCTTGCTTGCTATCACCATGTGCCAGATATGAAACCATGCCAGAACAAAAAATGAGTATCATGATATCTTGCCTGATATGAACGCTCCTCTAGTCAACTCAGCTGTAAATGACTTGTGGGTACCTGACGCATGAGTTCATAAAGAATAAGCACACCCCTCCCATCTACAGACTTGACTCACATGTTCCTATCTTCTCAATGAATGTGTATCAATGAATGTATTTGAAACATCTTAAAATTGATGTAGGCTCTTGGGAGAGCCTCACTCAGGATAGAACAGCATAGTGTTTCAGTCACAGAACTGGAGCACTAGTGCCGGAAAAGACCAGGCAAGATACTGCAAGACAGAAGCGGGCAAGTAGAAAAGACAAAACATCTCAACATCCCATAGACACCCTCTACAGATGTCAATTGTGTAGAAGAACGTTTTATGCTCGTATTGGACTTGTTGGTAATTTAAAATCGCACTATAAACTTTATTGTCTCTATTACTTATTATTATTATTTTGGTTGAGTTTTGGTCATTGTCGATTACGACGGACGAACATCATATCACATAATATAATATCATATCAATGAATGCGTATCGATGCTTTGCTTTGGTCTGTGACTTACTTTCAAGTTCTCACTTATTGTTTCCTCTTCTGATGTCAGTTCAAGTTTCTGTGTGGAGGCATCATCCTTACCAAATTTGGAGGCAGATATCATTTTCCCACTTGAAAACTGTATTTGACTGACATTGACCTGCAGATCAAAGAATGGTCATTTATGGCATATTATCATTCTTTTCAAATACACTACCTACAAATCTGTAATACGTTATTCAAATACAATACCTACAAATCTGCAATATGTTAATCAAATATAAGAAAGAGAATAAGAAGAAAATAATATATAGGATAATGATGCAATTAAACATTTGTTCAATGAAGTATCAAGTCTACCTTGCATCTAAATCTGACATCTTTACAGACACTGATTATTTTACTTTGTTTTGATAGCCCTGGCCCAACTCTACTGTCAGGTTTTCCTACACCGGAAATACACTTGAAGAGAGAAAGGGTTCAGTACCTGATGGGCTCAGGCGCTATTGGGACAAGGACGCTCAGCTCGAGAACGCCTTGCTCTCAAACGCGTGGTGTGAGACTCGAACTTGGACAAGGGGTACACGTCGGTGAATGACACCTCGGCTAAGAGGGCGAAAGAGCCAGTGTCCAACTCCTCTGTTGAGTTCTTCCCCTTAAGGAACCAGGCTCACGGATGAGAAACGGTTCGGTACCCAATGGGCACAGGCACAGCACGTCCAATTACACGAGGCAAGTTCATAGACAGTGGAACACCTCGTTTGAGTCAGACTAAGAGCAAGAAAATCGTCTGGGCGAAGAGTCTCCACCACGCGTGCCTGGAGACAGATATAGAGGCTGTCACAGGCTAAGGGTAGCCCACCCGAATTGTCAAGGCATGCCGAAATCGGATGTGCTAGGCCTACAAGGCGCATAACGGTGGCACAACGTAATCACGCTCCCGGCGGAAATCGCACGGATATCCGTGATGGTTACAATGGAGCGAACGAAAAACAAACAAACAAACTTTGTTTTGATTAATTTACATAATTTATTACTATCATCAAGTGACGTCACGGTTGGGTGCTACAGACTTCTAACATCCCTGACTCTTGCCTTGGTGCCACATTCTGATAGACTGTATTTGTCCATCAATTAATGTTCCCCCTCTCCAACCCCAGACTTGTATATCTGCTCACTTCTTGTTTGACACTCCTTAACTTTACCTGCCAGTAAAGTCGTCAACAAAGTCTCAGGCCTTTATGTCCAAAATATGTTTTTTTTTCTAGTTTCAGGTGTTTTTGGACCATTGCATGGCTTTGGGATGTACACAACATGCCACAGTCAATTTCAATGCTGGCTAGCCACTACTTATTAATATGCCTAAATGCACCTGGTGTGTGCCACACACTTTACTGTTTCATAGTCTCAGCCAATTAAAAAATGGGCACTGGCTTCTGAGTGCAGTGTTCAAGGTACAATTTCCAGTTGAGGTGGTAGGTTAAGGAAGATACACTCTTGTGATATCTGTTGCAATGCATGACTTCTATGGGGATACCTTCAGTTCTGTCTCTTGGGACCATGTTGTTTTCACCCGCAAAAAGAGAAAATGTCTGCAGAATGTATTTACTCTGCAGAGTCTGGGGACCCTTTTTGCATGGACATTGGGACTAATTAAATATAATGTAATATCCACACAGTTTCTGTAGAAAAATAGGCCATACTTGACACTCTGTTAAACCTCATCAAAATGTATAAAATATTCTCTGCCTATCTTCAATGCAACAGCATGAAATCTTTCATCTACCTACAATCTCTGTCTATCTTCAATGCAACAACAAGAAATCTTTCATCTACCTACAATCTCTGTCTATCTTCAATGCAACAACTTGAAATCTTTCATCTACCTTAATCCAGAGATCAAATTCTTTCAGTAACATTAATAAATATCTGATTCCTACCGTCTGTCCATCATTGCCAAAAAGAACCATGCCTCCTTTGTGTACGATAGCTGGTCTACTGCTGCCTTCAATGACTACTTCCATGCCGCGAGGAGGTAGGCGTGTCCACAAACGAGAACCAAAGAATGTTATTTGCTACCAGAAAATGATAACATGTAAGACTGCAGTAAAAGTGATCTATCAGACAAAAAAGTGAGCACACAGGGGAATGAAGTTTTGAGAATCACTGGAAAAACATGAGAAAACATACATAAAATAGATACAGGGTAATGAAGTTTGAGAATCACTGGAAACACACAAGAAAACACACATAAAATAGATGTTTCAGTACTATATGCTATGATTACCCTTACATAAAGAGAAAGTGAGATAACATAAACAAACATGATTCTCTGGGCTAAGGATAAAGATTGTATGATAAACAAACAGGGTTTTCTGAGGGCTAAGATTAGAGATAGCAACATAAACAAACAGTGTTTTCTCAGGGCTAAGATTAGAGATAGTAATATAAACAGTGTTTTCTCATGACTAAGGTTAGAGATAGTAACATAAACAAACAGTGTTTTCTCATGACTAAGATTAGATATAGTAATATAAACAGTGTTTTCAGGGCTAAGATGAGAGATAGTAATATAAACAAACAATGTTTTCTCATGACTAAGGTTACAGATAGTAACATAAACAAACAGTGTTTTCTCATGACTAAGATTAGATACAGTAATATAAACAAACAGTGTTTTCTCACAACTAAGGTTAGAGATAGTAATATAAATAAACAGTGTTTTCTCATGACTAAGGTTAGAGATAGTAATATAAACAGTGTTTTCTCATGACTAAGGTTAGAGATAGTAATATAAGCAAACAGTGTTTTCTCAAGACTAAGGTTAGAGATAGTAACATAAACAAACAGTATTTTCTCCTAAGATTAGATATAGTAATATAAACAGTGTTTTCTCAGGGCTAAGATTAGAGATAGTATTATAAACAAACAATGTTTTCTCATGACTAAGGTTAGAGATAGTAACATAAACAAACAGTGTTTTCTCATGACTAAGATTAGATACAGTAATATAAACAAACAGTGTTTTCTCAGGGCTAAGATTAGAGATAGTACCATAAACAAACAGTGTTTTCTCAGGGCTAAGATTAGAGATAGTAACATAAACAAACAGTGTTTTCTCATGACTAAGGTTAGAGATAGTAATATAAACAAACAGTGTTTTCTCAAGACTAAGGTTAGAGATAGTAACATAAACAGTGTTTTCTCTGACTAAGGTTAGAGATAGTAACATTAAATGTCCATGAGACACATATCCGTGGTGCTTTCACTCTATATTTAGAATATGTATGCTCGCAATCAAGATGTGAGATCTGCTGTATTCAGAGCACAGAGTATCAATGTTTTGACCAAAAGGCTTTTATCAAAATGCATATCAAACAAAACGAGGAAAAAAAAACCGCCTATGATGATATCACAATAATAAATTAAGACACCAATCAAATATTAGAAGATGAATCTATCTATCTATGTAACGTGCCCTTAAAGAACGTTGTCCTCACTTCTATTCTATAAGCCTCTCTGTTATGTGCTAGCTATCTAGCTGCTTAAAGTGCCATGCTCAGAAGGACTTGGATATCCTGTATCCATTGTAGTTTTGGTTGCCTCCTGTTCTCTTTCCTGGAAATTTTCCTCTATGATTAATCTTTCTGATTTAAAAAACTCTTTTTATATGTGCCAAATATGTTAGGAAGAGGAATAGTACAGTACATGCTAATGCAAAAGCTGAAGAGACGGCACTTTATATTTTATTCTTCATGTCTCATTTGATAGATATTATATTATATTTGATTCATTAAGTGTCTCGTTTGATAGAAATTATATTTTATTATATTCTTCATGTGTCTCATTTGATAGAAATTATATTATAAATACAATTACAAATGTTACAGATTTGTACAGATGAAATTTAAAAAAAGTATAGCTTACAAATGTGTGCTCATGTGTAGAACTGGTTGTGTGTGCTGTGAAATGTGTAAGCAGACAAAAAACAAACTGGGATGCTGAGAGATCTGTGTGTGTGGGTCTTTTAAATGTCAGAACCATTTTACCAATATCCATTTTGTGCAAAAGCTTTGCCACAATAACATATGGTCAGCCGATGGCCCAAGCAGATATTACTCAGTGCTCTTTGTGAGTCTGCATGATCAGAGAATTTTGAGATGCATGGGCATTAGTCAATTTCTGAAAGTGCGGCTCATAGATAACACCTAATATAGATTTTTAAAAAGAGAACTGAACCAACATATAACTTTAAATATCAGCCGCTATAAGAATATGATACGCTATATGGATAGAGAGATTTACTGAAGTGGAGATCCGAGTACCTGTGGACATTTCCGATGTACGAAGAGGATAATCAACACATCTAGTGTTGCCATTTATGCAATGGTTTCTGTCACACACAGGAACAATTCTGCAGTGGCACATGCCACTGGGCTCTAAATATAAACTTCTTTGTTGTTCTGTGAAGATTTTATTTGCAGGAATGATACAACTGGCTGATAAAATTGTGTGCCAAGGCAGCAGCTTTCATTCTACCGAATCCCTTTCTTAATGTCTAAGGGGGTCTTTTAATATTGACACAAAATCTCTGAGTTTATCACTTATTTCCATGACAATTTCATGTATAGGAAGGGGTCAATTGTGCAGTTTTTCTGGACCTTGTATGTGTGAGAAAGCAGTTCTGAAACTTAACACTAGAGCCCCTTGTTTGTATGTGTGAGAAAGCAGTTCTGAAACTTAACACTAGAGCCCCTTGTTTGTATGTGTGTATGGATGAAAAAAAGACAATTCTAAAACAAAACCAAAAATACACAAAATAAAAGTATGAAAGAAAAAAAAAGAAAGTGATGCGGGAGTGACATATTGTTACAAACTTCTCCATTTATTTTCGTCCACGCCCCTGGAACTTTATCATTGCCTCGGATAAAGTTGTGAATTGCCTGAGCTGGTTGGTTCCAGTTGATCTGGCGATGACACAATTCACTATTAGTAAAAATAAAATAACTCCAACAATCGAAAATATAAAGAATCTTCAAAAAAATATAAAGTAAACACAGCATGGAAGGAAACTGTCCAACCAACCTATAGCTGCTGCAGCTTAGTACTTGAAGAGCTATCCCCAACAGCAGGTTGCAGCTATGATATTTACCTTTATCTCATGATTTCTGCAGCACAATCTCCTGAACTATTAATGTTTAGGCAAATATTCACAATTAATGACAATAGCTTGACTACATGTAATTTCCTGTGATAGTCTCTCAATAGAAGTGTTTAAATGTATGAGTATAGATGTATGATCAAATGTTCTCTCATTCTATACAATAATACTTACCTAGAGCACAGGTTTTTGATGTTTCACATGAACACAACAGACAGACTATCACTAAGACTAAGACTTATATTAATTGTCTCACTCTATACAGTACAGTAGTATTTATAGAAAACTATTAATGCATTAGTACACAGGAGGAGGGTTTACATAACCACTTTCTAACCCCAACAAAAGTAATTCGTTTCAAAAGATATCTTTTGTAACTCTTTTTTTATGAAAATTGTGATCATCTTTTTGCAAAAAAATAAAACTTGTTGTGTTTAACCCCTCCCCCCACCCGCAGGTCCGCATAAATGTGACGCACATGTAACCTACTTTCAGAAATAGAAATCTGGATAACTAATCAAATGAAATTAATTACTTTCACTTTATCCTTTTTGATCAGTGCATCATAAGTGGCTCCCTCTTCTGGTTGAACTATTCTGGGGGCACGACCAGTAGCAATCAGCTCTACTGCTTCACCCTACAACAAAGTTGATAAAGTTATCACAAAGTTATCACAAAGTTATCACAAAGTTATCACAAAATTATCACAAAGTTATCACAAAATTATCACAAAATTATCACAAAGTTATCACAAAATTATCACAAAATTATCACAAAGTTATCACAAAATTATCACATATTATAGAGTAAAATATCACGTACAGAGATGCAAACATTTAAAACACAGGCTATGGCACTTTGTGTATAACTGGAAGCACACAGGAGAACACAAATGAACATTTATGATCAAAAAGGTCTTTAACATGAACACAATATGGCATACAAAGTGTAAAAGATGGCACCGCCTATGATAAAAATACAGTCACAGATGTCTTTCCTTCAGTCCAGATGATAGAAGAGAAGGACATATATTCTCAAAGTGGCCAAACGAAGCAGTACAAGGATTCTTTAAGACCACACTGAAAGATTTTAAAATAAATCAAAATATATAGGAAGATATTGCATGAAATAGAGATACACGACGTTCTATAATAAAAAAAGCAGCAGATAATTAGTGGAGTAGCTAGAAAGTCATGGATAGATAAAAAAAAACATCAACAGTGGTCATCCAATGCCTGAACTGTCCAAGGACATTTGCGGACAGAACGCTGCTTATTAGCCATCTACCAACTCATAGTCAAGGGACATAATTCTAACTGAATCTCTAACTGATGTAACAAATGGTCATCACCATCATGTGATGGAAGAACAATTCAACTTAACAAAATTATTGCTGTACTATAAGGAATATAATCCACACTCCACGGCGACAATGGATGTGACTCACAAGACCAATCTGTGCGACACAGAGTCTTGCACAGTATGTACAAGGACATCACAGTCCTGCTTCCACCAATCGTGTGCTGTTGTGTGCGTCTTCTTAGATGTGCAGTAATATCATCAAGTAATGTCTTCACAATGAAGGTTGACTGCAATGGACCTCCAACATCCTCTGCCTCTTGCCTTGGTAGTGCACTCTGTTAGACTGTAACTGATCTATCTTGTGATGTTACTCTCCCACTTATATCTCTGTCTACCTCTTGCTAGCATGCCCTTGACTCTACCCTCAAGTAATGTCTTCAACAAGGTGTCATATCTTCTAATATATCCAAAATACTTTATTTTTCCATAAAATGTGTTGTCAGAACCTCTTTGTTTGTTTTCTTCTCTTTCCATAAAGTTCTCCCTATCAAATCAGGCATCAATTCTGTCTTCTAGGTGTTTGTTAAATGTCCATGTTTCTGAGCCATACATTAATATAGAATAGAACAGCAATAACAAAATAATAAATACAAATAAATGCTAGAAGGAGATCAATAAAAACTGGAGAGGCAAACCAAAACAAAACAAATAGAAAAATGACAGACAACAACAGGATATCTAAATGTAAGAACAAAGAATGCTAGATATAAGGTACCAAATAAATCCAGCTCTCAAGCACATACCTAGCCCAGTCATCCCAAGAGAAAGATTTAATGGCAGTGTCAATTGACAGGATGTAATGCAGAGAACAGGTGGAGGTACGCTATGATTTAAAACTTAACTGAGATACCTGTGCCTTTCAGTACCACACATCTGACTTCAGAAAGGTATTTCTAGATACTGGATCTTTGCTCTTCAAATTTAAGACTGATCAAGTACCCCCCCCCCCCCCCCCGAGTAGAAGGCTCCTCCAATAGGCATTGCACCAAGCTGAAAGGTAAGGCCTCCTGGGTATGAAAGAAAGCTCATAAACCTCCCCCATTGCACATAAGGAAGTAAGAGCTAATTGCTCGTAATTCCTGGAGTTCTAAAACAAACAAACAAGACAGATCAACCCAGCATTTCTTACGTGCAGTGATTTTCATCATAACTATGTTCAGTCGTTTGCCATTGCTTTCTGAACGGCCTGATGCACAGTTGCCTCTAGTAGGGTTTGAATTTGGGACGTGTGATGAACCCCTCTTCTACAGAGTCAGAAAGAAGAAGTAGTTATTTTAACAGTTAGATTGAAACATTTGCTTGAGTTGTGAGAATACTTGCCATTGCTTTAATGCCTTCAGGAAAACAGAACCGGTTGTAGAATGAGTCCACAGTCTCATTTGGATCAACATAAGTTGTCTTTATTAGCAGGATGGGGCCTGTATCTAATCCATCATCAGCCCAGAAAATGGTGAAGCCTCCTTTCTTGTCACCGCACATCAAGGTCCTAGAAAGAAAAGAAAATGGATAATAGACCTACTACCGTGACCAAAATTAGTTCTTATGTGCAGAAATAATAATCACATACAAAAATTTATCACATACAATAATAATCACATACAATAATTTATCACATATATCAATATAACTATAATTTTTTTTTAATTGGTAGCATATCCTATTTAGGATTTTCTAGGCAATATAAATACTTCAGTAGTTTGCCATTGCTTTCTGAAAGATCCAGATGCACAATTGCCTGTGGTGGGATTTGAAACTAGTATCTAGGCCATCACAGACACGCTCTGTACCTCGATGCCACAGAGTCGAACATAACTATAATACATAGAATAAATACAATTGTTTGAATACAAAGATAAAATATAAACAAACGTATAAGGATAACGTTGTGAAGATGGTTCGTTCAACATTTACCTTCCTATCTATCACTCACTCTTACATGTTCGTAAGTTAAGACACGTGGGTGACAACATCAAAGTTTATTGATCACTAGAAAATTGGCAACACAGCATTCCAATTTTATCACCAGCACAACACTAAAAATAGATCTGCAATTATAGTCGACCGTGCATTGATCGTGTAAAGTTCTTATTAATCTGCAAGTTCAAGTACACCCTCAGATGATATTAACTTGCTCCCAGGCATAACAATTTAGTCAGAAATTCAACTAAATTTGCAAATCACATCCACACTATCTCCAAGTCATAAGTGCCATAACTCACAAACACTTTGGCTTCATCCTCAAGTGTTGATCACACAGTTTGCCCGGCAAAACCCCAGCATATCTTCCAGTTTTAAAGTCCTACAAAAATCTCCTATTCTGAAGACGGTAGCAAGCTGCAGTTTGCTTGTCTTCTCTATACCTCATTTGATCTAAAACTAGTAGCCCAAAAACCGATTGTCATCTAATTCTGCAATGCCTAACAGCACAAGCAGAGAAAATACGATAGATAGAGGTAACACATACAAAGTGGGCTTGTTTAAAGAAATACCAGCATAACACATATGGGTACAATTATGACTTCTAGAAGCGGTACATGTAATATTAAAAATATTTGAGATTATAAGATAATCAAAAGCAGGAAAGACACAGCAGATATTTATATCTTACCAATTGATAGCTGATGCCCCTCTGTGACGCGGCAGGATAGAAGGATGATAAATGATGGTCTCATATTTGGGAAACAGAATAACTTCATTTGGAATAAATTGAGAGCAAAATGGAAGCACATTCAGCTCAGGATTCAGACTTTTGTACTCCTCTAGTATTTCTGGAATGACCTGAAATGTAAAAGAGTGGTCTGGTAGTTGACAGAACATAACAGAAACTGAACTATTTCAACAATTTGTCATGTGTTAAATGTGCTCCTTCAAGCACATGTTGATGTGTCTGATTCTTAATACAGGCATGTGTTAATATAACACAATTGAGAATTAATGGGTTTTAATGTGTTATGACTGTGTTTTATTTGATATTAATGTGTTCAAGGTGGCCAAAAGGAGCACTACAAGGACTCATTAGAGACCTCCCTGAAACCTTTGAAATAGACCAAGATACATGGGAAGAACTTGCACAAAATAGAGCTACATGGCACTCTATAGTCACAAAAGGTGCAGCTTATGAAAAGATGAGAAATGCAGCAGCTCAACAGTGGAGAGTAGCAATAAAATCACTGGTAGGCCAAAAACCATCTACAGTGGCCATCCCATACCCAAACTGTCCACTGACATTTGTGGCCAGAATAGAGCATATTAGCAATCTACGAATTCATAGTCAAGGACATGAATTTCAAACTTAAACTGAATTTCAAAAGTGGATGTAACAAATGGTCATCAACACTTGTGGTGGGCAAAAAACAAACAATTTAGCTGTACTTTAATGTGATATGGCTATGAATTAACAAGATGCAGATATGCTTCACTGTGTTATACCCAGGTTGTATTGTTAAGGGTTTAGATGTCCAACAACTGCACCTGAGAGCCACCTTTCTCTTGAGCAGCAACACTGATATCCATCTGATGACACGAGTGTCAACATTAAAGAGCAAGAGCATGTTGATGAGGTACTCGAACGACCTCCGTTCTATGACTCCTCCAAGTCAATCGTGACAGCATACGTTTCCAGACCTGCATGGAAGCCCTCGAATTTGTCGTATTGCACCATGTTTCATTCTGATGTCTGTAGCCTTTGAGTGTGCCCGGAAAAATGTGGCTCTCTTCCAGGTTTCGAGCGAGGTGGTATGCAACAATCTTCTCAATAAGTTTGCCCATGGTGTTCTGCATTATTATGATTTGGTAGCTGCTGATCTGGACGTGGTTTTTATTGGGTTTCTTTAGTGGTAATAGGTAGCTGTGCAGCCATTTTTCCTTGATCGTACCATTCTTTATGCTTTTGTTAAACTCATGAACCAGGGCGTTTATGTTACTCTTCTTAAGGATGGCGAAGTCCTGGTATCGTATACCATCAGGGCCTGGGGTGGTGTTCAACGACCATTTAAGAGTGGTCTGGATGGTCTCAGCAGTTATGTGTATGCTCTCATTCTACTCAGCCTCCGTACATAGACCAGATAGCGTGGTAACAGTCCACCGCTTGACATCTAGGTTGTGTTGGTCCGCATGTTGGACATAATTCTCAAGGATGTTATTCTGACAGAGCATAGAATACAGTATTGCTATGCAAGGGAGTACCTTCAAATAAATGCGGATAAAGAACATCCTTTACATCCCAAAATTCTTAGTCAAAGGTAGTAGACGAGGAAAATCGTGGATGAGATGGGCAGAAGATATCATACAAAGTGTGTGTAGGTTGCAGGATATAGCTGCAGGTGCAGAATGGATACGACTATCCATGGATTACAAAACTTCTTTCAGTGTTATAATAACACTTGATAGGGCAAGCACAGAATGGGGGCAAGTGGCAGCAGAGGCTGAAGTGCAGGCGTTGGTCAATGAGAACTCTGGTGAAGGGAATGTGATTATACACACATATGAATTGGTGATTAGATATGTTCATAGTTCGTGGACCTTCACAGCTCAGTGTGCAGGGAAAAGTGTTAGAGAAGAGAGTGGAGCTTTTGCTGTGACTACGAGTAGTATGACTATGGAGATCATGGCAGTGATTATGACATTAGAATGGGTCAGCTCACAGGCAGGATGTACGGACCTGTGTCCTGAGTGACTCGATGAGTATGATAGTATAAAAGGGTCTTGTTCATAAACAATGGACTGAGATATAGAGTCGAGGTTGGAGATGGTACTTTTTATTTTCGTGCCTAAGGATGTCGTTTGGAGCAACGAGAGAGCTGATTTGCTGGCGTCAGGTGCTGTTGTTACACCCCGGGGACAAGTAATGGATCGGGCAGATATGTTGAATTTCCTACAGGAGACAGCACGCGAAGGTGAACTTGACATGGATGATGATTCTTATTAAATGGCTAGAATTAAGGAACAGGGTTTGAAATGTGGGGTCGTCAGATAGGAGCAGTTTGCGGGACGCAGAAGAATGATGGTCAATCAACACAGAACCGGAACTGTCAGCAGATGAGTAATGACGGCTACACTCCGAGAGATTGGAGCATCTATGGATTTGTCTGGAGTGCAGTGATGATGATTAACTAAATAACTAATGCTTAAGGAAGGCAAATTTTAATTTTAATGTTTGCAGTGGTAGTCTGAGATTACCATGGACAACTATAACAACTAACAAGGAGCTGCTGAAAGAATCAAATTCAAGTTGGGGGTTACTTTATAAAACTAAAAAGGAGGTGCTGAAAGAATCAAATGCAAGCAGAGGGTTACTTTATAATTTCAGAGAGAATCTTTATTTTTTTATAAATGTTATTAGACAGGGAGGTCTGGAAAACATAGTTACAACAGGCAAGATAGTAGACAAACAAGATCGAGGATCACAAAATGAGAAACTGCGGTTTGCTTAATAAATGCTGCTGTATTTGAAAGCTCATCAGTGCTCCCAAACTACTTTCTGTGGATATCCATCTCTATGGGCCAGTGATACTCCCTTAACTGGTTTAGTGTAATACAGTCTTGCAGTATATGCTCCGCTGTCAGTACTGCTTGCCTACATGGACACAGAGGTGATGGGACCAGTCTATTTACCCAGTAAGTGGTTGTTTAGTCTGTTGTGTCCTGTCCTGATGCAGAAGATGATAAACTGCTCAGCTCTGTCAAGATTTTATGAGTCCTCTTTTCTTGGTAGGTGATTTCTTGATGACGATGAATGATAGTTTATTATTGTTCAATCTAAGTCTGCCTTTTGAAGCACAAGATGGTTTGAGCGAGTGAGTTTCTGAGATAGGTATATTAACATCTCTACCTACCAATTGACAAACATGTAATGAGAGATATTACTTTTTGGTATCTTCTCTTACTTTTATCTGAAATTCTTCACAGACAAATCTCAAGAATGTTTGAAAATATTTATAATGTGCACTTTCAAATTCATTTAATTTCTTCACTTTCTTCTGCATTTATTCTAAATTCCTGAGCATTAGCAGGATGTAGTCTAGAGAACAGAAACCGTTGTCATAGTTTACAGATTAGCTGCGATATCTGCATCTTTCATTCAGCCAAACACATCCAACCTCAGCACAGTTTCTGGATCACTTTGATCCTAGATGGAATGGGACAGCCAACTCCACCCCAAAACATCCTTAGTTGCATTGTACAGTTTGCATAGAAAGTAAAAATCTTGTTATTCTAGTCATTTTTTTGACCTGGCAACACACTGTTATTTCTTCAACGATGTGTTTGTTTTTCTCCTCCAGCTAACAGTTAGACATTGTTGGACTCAAAGGACATAAAATATATATAAATAACCAAAATATCGGAGGATGTTCGACTAAATGGCAAGTACCGCAGTAACCAAACAAATAAATGGTCAATCCTAAATAAAGTAAAATAGTTACTGTGAATACCTAACTATTAATGTAAAACATAAATAAACAACAATAAAACAAAGAACAAGGACAATTATTCACATATTGGTCCAATCAGGACCTTTTTCAAGAAACAAATAACGGTCAAGAAAACACAACTTTACATCAATAGTTAGGTCTTCACAGTAACCTTTCTACTTTAGGATTTATCACAAAAAATATATAAAATGTTATGTGTTTGTTGTTACTGAGGATATTTCAATACCTGTACGGGATGTTTGTTGTTGTTGTAATAGTCCTTGTCTCGATTGGTCCGTTCGGGTGACTTTGTGTGCACGATTTGAATGGCTTGATGAAATCGCATCTTTTTTTTTGGAGATGCGGTTAGTCAAGTACTGAAAAACGCGTGTGCAATTGTTGCTAGGCGATTTGGTGCTGTAGAACGGACTGGTTCAATTCCCGTTAGTCTCAAGAATTTAAAAAAAAAATTTTTTTAAATTGTCCTCTGGCTTCCTACTTATATGTACTTGTATAAAAAATATATAACAGGTTTGTTGTAAAACCACAGCACAAGATATTATGTTCAAATCACAAAAGAGAAATATACATGGTTATACCAGAGTTCTTAAGGATTGGTAGACTGCAATAAAAACAACTACCCGGTATATACAAAAGTTGAAAGAATAAATATTGAAGGTAGACAGCTTGACTTACTTGTTTTTTAACTTGCCATCTGGGATATTTAAACACCTTAACACCTTCACTTTCAGCTGCAACAGCTGCCATCAAAAAGCAATTAAACAATATACTTTTATGCATTGGATACATTGGAAAGATGTTTTAATGTCTTCATTTTTCCTTTCTATAATGATTACAAGATCACCAGACATCAATAACTATTGGAGGTAAGGCGCTTTGTAATTTGTGGTCTAACTAGCATTTTAAATAGATTGATCTTTACTGTAATATCCATCTTTCTTTTCCAAATCATATTCAACCCTGCTGTGGCACCCATCCCCATCTTGATTCTTAATCTCATTTCCCGAGTTGCCATCTTCAGATATTTGGGACCTGAGATATTTGAAGATGATAACTTCTTCACATTTGTGACTGTTTAACCGGATATTTGTGGGATTTTGCTTGATATCACGTCACCAATATCTTGCGTTTAGCAATGCTAATTTCCATACCATATTTCCGACTAACATCTTCCAACTTTGAGGTGAGTTCCTGGAGTTCAAATTTGGAACCAGCCAGGAGACTGATATCATCAGCATAATGCAAGTTACAAAGTGGTCTACCACTAATAGTTATTGATGTCTGGTGGTCTTGTAATGCAAGTTACAAAGTGGTCTATCACTAATAGTTATTGATGTATGGTGGTCTTGTAATGCAAGTTACAAAGTGGTCTACCACTAATAGTTATTGATGTCTGGTGGTCTTGTAATGCAAGTTACAAAGTGGTCTACCACTAATAGTTATTGATGTCTGGTGGTCTTGTAATGCAAGTTACAAAGTGGTCTACCACTAATAGTTATTGATGTCTGGTGGTCTTGTAATGCAAGTTACAAAGTGGTCTACCACTAATAGTTATTGATGTCTGGTGATCTTGTAATGCAAGTTACAAAGTGGTCTACCACTAATAGTTATTGATGTCTGGTGGTCATGTAATGCCTTCAGCATTATATATTCAAGATAAATGCTAAAATGTACTGAGGAATGTATGTAACCCTGACACACTCTTATATCTGTCTTGATAAATTCACCAATGTCATTATTTATGAATATAGCATTTCAATAACTTCTGTGATGTTCGTGTCAAAGTTATATTGTCTCAGTATCTGCCACAGACCTTAGTGCTACACACAATCAAATGTTTGTGTGAAATCAGTGAAATTATGATACACAGTATGTTGATGTTGTAAATGTTCTATCAATATTTTGAGGTTAAAATGTTGTAAATGTTCTATCAATATTTTGAGGTTAAAATGTTGTAAATTTTCTATCAATATTTTTAGGTTAAAATGTTGTAAATGTTCTATCAATGTTTTGAGGTTAAAAATCTATTCTGTGGTACTTCTATATTTTACAGAAACCAGCGAGGTGCAAAGAGTACCACATTGCTCATAGTAGACCCAGGGTTAGCAGATAAGAAAGATCCTAAAGGTACCTCCCCATGGTGCACCCTTGAAACAGAAAGACAGCCGCTCTTGCTGCTGTTCTGGCCAACACTTTTAGGCTTCTGCCCATGGATGTGAAGGCTGTAGATGGAATGAGAATTGCCTGCAGAGAGAGACAAGCAATATCAGAGACTTCTACGCCAATACACCCAGCAGCACTGTTGGCACACAGTGGCGAAAAGAATCTGTGCACTGTGTCTCATAAAGCAGAAAATGCAGAAACATTGGAGGGGCAGCCAATGTCAAATATGGGTAGATCCTGCTAAGACGTGGTGATCCTATGCGTACACACTAAATCTGGAAAAGTCACCTCACGCTCAAGGGCAGCGTTATGTATGTGAATCAATATAGTGACAATGAAGCTACAATTGTCCTGCACGAGAATGACTGGCAGAACTGCTCTTCATGATCAAGAACACACAGAAGCCATACGTCCCACTACAACAGACCCCACTAAAAGTAGGAGTCATGACTCGGGTGTGGGATATGCCAACTCAAACATGTACCCTAGATATGAAAGAAAGCTTTAATACAGTTTCTCATTGCACACAGGAAAAGCATTGAACAAATGTTGGGGAGCACTTTATTCAGAACTTCTGTTCAAAGCAGTGTCGTGACTCTGGAGACTGCGAGCAACATAGATGGGAAGAAAGTCCGTCTTTAGATAGTGCAACCTAGTCTAACTCAACTGTCGCCGTTGCCAACACGGCTCAAACAGAGAGAATTGGGTTCTTCTTCTTCTTCAGTGTTCATTCTCAAACTCCTGTTGGATCTCCCTTGTAGCATGACCATGGTCCAAAAAATTTCCAGCAGGATGAAGTCTAGAGAATGGAAATGCGTTGTGTCGCCGTTTTATTTGCACCAATGGCCCGACACATCCATCTTCGGCTGGGAATTGGGTTCAGTACCCATGGGCAGACTGCGAAGCTCCTTGTCCAAAATAAGAAGTCTACCTACTTCTTTGGGTAATATACACAATGACGAAGAGCCAAAATACACAGCCCCAACATGACAACGTGAGCCGGATTTGAACCTGTGACCTCTTCAGCACAAAGCAAATGGCGTAACAACTATGCCAGAGACATTCCCCTAATTTTTAACAAATTGAAGATATGATCTTCTCATGAGTGCAACTATAACACAGCCAAAGATGGATGTGTCGGGTCATTGACGTAAAGAAACGGTGACACAGCACATTTTCATCCTCTATACTTCATCCTGCTGAAAATCTAGTTGGATCATTGTCGTGTTACAAGAGAGACCCCGTGGGAGTTTGTAATAAACAGCGCTGAAGAAGAAGAAGGACATATAACATTGAAATTTCTGTATTCATTCTCAAACACCTGCAAATCAGTTGAATGTAGTCCGGAGAACAGAGAGTGTCATCGTTTACAGTTTAGCTGTGATATCTGAACCTTTCAGCCAAACACATCCGACTGGTTTCTGGATTACTTTGACCATATTTGGGATGGGACAGCCAACTCCAGCCCAAAACTTTCTTAGTCCCCTTACGACATGCATGGTAAACAAAAGTTTTCATAATAATAATTTCAATGTTGCTATTCCTTGTTTCCCACTTGAGCCCCACCAACATACTGGCATTAAACATCTTCCATCAGGTGTGGAAAGCAGAGTACATGGAAGGGGAGGGGGGAAGGGACCACTGTTTACTTTGGATACATTTCAGTTGATAGTAGTGCACAAAGATGAAGAAATATACGGTACTGGCTGTAGATTATGTAATTATGGCTTCTATGTAGTTCACAGTTGATATACTATACAAAACGAACATACCGATAATATGTTTTTACTGAGCAAAACTGAAAAGCTACATCTATTCTATAGTAATTTATAGCTCAGAAACATGGACAATAAACACACAATTAGAAGACAGAATTGATGTCTTTGAGATGTGGGTATATAGAAGAATAGGGAGAATATCGTGGAATGAGAAGAAAACAAATAAAGAGGTTCTAAAAACACTTAATATGAAGAAAGAATTACTAAGAGAAATAAAGATCAGGTACATAAAATATTTTGGACACATTATTGAAGACCTTACTTGAGGGTAAAGTCAAAGGGAAGCGATCAAGAAGTAGGCAGTGCTACAAGTGGAAGAGTAACATCACAAGATGGACAGGTTACAGTCTACCAGAGTGCACCAACAAAACAAGAAACAGGGGATGTTGTAGGTCTGTTGTAGCCAACCTTCGTTGCAGAGACGGCACTTGATGATGATGATGAAAGACCCAAGATACATGGGAAGAACATGCACAAAATAGAGCTAGATGGAGCTCTATAGTAAAAAAAAGGCACAGCATCTTGCAAAAAGAGGAGAAATGCAGCAACTCAACAGCGGAGAGTAGCAAGCAAATCACGAGTAGATCACATACCATCTATAGTGGTAATCTCATGTCCAAACTGTAAAAGGATATTTGCGTCCAGAATAGGACTTATTAGCCATCTACGAACTCATAGGCAAGGACATAACTCTAACTGAATTTCAAAAGTGGATGCAACAAATGGTCATTATAACTTGTGATGGATGAAGAACAACAGTTCAGTGGACACCTGAGTTGCTTCATTCTTTGACCTTTTCATCAAAATATTGATTTGTTCCATCGTATAATTGCTTTACACAAAACTGCTATTTAACCCTCTTTTATATTCTGTATTTTTCATCCTGTAACTAACTGACTGTTAAGAAAATGTTTCTAAAACATTGATCAAACACAATATAACTGACTTAGTTTGTTCCTTTCATGTCGCAAGACAGAGATTTTAATTCTCCATGTGCTGTGGTCCGCTGCCGGTAGTTTTAATTCTTGTATAGTCTTGCAGCCTATTATTTCCCTTACTTTAAGTATGGTGAATTTGATCTAACTGACTGCAGACAACAAATTTCTAAAACATTTATTTCTAAAACATTGTGGAAATAAAGAAATGGACAGACAACATCAAGGAATGGACGAGATTTTTCTTCATACCATTGTTGAAGATAGAAATCACTGAAGAACTCTGTGTGCTGATGCATCGAATGTGGTACCACTGTGACCCTGACGGGTTATGCATCGAATGTGGTACCACTGCGACCCTGACGGGTTATGCATCGAATGTGGTACCACTGCGACCCTGACGGGTTATGCATCGAATGTGGTACCACTGCGACCCTGACGGGTTATGCATCGAATGTGGTACCACTGCGACCCTGACGGGTTATGCATCGAATATGGTACCACTGCGACCCTGACGGGTTATGCATCGAATGTGGTACCACTGCGACCCTGATGGGTTATGGGTTTATAAAGATAGATAGATAGAACTGACTGCTGACAACACAATTCTAAAACATTGATCAAACACCAGAAATGACTATAACAATACCTAGTGGGTCTGGCTTCCCATTGACATCTGGAATTGTGAAGACACCAACAATTTCATGTCCATTTTTACGCAGGAGCCGAAAGACTTCAGCGCCGAATACACTCTGGCCAATTACAGCGATCCTCATACTGAAAGATCTAACCTGTTGAACAGAAGCACAATAAAATTGATAGAAATCTGAAAACTAGGTTGATTAGCAACTTTCAGTTGATGCATCTCATCTGATTGTCTATTTAACTCTTACAAAATGAGGCACAACTTGAAATAGCATTCAGTTCTCATTAAGTAAACTCAATCTGAAGAGGCTTTCAAATGTGATCTGTCAGAAATAACAGCCCATGTGGTAATCTGGGCCTGGACTTCTAGTTCAGGGTGCACAGAATAGGATCACTGTCTTCTTTCCATGCATATCATAGGAGGTGACTAAGACAAGTTGGGAGATAAACTGACAACCTGTCACTTGTGAAAAAATCATTGTCACATCATGTCTGAATTAATTACTTTTGTCTTCAGTCAAATAGTCTCCATGGATGACATGAAGTGATACAGACCAGTGGACATTGCACTTTTATCTTTTTTCACATCTAGCTGATGGGGAATGCTAAACCTATCATCCCTGATGATGGGTTAACAAATCTGACAGAAGGAAGATGAGATTGTTGGCCCAGAAGTGTGTGGTGCTTCTGTCAGAATGTGGTGCACAGGAATGCCTCACTTCAGGGACTAAACATGCATCCATAAACCCCCTTTACACGGCCATATCTTTGAGACAATCTATGCGTCTCAGCTTGTCACCTCAATTACACAACTGAGAAGTACCTATGTTTGTCAGAAAGGCTTAGAAATAGTTGTTTTGTCAGCTTTATAGATGTTTGTCAGATAGCCAACTTCACCCCAAAACCTCCTTAATCACTTCTTACTACATGCACAACTGGTAACAGTGTTGTTATTCTTTACTCCCCTTTCAGCCCCATCAACACACAGGTAATTTACAGTTTAACAATATGTGTGTTAAATACAGAAATCAGAAACCATCTGGAAAGTTAACCTCAAAATGTATTTTTTTAAAAGAGTCAAAATGCAGTTTTTTTCCTTCTCTTTGCCTTCGTTCTCAAACTCCTGAAGATTATCAGGATGTAGTCCGGAGAATGATATGTGATGTGTCATAGATCACAATTTAGATTAAATAACTGTACCACTCAAACAAACACATCCGACTTCACTTGAACTCTATGCGGGGATAGGACAGCTAACTGCACCCCAAATCTTTCTTATTTGCCTCGTACGACATACATGGAAAGTAAACAGTGTTGCTATTCTTTGTTCCCTTCTGAGCCCAACTACACACGGGTGAAATGCTGTTAACAGATGAATACCAATAGGTCTTTATCTTGACCAACAGGATTGTATGAGGGGGGGGGGAAGAAAAAAGATATAAATAAAAGGGGAAAAAATGGGGGGGGGGGGGCGCTAACTGCACACAATCTATAGTATTATCTAACAGTTATAGATAAGGGGGGGGGGCTAACTGCACACAATATATAGTATTATCTAACAGTTATAGATAAGGGGGTTAGTAGAAGGAAACTAAGTTAAGTGGATGACAGTGTCACATTTTAGCTGAGGCACAAAAAGGGGAGCAAAGAATAGTAATTCTGTCATTTGTCTTGCATGTTGTAAGAGATGGCTAAGGAGGGTTGAGAGTGGGTAGAAAGGTAAACATAATTGCAAACTACAAACAATCCAATCATGAGAAAAATCTAGCCCAACTATCAAAACAGAGAAAAATCTAGCCCAACTATCAAAACAGAAAAAGTTTATAAAGGAAGGAGAGGCAAGACATAGAAGGAAGTGGAACTAATGAGATGGAAAAAACTATGGGAAACATGTGCTACACAGAAAGCTGAAAGGTGAAACCAAACAGATAGGTAAGACAAGGAAAGAACTAGAAGGATTATCTACAGATATACGAAGAGGACAGAGGTTTTCTGAAGCACATGTACTCAGTATGGAATTAAACAGTGGATAGAGGACTACACATGAAAGTGCAATTATGTGTTAATGCAAAGTATCACCAGTATGTTGCTGCATCCTGAAAAGGGAGCACAGAACAGCAACACTTTCACTTTTCATTGGAGGTAACAAAGGAGATATGGAGGTGGTGTTGGCTGTCCCATCTTACAGGGGGTTGTACATAAATTTGGAGATGGTGCTGGCTGCCCCATCTCACAAGAGGTGGTGTTGGCTGCTCCATCTTACAAGAGGTGGTGCTGGCTGCCCCATCTCACAAGAGGTGGTGTTGGCTGCTCCATCTTACAAGAGGTGGGGTTGGCTGCCCCATATTACAGGAGGTTGTACATAAATTTGGAGGAAGTGTTGGCTGCCCCATCTTACAAGAGGTGGTGTTGACTGACCCAGGGGGTTGTACATAAATTTGAAGATAGTGTTGGCTACTCCATCTTACAGGAGGGGGGGGGGGTGCTTTCCATAAATTAAGGTAACATTTTTTATTCCCCTTTTCCAATCTCAACAATTGTCAAAAATTCAGGGACCCATCTGCTTAACTTTTTCAAAAAATCATACCTCTCCACCCATCCTAAAACATTTTAGTAGAAAAATTATTTTTTTAAATTCATTGGTTTCCTATTTTTTAGCAAAATGTTTCAGTCAAACAATTTAATTGGTGTATACAAACAGTAATTTTGATGTCACCTTTTGTCAAACTTCCCCTTCCTCTGTTACAAAGCATTTGGCAAACTCCCCCACCTCTGTTACAAAACGTTTGGCAAACTCCCCCCTTTCCTCTGTTACAAAACTTTTGTCAAACTTCCCCCTTTCCTCTGTTACAAAACATTTGTCAAACTTCCCCCTTTCCTCTGTTACAAAACTTGTGTCAAACTCACCCCTCCTACCTCTGTTACGAAACTTTTTCAGATCGTATCCCCCAATTATTAAATTAATTTATGAATGGCACTAGGTCAAAGTGACCTAAACACAATGCTGAAATTGAATGTATCAGGTGGAAAGGCACAATATCACAACTGAATGACAAACAATGACACAATTGGCCTATATTTCATTCTCCTAACTAAATCCTGCTCAGTAATAAGAATTTAAGAACAAACACACAAAATAAAGCAAAACATTATCCCAAAATAGACTACCTGTAACAAAATATAGATTTGTACATCTATATAACAAAATATAGATTTGTACATCTATATAACAAAATATAGATTTGTACATCTATATAACAAAATATAGATTTGTACATCTATATAACAAAATATAGATTTGTACATCTATATAACAAAATATAGATTTGTACATCTATATAACAAAATATAGATTTGTACATCTATATAACAAAATATAGATTTGTACATCTATATAACAAAATATAGATTTGTACATCTATATAACAAAATATAGATTTGTACATCTATATAACAAAATATAGATTTGTACATCTATATAACAAAATATAGATTTGTACATCTATATAACAAAATATAGATTTGAACATCTATATAACAAAATATAGATTTGTACATCTATATAACAAAATATAGATTTGTACATCTATATAAAAAATATAGATTTGAACATCTATATAACAAAATATAGATTTGTACATCTATATAACAAAATATAGATTTGAACATCTATATAAAAAATATAGATTTGTACATCTATATAACAAAATATAGATCTGTACATCTATATAACAAAATATAGATTTGAACATCTATATAACAAAATTTAGATTTGTAATCTATATAACAAAATATAGATTTGTACATCTATATAACAAAATATAGATTTGTACATCTATATAACAAAATATAGATCTGTACATCTATATAACAAATATAGATCTGTACATCTATATAACAAAATATAGATTCGTACATCTATATAACAAAATATAGATCCATGTACATATAGGCCTACATAGAATACATTGTGCATTGGTTTACAGCTTATGTATGATATATACACCCTTGGGTCTGAATTATCTCACTCCAGCATCACTTTCACCCTCTATGGGATAGGAAAGCCAACCCACCCCAATACTTCTTAGCCACTTCTTCTGACATGCATGGGAGTTTAACTGGAAAATAATAGCTGGATCACCTGACTAGAAAGTGAGTGCACTAACTATTAAGCTGTTATGATTCACTATATAGTCATCATTGCAGATCTACCAAAGGAACATATCAATCTGTATGGAATGACACAATGATAAAAGATAAAATGCCCCTTGTGTGTTGCCTGGTCCAACAGGGGAGCACAAAATAGTAAAACTGTTTACCTTCTATGCATGTTGTAAGAATAAACTAAGGAGGTTATGGGCTGGGTTTGGCTGTCCCATCCAAAGTGATCCAGAAGCCATGCTAAAGTCGAATGTATCAGAATGAAAGGTGCAGATATTGCAGCAAAGTTGTAAACCATGACACAATGCATTTGGACTACATCCTGCTAATCTGCAGGAGTTTGAGAACGAACACAGAAGAAGAATAAAATGTAAGTCACATACTTACAAGGTAATACAAAGATTTACTCCAATGAAGTAATAACGCAGTTAATCTCAATAGCTTGCACTGTAACACTTCGAACGAGGCTTTCCTGAACACTTCCAATCTTATTGAATTCTTAACACAGATAAACTCACAGAACATGAGACAGCTAATCTGGGCTTTAAATACTAGACATCTGTCAATCTACACCAGGAATACTGACAAGGTCAAGTTTAGCTGAGAGAAAAATCTTTCCCTTATTCAGCAGAAGAAAAAAGTGAAGAGATAAAACAGCTGTAACTTGACAACACGCCTGTGTACTTTGGGCTTCTGTCTGTGTGCTGTGTAATACTTCCTACCACTAAATGTATACACCTCTTATATTAATTTATAACCTTCACAATTAGAAACGCAACAGTTACTGTCATTGTAACACAACTAACACTCTCAGCTGATACACGCTCAAACACAGCAAAGCATGTAACTTATTTAACGGCATAACCCTAGCAGCACAATGCTATCTGAATAACTATGCAGTGAATGTAGTACATAAGATTATGAGAAATAGATTACTCTCAACACATCAATCAGTTGCAAATGTGATTGATGAGGGCATAAATTAGGTTGACCTGAACTCCTGAAATTCTTCAGCCTCTTTATAAATAATTTTTTAAAACTAAATGAAAAAAACTTAAGTGCATATTTTCTAATTTAAATAAAGTATAGGGCTGTATATATCCATCAACAATTAGAGGGGTAGGGAGGGTCTGAAACAACAATCAGGAGCATAGAGATGTGAAAAAAAATGTTGAAAAAAGTTTACACCAAGAACATTTTTTTTAAATATACCATTTAAATAGTTTGAATAAGAAACTTTCTCAAAACATGAAAAAAGTCATGTAGTTTTTTCATATCTTTTCTGTGATACATTTTTTAAGGGGAAAGGATGTTAGAATTTTGTTGACATAATTATACAGGGTCCTTGAATTCCTGATAGTTTGATTACAAAGGGGGGAAGGGGGTACAAAATTGGACAAATGTTGACATATTACGGACATAGTGCTTTGAATAAGTACACATTAAATGTGTATTGTTGCACATGGAAATACTTTTGTCCATTTTTTAATTTGTTTACTTGCTTAGATTAAGTAGTGTTGTTTTTATTTGTTAAATATTTCTTCTGTAAGTAAACAAATTAGATTGATAATACCTATGAAACTGTTGAACTTGTTTGTTTATCACTGTCCCCAGAAATTGTGAACAATTTGCTTTTATATCCTATGTGCAGTTGGGTGGATTATCTGAGCTTTCTTTGATACCCATGAGACTTCATCTTTCAGCTTATTAATGTTATTAACCAACATAGAACAGGAACCATCAGCTGTTATACCCTGAGAGATTTACTGCAGTAAAAATCTTAGAATCTATGGACATGTCCAGCGTGCAAAGAGGGATAATCAATATATCTAATCTAATCACTAAGAGATCAGCATCATCAAGTGCCACCTCTACAATGAAGGTTGAATACAACAGACCTCCAATACCTTGTCTCATGCTTTGGTGGTGCACTCTACTCTACTGGAGTGTAACCAGTAAGTTTCATGATGTTTCTCTTCTACTTGTATCTCTGCCTGCCTGTTGCTCACTTCCTTTCAACTTTACCCTTAATTGCGAACGTAGTGCTTTGAATATGTACAAAATTAATTGTATATATTTTATTGTCTTTTAATATGTCCAAAACACTCTGTTTGATAATTATTTCCTTTAATAGTTCTTTTTTTTCTCAAATGAAGTGTTGTTAGAACCTCGCTGTTCAATTTCTTCTCTTTCCAAGGTGTTCTCCCTATTCTTCTATGGTTCAATACAAGAATCAGTGAACAAATCACGTGACAACAGTCTAACTTTTAAATTTCATATGTTATTAAAGTGAGCTTCCGTTTAGGGAGATTAAAAAAAATGTAAATAAGGATACTGATCTAGCGATTGTGTGCAACACACAGGACAACCACCCCCAGTCAGTGTGTAGTGCACATATCAAGTGATCTGGGACTCTCATAACCAAACGTGTAGAACGTTGGCTGTGTCGGAATATGTGTCTTTATCCGAATTTTGTTCTGTGTAATTATGTTGGCTTTTTGTTCTGTAGAAACCTGGCCACTAATCCCTGCATAGTACCTCTTCTATTTATCCACATCTTAAAGACATCAATTCTGTCTTCTAGCTGTTTGTTTATTATCCATGGGGGCTGCATAGCGCAGCGATTAACGCACTGGCTCCAAATGAGTGGTCCTGGGTTCATTCCCGATTTGAGGTGGAAATATTTTTTAGACCGTAACAGCTCCCGGATCGACCCAGCCTTAATTTGGTACTGGATCAGTCTGGGAAATAAAGACTACAAGGAGAAGGAGATGGCTACCGCCCTCATATAGCAAAACCACTGAAATGTGAGATTGCTGACATCTCACACTCCTAGGTCATTAATAAATGCTATGTGTGTGAGGGAGATGAGATGGCTACCACCCTCATATAGCAGAGCCACTGAAATGTGAGATCACTAACATCTCGTCTACGGCAGTTAAATGCTATGGGTTAACTTTACTTTTACTTTATTATCCATGTTTCTGAGCCATACATTAATATAGAATAGATGTAGCATTTTAGAATTATCATTTTTAGTTTATTTATAATTTGTTTAGATGTCAATATTTTTCTCATGTTATTGAAAGTACTTTTAACCATTCCTATTCACCATTTATACAAAGGGTATTATACAAAACATAAAAAGCATGCCAAGAATAGCAGTTTGAGGTTAAAAATCTGAATATTCTAAGATATGCTGATGATACAGTTCTGATTGCAGGGGGCGAACAAGAACTTCAAGCCATAGTTGTCCATCATCATCATGTGATATATTCTTTCCAGAACATTGTCTTTTTAGTTGATGTCCTGAACATGACTCTATCCTGTCTCCTCCAATGATAAGTTAATAGCCTTTAATGTCATCTGTCCATCTCCTTCTAGGTCTACCTATTCGTCTACTTCCTGGAATTCTACCCTCTAACAAGCGTCTTTCCATGCCATTGTGTCTATGTCCAAAATATTTCAGTTTTCTATGTAAAATTGTATTCACTATCCATCCTTCCTCTATATTCAGCATATTCAAAACCTCACTGTTTCTTATTTTTTCTGTCCAGGAAATTCTTAATATTGTCCTATAATTCTTCTATTCAAAAGTCAATATTCTTTTTGCCGTTATTCTATTTATAGTCCAAGCCGCAACTGGAAAATGTATGATCTAAGAAATATAACTGTTGTCTCTTTATAACAGTGTTTTCATATATAGTAGTACAAAAAAGTGAAAACAAAGACCTCAGTCTAAACAAGAAGAAAACAAGTAATGGTTGTTTCAAAGAAATACACACCCCCAAAATGTAGTACTACAATCAAAAACAGGATAGCACAGGACAAATCAACATTTAAAAAAATGAGAAACATTCTATGCAATGGAGTAATATCAATGCATACACAAGTTCGAGTGCTAACATGTTATATTGATCCAATGCTTCTTTATGGAAGCGAAGCATGGACAGTAAGCAAAAGTGCCCAAGGTAAGCTGGAGGCAACTGAGATGTGATTTCTAAGAAGAATGAGGAAAATTCCACGGACAGTCAAGAAAAATAATGTAGAAGTTCTCAGAGATGCTGGATTAAAATAACAAATTGTAGCAAAAATTAGAAGAAAACAATCAAGATTTTTAGGACTTGTGATGAGGAAAGTAAAACTTTAACATTTAGTAACCACTGGAAAGATCAAGGTGAGAAGAGACAGAGGAAGATAGAGAAATTTCTGGATGGGTTGCTACTGTGGCACAAAAAGGAGTCACCAACTGAACTTATTAACAACACAAGAGACAGAGAGTTATAGAGAAGCATGATCGCCTATGCTAATCGGCATGGCACGTTATTGATTGATTGATTCTCCTTGTAACTTCTGTTTCATATCTACCGTAATTTGTTATTATGTGACCTAGATATTTGTAATATTAAGAGATAGGGCTTACATTTTTTTAGCATTGTATCTCTTAATATTAGGAATATATTTTTTCTAGTAAAACTAATTTTTGATAGTAGATTTGCAAGCAGGGATGTACATACGAAGTAGATTTGCAAGCAGGGATGTACATACGAAGTAGATTTGCAAGCAGGGATGTACATACGAAGTAGATTTGCAAGCAGGGATGTACATACGAAGTAGATTTGCAAGCAGGGATGTACATACGAAGTAGATTTGCAAGCAGGGATGTACATACGAAGTAGATTTGCAAGCAGGGATGTACATACGATTTGAGTGAGGAGGGTGTTGTTCTTCTACTTCTTCGTTGTTCTTTCTCTGAATCTCTCTTGTGCAGGATAATGGTCCTACTAGATTTCCAGCAGAATGTAGTCCAGAGAATGGAAATGCGTTGTGTCACAGTTTTATTTTCCCTGATCGCCAGACACATCCATCTTTGGCAGGGAGGTTGTTTTTAATCATTGTTATTGTGGGATTTAAAAAAAGTTTTGGGGTAATGGGACAACAGCTATGGTGGAGATTTTACCCTCTGTTTTACTCGTTTTTATTTACTAAATACCATGTTCTATTTTCAGGAGAGGATTTGAACCCCCGAAATATACCTTGTATGTGCCCTACTGTTTTGTTTGCAAGTGTTAATACCTTCTTCTTCTTCCTCTGTGTTCATTCTCAAACTCCTGCAGATAAGCAGGATGTAGTCCGGAGAACGGAATGCGTTGTGCCATGGTTTACAGCATTTGCTGCGATATCTGCACTTTCGGTCTGACACATCTGACTTTAGCATGGCTTTGGGTCACTGACCCTATATAGAATGGGACAGTCAACTCCATCCCATAACCTCATTAGTCGCCTCTTACGACATGCATGGAAGGTAAACAGTGCTTCTATTCTTAGTTCCCCTCTCGGGCCCCGTCAAAACTCGGGCGAGAATGTCTAAAATATAAACACGATCTTATAGGCCTATCTGTTGAATCGAAAAGGTCACGTAATAAAAGGTCACGTAATAAAAGGTCACGTAATAAAAAGCGTTATGTCCTCGAGAAGGAAAACGCCAGTGTACGTGTGTGACGAGACAGAGAACACCAATTTTGCAACGCTGTAAGTTTATAGTGTAACAATCTGTGCTACATTATCAGCAGAAAGAAGGACAAGAATCGGAGAGAACGAACAGAATTTCTCGCCACACCACACAATTGAATCTTTAAATGTGATAGTGCAAGTCTCCATTAGATAATGCAACTTTATCATACCGGTTATAGTTATCTGCAAGCATTACTTACCACTTGATTATATTCACATCAACATTATCGTCATTAAATTGTTGCAGCTAGCGAACAATTCACTACTACTCTCATACAAAAAACACTTTCACGCCACACACTACAGCACACACATACCTGTTTGGTAACAGCTCTCGTACGCAACAAGCTTTAATAATATCGGTCGATGTGCCACGCGGGAGTTACACAAGGCTGTCTGCTTTTCTCAGATGTGTTCACCAAACAGATATTTCTGTACATGCATAGGGAATCGCATTTGCTTGTAAATATATAAATGCATTACAGTTCATTTTGTTTACATCTGGTTTAGAAAATCAGAGTTCAAGTTCGTGGCCGCCCAATGATTCCAAGCGCTTCTCTGATTCTTGTACTGAAGATCGTTTATTAGCTTTATTAAAACAAACTTGGATGTACTGGGGCATCACGGCAGTGACCATTTGCCATGTGTCTTGTTGGTTTACAAAGGAAAAAGTAAACAATAGAGAGCTAAAGTTAAGTCCTTCCAGTAAGATCACAACGGGTCGTCCACCGTAAGCGAAATTAGGAAGGAATAACGTAGGACACACGCCACCAAGGCACGTGTGTGGAATCAGCCCTCCTGGTGGCATGATGAAGTTCAATGTGCATGGAAGAGCAAACGCAGCGCAGTTGCAGGGTGGCAAAAAAAACAAGAAAAATGTTGCCGCACAACCAGAACTTGTTTTGTAATTAAAACAGAACAAAATTCGACAGGTTCAACAGTTCAAAGATATCTGCAAAGGCAAAAAAAAATGGGAAGACTTGTCAGGAGATTGCAAATGAAAAGTCATTAAAACTGTTTTGAAATTAAAAAATAAACAGTATAAATCCATGAACGACCCAAGGAAGCGTACAACAATCCCCAATTTCCAAAGCACAGACTTAGTATGGCAGAAGACAGATGAGAATAAGGGTGCAGCACTGCTGGCTCATTATAAAGCACAAATTGGTTAGAGGAACTTGGTGAAATTACAATGAAAACAGTCATAGACATGTGCAATAAACAAATTATGGAAAGGAATAATGCAATTATTCTTGAAGATATTAAAGTTGCCCTGAAAAGATCGCGTAACTCAACGCCAGTACCTGACGTCATTAGGTGTGACGATGTCAGGGGCAGGTCAGACGAGGACCTTATGGAGCCAGAAATGTTGTTCAACAAGAACTTAGCGAAAAGCACAGTAGAAGAAGACTGGTTACATAGTTACTACCCAACTAATCCAACTACCCAAGCCTGACAAGTCATGCAAAGATACAGGGTTTCAGGCTCATAACCATGCAGAATACAATTGGCAAAAAGTTGTTAGAAAAGATTGTTGCGTGGAAATTGTCCGTATATCTAGAGAAGAATAACAGACTACCCACGACATTGGGAAGCTGTCGTACAGTTAAGCAGACTTGGCGCAACGTCGGCGTATTCGCGTAAGAAGTGTTAGAAAGTTTTGACGAACGAATGGAGATGTGCTCGGCTGAAAATATCAATATGACAATCAATAAAAGGTAACTGCGTGAAACGTAACAACAATTATACTTATGTAAAACACAGGTTTATATATTGCTTCAATGAGACACGACAGACTATAACTAAAACTAGTAGGTAATGATGCGCACACAAGAAATTATACAAATTACATTACACAAATCATATTCAACGTTTCAACCAAAAGTCTTTATCAAGACACAAACAAAACATCAAAAGATGACGAATGGAAAAATTATCACAACAAACAAACGTATCCAACGGAAATATGGAAATGAGATGCTGTAAGGTCAGAAAGTACATGGTTGACTTTTGGTTTAAACAAGACCTTTTTGTTGAAACGTTGAATATGATTTGTGTATTGTAATTTGTATGAATTCTTGTGTGCACATCATAACCTACTAGTTTTAGGTATAGTCGGCTGAAAATAGACATGTAAGATGCTTACAATAGAATGCCCTTGAACTTCTTGATGAACATGATGCTGGAACTTCAGATAAGTCCTTTTATTGTCCGGTGAATTACTTCGGCAATTTTTCATAGACATGATGATCTTAAGTGTCGGGGTTGGTCATCGGCACCAACAATCATAATCCTGGGACTACCACAATGGTCACCTCTGTCCCCAGTATTTCTATTATTTACTGTGTATACAGTTTAAATTGTTATCTGTCAGATTGCAGAACAGGGGAGAACTATGTCCTATGTTGATGACATAGTGGTATATAGGCAGGGCAGAGATAGAAAAAAAAACGCCAGGAATTTTCAGAGGGAGCTTGATCGTATAGGGGAATGGCGCAGTGATTCTGGAGCTTTTGTTAATCCATCAAAGGCAGCACCGATAACATGGTTTTTCCTGAATAATCACACAGTAAACACGTCCATGCAGTCGGTTACATTGAGCGGAGATATCCTCGAGAGAACCAGCACAATGATGTACTGTGGGAGGAGGAGGGGGGGGGGGAGTGCAGGATTTACCCATAAGCTGAACAAGCTATAGCTTGAGGGCAGGCCCCCACTTTCTTGCGGCCCCACATTTTTTAAATTTCACTATCTATATACTTCTTACTTGTTAAAGGGCCCCATATCTCAAATAGCTTAGGGCCCCATATCTCAAATAGCTTAGGGCCCCATATCTCAAATAGCTTAGGGCCCCTTATCTCAAATAGCTTAGGGCCCCATATCTCAAATAGCTTAGGGCCCCATATCTCAAATAGCTTAGGGCCCCATATCTCAAATAGCTTAGGGCCCCATATCTCAAATATCTTAGGGCCCCATATCTCAAATAGCTTAGGACCCCATATCTCAAATAGCTTAGGGCCCCATATCTCAAATAGCTTAGGGCCCCATATCTCAAATAGCTTAGGGCCTTATCAATTCTAAATCCGGCGCTGGGGAGAGGGGGGTGTTATGTTGGACCGAAGTCTGAGTTTCAAAGATCATGTTGACCACATCATTGTAAAGGCTTATAAAAATCATGTTGACCACATCATTGTAAAGGCGTATAAAAATCATGTTGACCACATCACTGTAAAGGCTTATAAAGGTCTTACGGTGATGAAAATTATGTCTGCTGCTTAGTATGAACAGATGTTGCTATTTCTACTTTATCAAGGATTGGTGGTGACGGTGGTATAGTATGCGCCGGCCATTCTGACTTTTAGTCAGACTCAAACAGAAAGATTGGATAGAATCGAGAATTAGACAATACATCGTGTATAAATATTATCATCATCAGGTGGCATATCCTGAACAGGATGTAGCAGACATCACGGTCTTTCGAAACTTTTGTCTATCTTGAACCAGTCTTCATGCTTCTGTTATTGTCATGTTCAGGTAGTCTTTGATGTCTTGCATCCATCTTCTTCTTGGTCTGCCTCTTCTTCGTCTCCATGGTAACATCCCATCCATTATGGTATTCTCTAGTCTGTCGTGGCGTTGGATATGGCAAACTATTGTAGTTTTATGGAAAGAACCATGCTATTTAGCTAGTTTTCTTTGATATTCATTTCTCTCAGGATGGCTATATTGGTGATCTTTTTGGTATTTACTCATGGTATTCTGATAATTTTGCTGTAACATTGTGTTTCAAATCAATCAAGTGCCATGCCAAATGGCGTAGGCGATCATGTTTCTCCACGACTGTTTCAAATGCTGCTATTTTATTTTTCACTTTGTTGGTGATTGTCCAGGATTCACACTCATATATTGCCACTTGGAATAAATAAATCCAAGTGCAGACATCACCTAGTATAAGCCGGACAAAACGAAGGAACAACTCTGCTAGCGCATTATACTATCATTTCTTTGCCTTGGCAATTTTGTGTGTTTATTTCTGGTTCGTTTTTGTTTCTTGATAAATGTCCCTATTGTTCAGTAACGTGGAAAAAAAGTTATTGACTCTTTGTTTGTGTGTGTGGATATTTCTAATTGACATTAAGGTTACTATTTATTAGATTTTTAAAGTCATATTTGTAATGGTGATAATAATACAGTCGATAGGAGAAGAGAACCCGTGTGCCAATATTTATACACTCATCATCATCAGGTGCCATGCCGGGTGGCGTAGGCGGTCATGGCTCTCCACAGCTCTCTGTCCACAGTATTATGTATCAAAGTCGTTGTTGTTTCTTTGCCGTGCCAGGTTGTCAAACTGTCTAATATTTTCTCACGTTGTCGCCCTCTGTCTCTGGTGCCTTCAATCTTGCCTGTTGTGATTATGTTCTCTAAACCTGCCTGTCTCATGAAGTGGCCAAAAAAAGAAGATTGCCTTTTTCTTATATTGTTAATTAAGGTCCGTTTCGCATTTAACTCTTTTAACACCTCTACATTAGTTTTTCTGGCAGTCCATGGTATTCTCAGCATTCTTCTGTAGAACCACATCTCTGTTGCCTCCAATCTCCCACTTTCCAGTTTGTTTATTGTCCAAGACTCGCACCCATATGTTAGTATAGGGGTTATATAGCACTGCAGAACTCTCTTTCTCACCTCTAATGACAAGGTCATATTACACAGTATATTTTTCATTTTTCTGAATGTTGTTTTTGCCTGTCCTATTCTGCATCTTATTTCTGTTGAACTTCTTCCATCTGCTGTTATAATTGTACCTAAATATTTGAATTGGTGGACCTGTTTTAATACTATATCATTCACTATGATCTTGCAAGGTGTGTTATTTTCTTTCTTTTAAATAACCATTACTTCTGTTTTCTTGATATTTAGGAAGAGGCCTTTCTCTTTGCTTTCTGTGACTACTACTTTAATTAATTTTTGAAGGTCTTCCTCACTTTTTGCAATCAGAACAGTGTCATCCGCATATCTCAAATTATTTATGTTATGTCCTCCCACTGATATTCCTGGGATATCTACTATTGCACGCAATATGTTTTCACATTTATACACTAGGCAACATTTTTTTTTGAAAATGGAAGACTAGACAGAATAATAGAAACAAGGTGCCAGAAAGCAAGAACAGTGGCCTACCAACTTTCACCATTACTTCTACACCCAAAGATCAAGATGGAAATTAAAAAAACAGATAATATCTACAATTTTTATACCAACACTCTTCTACCATGTCAAACGTGGTCCTCAATTGCCTCGCAGCAAAGGAAAATCGTTACATGTGAAATGGATCTGAGAAAAGCTACAATGGTTACCAAACTAGATAAAATGAAGAAATTATGGAAAATATTGCTCCCATATTAAGCCTGACGACTGGGAGTTCATCAGCGAACTTGAGCATCTCCCTGGAGAAATGATACTGATTTGTGGAGATTTCAATACACGAAATGTCTCTTGGGGAAACCCAAACAACAACCCTCAAGTACTAGCTTTAAATCAAGCGCTACTCAAGACTGATCTAGCTCTTCTGAAATGCACGAGCTTGACTAGAGTAGCAACCAAAGAAATCTCCGATTCCAACATTGACCTCGCACTGATCTTGGGTCATGGAGCGACAGATGTGAGATGGACAGCTCTCAAATACCATGGAAGCGACCATTTGCCATAAGCTTCTCGAAAGGGCGTCAAGACAGATTGATCAAGATTCATCACCCTTTTAGATATGCGCGCACGAAAGAATCAGTGCTTTGCAGCTTGAGGAAGAAGGCCGAAACGCAAGTGGGTGAGACCTAAGATCCAACAGCCCCTATAGTGGAATAAAGAGACAGAGGCAATATGGCTACTAAAAAAGCAAGCGAGCAAGGATTAGCAACGCATTAGGAAACAGGCAAACATCACACTCAGTGATAGACTAGAGGCACAGAGTGCAATGAAGAAGACAATAGAGTCTTTTAAACAAGTTGCCGAAGTAGCAAAGAAGATGTGTTGGAAAAAATTTACTGAGGAGGTCACGGCGGACAAAGCATTACACAAGTTTTGGAAACTACATAGGTCAATGAAGCGGAGAACAGAATCGAAACTCAGTACAAGCGTGAGGGACGACACAGGGCAGATACTGATATCAGATGATATGAAAGGTAGAGCTTTCTTTGATAGATATCGTCAACAAACTAATCAGGGTGACTTAGATCAGCGCAAAGAAATGCTGCATACCCTGACACCTATCACGGATTTTAGGGCCAAAGAAGACCAGCTTGCAGATGTTAAAGAAGTGCAACTAGCTATTAAGAATGCATCCGATGGCGCCCCAGGTCCGGATGGAATCAGGTACAGCTTACTCAAGGACATTGGGGAGAATATGCTAGCTAAAATAACAGACGATTATAATACGAGTCTGAAAACAGGAGTAGTACTAGAGGAGTGGCTACATAGCTATCTTATACCCGTGCCAAAACCAGGCAAAGATTCTACGGACATAAAAGGTTATCGCATCGTCACACTGCAGAATGTGTACGGTAAGATTCTGGAAATAATTGTTGTTAGACGCTTAACCAGGGAACTAGAGATAAAAGGCGTTCTCCCAAATAACCTAGGTACATACAGACCTAGAAGAGACACAGTCACAAATGCAGCAGTTCTTGCATATGAAGTTTATGAAGGTTTTCAGAACAAAGAAGAATCTGCAGTTGTAGCGATAGACCTGGAAGATGCGTACAATAGAGTTAGTTACATCTATCTTGTCGACATGGTAAGGGAACAAGATATCCACCCCTAGATAATACGCTGGATAGCAAATGTGCTATGTAGAAAAGTCGCTCTGAGGTGTGGATCCTGGACGTCTGCGATCAGAACAATATCACCTGGTCTGCCACAAGGATCTCCTCTGTCCCCAGTACTGTTTAATGTGTATACATTGAGAATTGCTCAATTGCTCCGGGCGTAAAGTCAAAGGTAGACCAAGACAACGGTGGATAGAAAACATCAAGATAGCCTTGAACAAACATGGACTAAATGAAACCACGGCGACTTATCTGGCCTTGGAACGACAGCTTAAACTCCCACTCCTACACTGAACGGCAAGTGTGAATACGATCAACCATCATTCACATGGGAATAGGCAATTGATAGACAATAATACATTATCATAGTTAATATCGCTTCGTAGTTTTGTTACTTCCACTTTGTCCGATATCCTCTGACAGTTTGGCTATCTATATGTGCGGATTAATTTTGTTTAGACAAACTCCTCCTCACCGACACTATCTTATCGAAGTCAAATCTACGACATTGTAAGAAAATATCTTACGGAAATGACATATCTTATGGGATAAGAAAATGCAAACATTGGTCTAGATTTGAATAGTAAAAAGACAACAATTCTTGTTATAGGTCTATTTGAGAAACATTGTTCTGAAATTAATATACAAGTAAATATAAGTAGGAAGCCAGAGGACAATATTTAAAAATTCTTGAGACTAACGGGAATTGAACCAGTCCGCTCAACGGTACCAAATCGCCTAGCAACTATTGAACACGCGTTCTTCCGTACTTAACTAATACGGATATTATGTTAAATGTTTGTTGTTACTGAGGATATTTCAATACCTGTACGGGATGTTTGTTGTTGTTGTAATTGTCCTTGTCTCGATCGGTCCGTTCGGGTGACTTTGTGTGCACAGTTTGAAAGGCTTGATGAAATTGCATCTTTTTTTGGAGATGCGGTTAGTCATCTAAACTATATTGTTTATAATTTGTATTTCGATGACCTTAATGCTCAAAATATGAATGCATGATCAACGAAATATCATTTTAAAAATTTAACTTGCACGTACATACCGGGTACATATAAATTCCCCGTGCCTTATCATCGGGCTCACACACATTTTATTACAAGACCACCAATAATTCTATTATCTATTACATTACCATACACACTGCATATTCAGCATTTCTTGTCATGTAATAATTATTATCATTCAGAGGTACAATTTTCCATCTTCAAATGTAATATCAATATTATCGTATGGTTACAATAGTTGGAAAATAACAAAAGCACTGGACAAATTAAATTCATTTGAAGTGGAGCAACCGCTAAGCCTCCTCGATCAGGGTTGATGAAGTCATGGCAGGCAGATGATGGAAGTGGCAAGCAACTGAGAAGTTGTTTCAAAACTGGTCACCACTTCAAATGTGCTAGGCTATGCTTTAAATTATAGGCACAATGGCTAGAACAACCCACCTAGTATGGGCACTGCCCTCTCAGAAAAAAAAACTACAACCTAATGTAAATATTAATGCAAAACAAATATTATGTCCATGCACAATAATTCTATTATCATACACAGCATCAAGGGGGATTGACAGCACACAGAATAGAATGCTGTGGAAAGACTTGATAACCAACGCCACACACATATACCATAAGAAGAGGAAAATAAGTGTCTTCAAAAACTCTTAAATATTGGTTGGGAAGAATTCAAGTCAAACAAATGTATAAGAGAAGACACCAAACAGCAATAGGTTTCTACAACAATAAGAATTTTAAAAAATGGTCTTATATTGGATATGTACTTAGAATTAATAAAAACAGACTGTTACTACAAGTATTAAAATGGGTACTAAATGGTAAAAGAAAAAGAGGAAGACCATGAGAAACTTCACAGAACAACCATCAAAGGGGATATGACTATTATAAAGAACACAAAACCAACATATACATGAGAAACAAAATAAATACTTGTGCAGTCCAACAAGAACATCTCATGGCAGTGGTGAGGTGTCACAAACTTGTATGATTTGGCCACATAATGAGGCACGATTCTCTTTTCAAAAATATCCTGTAGCGAACAGTTTAGGACGGAGCAAGTCAGAGGAAAGTCTGGATTGATAATATTAAAGACTGGACAGGATTAAGATTCTCCACACTAAAACAAAGAACTGATAACAGAGAGGTATGGTGACATTTTTGTGTTGATGTTTCCAGAGTGACACCCTTAGGACCCTGAAGGGTTATGAGTTTGATAATGAAAAAAAATTACTATAGGTCTCGAAAACATACAAGAATTACACACAGTTGCAACACATCACATCACATCACATCACATCACTCAAAGTGGAGAGCTCTGGTTTCTGCTCTATGTACCGTATTTGGTGCTGAAGGAACATAGACAGTGATAGATTTGCATATTGCAGCAGCTGCTGAGACAATAGTGATGATTTTGTCATATCCTATGTCAGGTAGTGAAGTTTTTGCTTCCAGTTCTAGATTGATGTCTCTCTTCTTCCTTATGCCAGGTAGTGAAGTTTTGCTTTCAGTTCTAGACTGATGTCTCTCTAGAATATGTTTTCAATGGAGAGGTTTTCCAGATCTTATGAAAATAAAAAATGACTGTTTTACTAAATGTGGCTGTAAGATGCAAAGCCATGCACTGGTCAGCCCTCTACTCCCTATGGTACTTTGCTGTGATGCAATTTTGAGGAAAGCTGCTTGATTGATTCCCTCGCAGCGGTCCAGGCATTGGACTCCAGCAGGTTTAATCACAACAGAGATCATGATGTGGGTAGTTAACCCTACTCCCAACCTCCTTAGCTGCCACTTACAACAAGCATGGTACACAGTAGTTACTTTTTGCTTATTTTTTCAGGTGCAGGTAACAGACAGGTGACTGTGGAGACATAACAACCTGTATTACCATGGCTAAAATAATCTCTCCCACTCCTAAACATAAAAACATGTGGAAATGAAGTTATATTTTTTAAAAATGTCATAGAAATAGAAAGTTCAAATCAAAAGCATAATAGCAAGAAAGTCAAATTATTTTAATCAAAGCCCTTCAGACTGCACCACGGATGCAGACAAAAAAATGAAAAAATGGACAATGATGAACATTAGTAGAGTGATAATTAAGAAATTCAGACCAAATAAAAAAAGAGCTAAATCTGCCCACTTTGGCAGGAAAGTAATTGATAACAAATTAAGAAAGTAAAAATGCTACCATATATTATAAAACATCTTCTTCTTCTTCTTCAGCGTTTATTCTCAAACTCCCACTTTGGATCTCTCTTGTAGCAGGACAATGGGCCTACTAGATTTTGAGCAGAATGTAGTGCAGAAAATGGAAATGTGTTGTATTGCTATTTGGCCAATGGCTAGACACAGCCATCTTTGGCAGGAAATTTATTTTAAAAAGTGTTCTGGCACAGATGGAAACCTTTTACATAAATTATTTCAAAAGTTGACAGGTATGTGATAGAGAATCTTCTCAGTGTTATGTAACACAGAATCTCAGTGTTATGTGATACAGAATCTCAGTGTTATGAACAGAAAACCAGGTACTTTCTGTCTTATAAAGCACTTTTTTTAATAGGCGGAAGGATAGAACGGTTGTCTGAGATATGTTTAACATTAGCATATTTAGAGCTATGACGAAAATCTGGAGATGAAAGATCGTGGAAACGTGTTCCTGACATTGACACATAACTATACGTATCTGAAGAAATAGCTTTTTCCTGATGCAAAAGATCATTTAAGTATTCATTTCTATCAACTTCATTGTTCCTGTTCATTTCCGGTGATAAATCAGGATCTAAGAGGCGTGAGTCTGCACGTCCAACACTGGAGGAATCTGATGAGTTAGGCAACTCTGTTTCACCATTCACTGTCCGTGGCCTACTCTGATTGGCTGGAGCAGAATGTGACCGCTGTCCTTTCTCTTCGAGACTAATCTGATGGTCTATGGTCTGAGGTGCAGCACTGGGGTATCTGCATAAAAAATCACCATTTAGCAGTATATCAACAACTTAAGTTAGAAATAATTTGAGACATCAAGACTTAACTATAAATGATAATCAAGGTGAAAAGAAAGCATTTCAAAATATATGTGGATGATTTATCGTAGCATTATAGATATCCATCATTATTATTTAGTGAGTGACAGCAACTATAATAATGTACTACTGTCACTGGTAACTAATATAAACTAATCAACAGTGCAATTAATGTCAATGAAAAATAACAAAAAAACAAAAGAATAAGGACTTATTTAACATTACGATTTCACATCACAGAAACAAACGTACAAAACACCCAATGCAATGACACAATCTCATAACTTCATTCAGTTGCATTGGCTTGCATGAACTTTACACACTAGTGATAGATAAAAATAGAAGTAGAATCAGGCAAGAGGAATGTTACAAGTGAAGGAATCATGAGTGTCAAACCTGACCAAGCGAATGCCTCATGACAACCACACACACAAACACACCAAACAGTTTTCATGTGTAAGATCACACAAAGACAGCATGGAAATGGGGCAATCAACAAACAACTTCAAAATTGGGGGGGGGGGGAATTGGAGGGGCCAGTTGACAAAGGGAATGGAGACTGGGTCCAATAACAACAGATGAAAACAACATTGGGAGGGGGGGTTGGAGGGGGTCAGTTGACAAAGGGAATGGAGACTGGGTCCAATAACAACAGATGAAACAAAATTGGGGGGTGGGGGGTGATTGGAGGGGGTCAGTTGACAAAGGGAATGGAGACTGGGTCCAATAACAACAGATGAAAACAAAATTGGGGGGGGGGTGATTGGAGGGGGCCAGTTGACGAAGGGAATGGAGACTGGGTCCAATAACAACAGATGAAAACAAAATTGGGGGTGGGGGGGGAGTGATTGGAGGGGGTCAGTTGAAAAGGGAATGGAGACTGGGTCCAATAACAACAGATGAAAGCAACATTGGGAGGGGGGGGTTGGAGGGGGTCAGTTGACAAAGGGAATGGAGACTGGGTCCAATAACAACAAATAAAACAAAATTTGGGGGGGGGGGGGGTTGGAGGAGGTCAGTTGACAAAGGGAATGGAGACTGGGTCCAATAACAACAGATGAAAACAAAATTTGGGGGGAGGGGGGTTGGAGGGGGTCAGTTGACAAAGGGAATGGAGACTGGGTCCAATAACAACAGATAAAACAAAATTTGGGGGGGGGGTTGGAGGGGGTCAGTTGACAAAGGTAATGGAGACTGGGTCCAATAACAACAGATGAAAACAAAATTTGGGGGGGGTTGGAGGGGGTCAGTTGACAAAGGGAATGGAGACTGGGTCCAATAACAACAGATGAAAACAAAATTTGGGGGGGGGGGGTTGGAGGGGGTCAGTTGACAAAGGGAATGGAGACTGGGTCCAATAACAACAGATGAAAACAAAATTGTCGACTTATATAAATGTACATATATGTACACATGTGCTACATGACCGATCAACCGTATAGAAGACCTGTTTGCTAAATTAAGTTTGACCAAATTCATTACATGTTTTAATTATTGTTGGGACTTTCAGTTGGTTACTATTTATATATGTGGAATCGCATGCTAAAAATAGCCAAGGTGATTCCAAGTATATAAATAGTAACCAAATGAAAGTCCCAACAATAATTAAAACATGTAAGGAATGCAGTCAAACTTAATTTAGCAAACATGTATTCTATAACTTTACAGGCTTTCTCTAGGTCTTGCATGCACACACAATTGTTAAGTGAGAAATGCTTCTAGAATGTTATTTAGATGCTTCTAGATCCTAGGTAAACATAGTATCATTCACCAGTCAGCACATTTGTACTGACCAGTTAAGTTATGAACCATGCTGCTAAACAGTGATGAAGTGTTTCAATCAAATTTCTATGCTTTTTTTCTGTATGCTTTCAGAACTAATTGAGACTTTGGAAGACACTGGCAATTGGCATCTTCGATGTTTGAGAATAGGTGACACAAACACTATGAAGCAACAATCTGCCTACCACAAATACCATCATAGCATTCATCTTGTTCGCCCATCACAAGTGGTGATGTTGTTCGCCCATCACAAGTGCTGATGTTGTTCGCCCATCACAAGTGGAGATGTTGTTTGCCCATCACAAGTGCTGATGTTGTTCGCCCATCACAAGTGCTGATGCTGTTCGCCCATCACAAGTGGTGATGACCATGTGTTTATCCACTTTTTAAATTCAGTTTATATCCTTGACATGAGTTCGTAGATGGCAAATAAGACTTATTCTGGCAATAGATGTCCTTGGACAGTTTGTAGATGGCAAATAAGACTTATTCTGCAATAGATGTCCTTGGACAGTTCGTAGATGGCAAATAAGACTTATTCTGGCAACAAATGTCCTTGGACAGATTGGACATGTAATGATCACTGTAGATGGTTTTTTTTGGGTCTACTGGTGACTTTAAAGCTACTCCCTGCTGTTGAGCTGCTGAATTTCTCTTCCTTTCACAAGATGTAGTACCTTGTTTTGACTGTAGAGTGCCATGAAGCTCTATTTTGTGTTCTTCCCATGTATTTTGGTCTAGTTCAAAGGTTTTTAGTGAGGTCTTTAACAAATCCTTGTAGTGTTTCTTTTGGCCACTTTGGGATAGTAGGATATGCCCAAATGCAACTCATCTTTAGGAAGAGATGATCTGGCATACATACAACATGACCAGCCGAATAAAGAATCTGTGTCTGAATCAGAATAGTCTCAATATAACATGTAACTACATAGCATCAATCAACAAAACCCAAAGGATTTCTAACAAAAATTGATCTTGCAAACACGACATCATGATCTGCTTTTGAACCAGTGACCTCTTGAGTACAAAGTGAATGCCTTAACTACTACACCACAGAGATCGCTATTTTGTGGAATGTAAAAATATTTTCTTTTATATTAAAAAAAGTAGAGGCAAAAAAAGTGGGAAAGTAAAAGCAGCAGAGATATGGTTCTATGTGCTGAAAATACCATGGACTGCCATGAAAACTAATGTGGAGGTGTTGAAAGAGTCAAAATGCAAGAGTTTAATCAATAATATAAGAAAAACACAATCTTCATTTTGGGGCCACTTTATGAGACAAGGAGGTCAGGAGAACATAGTCCCAACAGGCAAGTTGTAGGCAAGAGAGACAGACGGCAACAACGTGAGAAAGATTTAGACAGTTTAACAACCTAGTATGGCAGAGAAATAACAATGATCCTGATATGCATGTTACATAATACTAGAGTTAGAGAGCTGTGGAGATCCATGATCGCCTATGCCAGTTGGCATGGTACCTGATGATGATGATGATATAAAAAAGATAAGGTTATTTCCTGTCACCTTTAATCATTATAATATATGGACAGAATCACATAACTTCTTCTTCAAAATTCATTCTCAAACTCCCGCTGGTTCTCTCTTCTAGCAAGACAATGCACCTAGATTTCCAGCAAGATGAATTCAAGAGAATGGAAATATGTTGTGTTGCCATTTTATTTGTACTAATGGCCTGACACATCATCTTTGTCCGTAATTACATAACTAAATGGTAAAGTACTAGGAGTCAATACTGCAAAATGAATGAACTGACAATCAGTGTCTGCTCCTTATACAGAACAACAATTTATTGGGTCACATAAACACACGCAGCTCTTTTGAGAGGGAAGAGGACCTGAGTACATATGTGGAAATCTTAGTACAATGAAGTCAAACCGCTATGTCTTTTGAGCCTTTAAAAAAAAATATTGACTAAATCAGTTTTAAAAAGTTATTAAATGAGCATGTTCAGAGAATGATAAAAATGGAGAGCGTGTTCACAGAATGATAGAAATTGAGAGAGTGTTCAGAGAATAATAGAAATGGAGAGCATGTTCAGAGAATAATAGAAATGGAGAGCATGTTCAGAGAATAATAGAAATGGGAGTGTAGGGGAGAAAGTGTATCCTCTCAGGAAATATTTGAAGTAATAACAACAAACTGGGACACTCAGTTCATACACTCTTAGATGGCTGATATAAATAACCAAATGGTCAGAGGGTGTCCGACAAAGTGGATGGTGCCGCAGTAACCTAATGAACAAATAGTCAAGCAAAATGAATTAAACAGGTTACTAAAACACTTACCTTGCCTATGAATAAAAATATATAAAAAAGTATATATAAAAAACATACAATAAAACTAAACAGGACAATTCTCCACGTATCGGCTCAAATTGAACCTTTTTCAAGAGACAAACAACAGAAAACAACACAATAAAAAACAAAATAGATGACTAGATTTATCTTAGTGTTTTAATATTTATAAGATTTATAAGATTATAAAGATTATATTTATAAGATTATATAAGATTTATAAGATTATATTTATAAGATTATTTATGTTATAAGATTTATCTTAGTGTTTCAATATCTTAGTGTTTTAGTAACCTGTTTAATTCATTTTGCTTGACTAGATGCCTGATAGTTTGAAAAGTGGAACATTTATAGGATTTCTCACAGAGAAACATATAACTGTGGATGGGATTATGTTGCTTACAAGAATGGTAGGAAGATGCATGAGAAATTGTCTACCTACCCCCACTATAACAAAGAGCTTGAAAATGGAAATAGAAGCAGTGATGGCAGCAATCAGTTGACTGACGACTGAAATATAAATTCACACATTGATACTCTCAGACTCCAAAGCATACTGTGTAAGTTAGAATATAAATAACCCAAATATCAGAGGATATCCGACAAACAGGAAGTGCTGCAGTAACCAAACAAATTCTGGTTAAATTCGTTATGGTTTTGTTTTCTTAACTATTTTTGTTGTCTTGATAAAGGTCCCAATTGGACCGACACGTTGACAATTGTATTTGTTCTTTGTTTTATTGTTATTTTCTATATTTTATTATTTTATATTGACAGTTTTCTTTAGTAACCTATTTACCTTATTTGCATTTACCTGTGTGAGTTAGAAAGCTGCATGTTGAGAAAATAAGAGATCACGTTACGGAACAACTTCGTTGTCCAAAGTGTTACATGGATGTCCTGGTAATGCAAGAGTCAGAAGGAATGAGAGTACAGATTAATTGGCGTGCAATGCTATGGTTGAAGACACAGTATTGAAAAGAGATAGGGAGGAGCTAATAAGGGCAGTGATTGGTTGACTATAGAGTGAAGAAAATAATACTGGAGGTGATAACATGCACAGACAAAGAATGACAGAAACTGGGATGACCCCAAGCCCCTACCCTTATCTAAAAGCTTGGTTGTAATATACACTTACTTTTTTTGCAATTGTTCTATGAGTGTAGGTTTATTCCCAGAAACCAAATGCTTAGCTGCGCTCAGCCGCCTTTTGTGTGACTCTTCTTCCTGGAATATATCGTGCAAAAAACTATACGAAACTACATATAAAGTCATATTCTTGAGACTAACGGGAATTCATCCAATCCGTTCTGCATATTTTATACAATATTTTATACAAATATTTTACAAGTGAGGTATTTTACACAATATCTTCGTGCTTCCTACTTGAATTTACTTATATAAAGTAATACATACAAAGTAATACATATAGCCTAAAGTAACATATATACAATAATACATATCAAGTAATAGACCTAGATATAAAGTAATACATATAAAGTAATACATATACAGTAATACATAGGCCTATAAAGTAGTAGACCTACATATAAAGTATAGAGCATAGTAATGGTGGATCTTTATGAAATTTACATTTGAATTCTAAGAATAATCATCATCAGGTGCCGTGCCAACTGGTATAAGCAATCATGGATCTTCACAACTCTCTATTTCCAATATCTTTCATCAGGATCACTTTTGTCTCTTTGTCATGCCACAATGTCAGACTATCTAATATTTTCTCTGTTTGTCATGCCACAATGTCAGACTATCGAATATTTTCTCTGTTTGTCATGCCACAATGTCAGAATATCTAATATTTTCTCTGTTTGTCATGCCACAATGTCAGAATATCTAATATTTTCTCTGTTTGCCATGCCACAATGTCAGAATATCTAATATTTTCTCTGTTTGTCATGCCACAATGTCAGACTATCTAATATTTTCTCTGTTTGTCATGCCACAGTGTCAGACTATCTAATATTTTCTCTGTTTGCCATGCCACAATGTCAGAATATCTAATATTTTCTCTGTTTGTCATGCCACAATGTCAGACTATCTAATATTTTCTCTGTTTGTCATGCCACAGTGTCAGACTATCTAATATTTTCTCTGTTTGTCATGCCACAGTGTCAGACTATCTAATATTTTCTCTGTTTGCCATGCCACAATGTCAGACTATCTAATATTTTCTCTGTTTGTCATGCCACAGTGTCAGACTATCTAATATTTTCTCTGTTTGTCATGCCACATTGTCAGACTATCTGATATTTTCTCTGTTTGTCATGCCACATTGTCAGACTATCTAATATTTTCTCTGTTTGTCATGCCACAATGTCAGACTATCTAATATTTTCTCTGTTTGTCATGCCACATTGTCAGACTATCTAATATTTTCTCTGTTTGCCATGCCACAATGTCAGACTATCTAATATTTTCTCTGTTTGTCATGCCACAATGTCAGACTATCTAATATTTTCTCTGTTTGCCATGCCACAATGTCAGACTATCTAATATTTTCTCTGTTTGTCATGCCACAATGTCAGACTATCTAATATTTTCTCTCTTTGTCATGCCACAATGTCAGACTATCTAATATTTTCTCTGTTTGTCATGCCACATTGTCAGACTATCTAATATTTTCTCTGTTTGTCATGCCACATTGTCAGACTATCTAATATTTTCTCTCTTTGTCATGCCACAATGTCAGACTATCTAATATTTTCTCTGTTTGTCATGCCACAATGTCAGACTATCTAATATTTTCTCTGTTTGTCATGCCACATTGTCAGACTATCTAATATTTTCTCTGTTTGCCATGCCACAATGTCAGACTATCTAATATTTTCTCTGTTTGTCATGCCACAATGTCAGACTATCTAATATTTTCTCTGTTTGCCATGCCACAATGTCAGACTATCTAATATTTTCTCTCTTTGTCATGCCACAATGTCAGACTATCTAATATTTTCTCTGTTTGCCATGCCACAATGTCAGACTATCTAATATTTTCTCTGTTTGTCATGCCACAATGTCAGACTATCTAATATTTTTTCTCTTTGTCATGCCACAATGTCAGACTATCTAATATTTTTTCTGTTTGTCATGCCACAATGTCAGACTATCTAATATTTTCTCTGTTTGCCATGCCACAATGTCAGACTATCTAATATTTTTTCTGTTTGTCATGCCACAATGTCAGACTATCTAATATTTTTTCTGTTTGTCATGCCACAATGTCAGACTATCTAATATTTTCTCTGTTAGCCATGCCACAATATCAGACTATCTAATATTTTCTTGCATTATCATCTTCTATCTTGCCTGTTGTAACTTTTCCAGACCTGCAATTCTCATAACATTTTCATAAAATAAAGATTCTCTTTCTGATATTATTAAATTACCCCATTACCCCCCCCCCCCCCCTGACCTAACATGTGACTTTTTCAGCACAATTTGTTTAGTCTTTCTAGCTATCCATGATACTCTCATCATTCTTCTATAAAACTACATCTCTGTTGTCCATAATACTCTATGTAATAATGGTACTTACATACTAAAAGAATGGTACTTACAAGAATGCCTCCACTCACAGATTCAATTCTAGAGCTTTGGTGCTGTGATAGATTTTCTGAGATGCTTGGTCTAGACCAAGTACTAGATCTCATAAGATTTGACAAGGCTCTACCTGGTAATGCTGGCAATGACTCAGAAATCTCATGATGATCTGTGATGCTTTCAGGATGAATGCTACTGATAATTGAAGTCTTACTGATGCCAAGGTAATCCATAACTAATTTACGCAGCTGGGCATATGCTTCATTAAAATCATCTATAAAAGGACATAGAAATGTTGAAAACATTGAAAGTGGAGGAAGATTAGCTCTTAAACAACATTAGTCTAGAACATGGTTTGGTCATCTGGAAAGAATGTCGTGTGATTCATTAGTTTCTAAAGCATATATGAAGAGAGGAGAAGCAGAAAGAAGAGCCAAGGGTAGACCTAGAGTACGCTGGATCGACAACATCAAAGAGACATTACACAAACACCAAATAACATTATCTGAAGCTCCAGAAAAGCGAGAACAAGAACATTGTATCTCCCTCGACACCCGTAAAGGATAAAAGAGGAAGGAAAAAAAAAGAAGTCTAGAACAAGAAAACATTGAAAGTGAAGGAAGGTTAGCTCTTAAACAACATTAGTCTAGAACAAGAAAGCTGAGATTTTTAGTGGCAGACTATAAATTAATAAACATAACAGAATTCCTGTCAACTTCCAGAAGAGTTATTCTATACCTTTAACACAAAAATGTCCCTATTTTTATGTATCTTTACTAAAAATTGTCCCTAATATTCTGTATCTTTACCCAAAAATGTCCCTAATATTCTGTATCTTTACCTAAAATTGTCCCTAATACTCTGTATCTTTACCCAAAAATGTCCCTAATATGCTGCCTCTTTACCCAAAAAATTTCATAAATTTATGTATCTTTCCCTAAAAATGTCCCTAATATTCTGTATCTTTACTAAAAATTGTCCCTAATATTCTGTATCTTTACCCAAAAATGTCCCTAATATTCTGTATCTTTACCCAAAAATGTCCCTAATATTCTATATCTTTAAAGATATATTTTATATCTTTATTCTATATCTGTAATCGAAAAACATATTCAACACCAACGTGATTTATACCACAACTTCATTGACTTTACAAAGGCCTTTGATCGTGTTTGGCATGATGGTCTGTGGCACATACTAAGGAAATTTAATTTTGACACCACAATTATAGACATTATTGAAGCTCTGTATGAAAATGCAAATAGTGCTGTCTTGTCACACAATACAATTGGAGAGTTCTTCAAAACAACTGTGGGAGTTCGACAGGGATGCGTAATGTCCCCAGTACTTTTTAACATATACTTAGAGCACATCATACAAGAAACATTGCATGACTACAACACGTCTATATCGATCGGAGGTCGCCCTATTTGCAACTTGCGTTTCGCTGATGATATTGATCTTATAGCTGGGTCAGAACAATCATTGCAAGAATTAACATCAAAGTTAGAAAAAGTTACCAGCAAGTACGGAATGGAAATCAATTCAGATAAGAGCAAAATTTTGGTAAACAGCAGAGACACAGAAAACCAGACTAATATCATGATGAATGGACACAAGCTTGAAGAGGTTAATACCTTCAAATACCTCAGATCCAGTATATGCAGCGATGGTAAATGCAAAGCAGAACTAAAATTAAGGCTGGAGATGGCTTTAGCGTCATTGTCAAGGCTAACTGTGATTTGGAAAAGCAACATCAGTGTTGGAGTGAAAATCAAACTGTATAGGTCGCTGGTGCTTTCTGTTGTGTTGTATGGTTGTGAGAGTTGGACACTCACTGCGGACATGGAGAGAAGATTACAGGCTTTCGAGTATAAATGCTACAGAAGAATTCTACAAATTTCCTATAGGGAACATAAGACCAATGTGTACGTAAGAAATAAAGTAGAGATGTGTGCAGGTGTCCAGGAGCCATTGCTTTCAATAGTGAAACGACGAAAACTAGCATGGTTCGGACATGTATGCAGGCACGATTCCTTGTCAAAAACAATACTGCAGGGAACTGTCGAGGGTGGAAGAAGCAGAGGAGGACAAATAAAGACATGGACAGACAACATCAAGGAATGGACAGGGCTAGATATTTCCACACTCATCCGCATCGCTGACGATAGAATTCGCTGGAGGACTCTGTGTGCTGAAGCATCCAATGTGGTACCCCTACGACCCTGAAGGGTTATGGGTTTATTGATTGATTGATTGATATCTTTAACACAAAAATGTCCCTAATTTTATGTATCTTTACCCAAAAATGTCCCTAATATTCTGTATGTTTACCCAAAAATGTCCCTAATATTCTGTATCTTTACCCAAAAATGTCCCTAATATTCTGTATCTTTACCCAAAAAGGTCCCTAATATTCTGTATCTTTACTAAAAATTGTCCCTAATATTCTGTATCTTGACCCAAAAATGTCCCTAATATGCTGTATTTTTACCCAAAATTATGCCTCTGATCTATATACAGAGCACTAAAGGTAAATTGATGATTGCCTCTGTACATATTTACAGACTGTCGGGAACAGCAAGCTGGAGTAAATTGCAGAGACTCATAGTCCTTACATTTTACACATGAACTGCTTGCCTTGGCAGAATTTTATGGAGAAAATGCATTGTCCATTTGCAGTAACCCCCTATTGGCTCTGCTTATTAGTTGCAAGGGAAAGGTAATGACAATACACTTGGAAACACGCTGATTAGAACGGTAAATACTAAAGTTCAAAATGGGCATAACTCTGGTCAGTGGCTAAGCCATTTTATATGTGTGCAAAAGAAAAAGGTTGTAGATTCAAATACAGCTCATGATGTCTTGTTCACAAAGTGGATTTTCTCGAAGATCATTAGAGATTTTAGTGTAAAGCTATGTAGTTACGTGCTGTAGGTGGTACACTGGCAGGTGGCTTTCTTCGCTGAAAGAGATTGAGAACATATGGGAAATCTTAGTACAATGGGGTAAATTATCTACAAAATATCACCCATGTTTTGTTGAGATCAGAGAGAGGAGCAAATGATGGCAACACTTTTACATACCATGTATATCGTAAGAGGTGACTAAGGAAGTTTTGGGAGGTAGTTGGCTATCTCATCCCATATAAGATGGGATAGCCAATGTGACCCACAAGCCATGTTGAAGTAGGATGCGTCAGGCCAAAATATATATATTGCATCTAAGCTGTAAGCCATGACACAACACATTCTATTCTGTGTTGATCTACAGGAGTTTGAGAACAAACACAGAAGAAGATGATCTACAACTATTGATGGGTATGCTGAATGACTTCCTGCTTGAGTATTTTCAGTACAAAATACAGAAAACCTGTACTAGTTAATATGTATGCCAGCGCAACAAAATTAGTAAATAAAAACATAATTGTCGGTAATAGTGTTGCCTTCGGCTGCAGTAGGTCAAGTCACTCAGAAAAATGATGAATTAGGATCATATATAAAGAAGATTTATTGTTTGAGCTTTAAGCCTATATAGCAAACTTCAGTTATTACAGACATATTTCGTCTGTCTGAACAAAGTAGTTCTAATACTATTTGACTGCATAGTCAAGTTATTAGAGTGTTAGCAAACTTGAATGAATTAGTTGAAACTATTTGACCACATAGTCAAGAAATTAGAGTGTTAGCACAGCTGAATGAATTAGTTGAAACTATTTGACCACATAGTCAAGTGATTAGAGTGTTAGCAAAGCTGAATGAATTAGTTGAAACTGCTTTACAGCTCAGTGAGTTATGAAAGAAAACAATTTTAAGGAAGAAAACTGGCCACCTTACATGCTAAGAGCTCTTGGATAGCAAAAATAATAACGGTGCACTACACTACGAGGAACAATACACAGAATCAATGTTTCAACCAAAAAGGTCTTTATCAAGACAGGGACAGACAAACACAGAATAAGAATGACTAAGTTAAATTGAGACTACAAGTCAGCTTAATGGAAGCAAACAGGTCAAGAATGCAACAAAAATATGAAGAGAAGTGAGAACGATGGGAATGTGAGTAGATACACGTAGAGAAAGTACAGTAAACAAGGGAAATAAAAAAGAAAAACAAAATTGTAAAAAGTGTTAATAAAATAAAATAAAATAAAATACTCTCAACTGATAGCCAGCATCTGATAGCCGGGGGGCCACGTAACGCAGTGGTTAGTGCGCTGGCTTTGCAAATGAGTGGTCCTGGGTTCATTCCCCAGTTGAGGCGGAAATGTTTTTCAGATTGCAATAGCTCCCGGGTTGACCCAGCCTTAATTGGGTACCTGACTAATCCAGGAAGTAAAGACTGTGAAGAGGAGATGGCTGCCACCCTCATATAGCAGAGCCACAGAAATGTGAGATCATTAACACCTCACACCCCTACAGCATTAATAAATTCTATGGGTTTACTTTTTTACTTTGTCTGATAGCCAGAATCTGATAGTCAGCATCTGATAGCCAGGATCTGATAGTCAGCATCTGATTCATATTAGAAAATTTTATTGTATTTTATTAACACTTCTTATAAATGTGTTTTTCATTTTGTATTACCCTTGTTTACTGTACTTTCTCTACGTGTAACCACTAACATTCCCATCTTTCTCACCTCTCTTAATCTTTTCATTGTATTCCTAACCTGTCAGCTCTCATTAGGCTGACTTGTAATCTGTCCTTGATTTCATGATTCCCATTCTGTGTTTGTCTGTCCCTATCTTGATAAGGACATCTATTTGGTTGAAACAATGATTATGTGTACTGTTCCTCATAAAATTGATATTTAAGCATTTTCACAATTTTTATAATTTTTCTCTATATTTAGCTACCAATTTTTGCACAGTTCTGCAGGTATCTTTTGTTAATTCAATTTATGCACAGTTTTACATCAGTCTTTTTTCATTCAATTTTTGCACTACACTACAGGTAAACATATGTAGGTAAACCTTACCACTGTTGATCATCATATCAAAAAAACCTGGATGGTTCTGGTTGTGTTGTATGTACATGTCAGACCGTGCCAGGATCACATTAATCTGTTCTTCTGTGTAAGTTCCCTTGCTTTGCAAGTTTTTCTCATGAGCTTCACTATTCAAAGGTATCATTAGCACATAACGTGGTTCAAAGTATGTTTGCTTCAATGTTAGAACACCCTGGGGCAAAGGATAAGACAAAAAAGTCATTTAGTATTTCAATCACACAAAGTTAGTCAGACTGTCTAAAAATGGTAGCATTGGCCTATCCTATTCAGGATGTAGTCATCAACCCAGCATTTTTGGCTGTAGTGAAGTTTTAGTAATTTCTTGTAGTGATTTTTTAGTGAACCCTAAACCTAACCCTAATCATAAATCCACCCTCTCCCAAAAAAACATACGTCTTTGCAACCCCCCTCCCCCCCAAACAAAAATTTCTACTGCGCACTAAAATATTAACACAATAAATGTAATATTTATGCTAACACTGCTTATCTGTCTCTACTTCGTTTCGTTAAATAATGTTGTCTCCTTTTTTTTTGTAGCTTATTGTGCATTTCGTTAATAATGTAGGCATGTCTCCTGTATTGAACTGAAATCAAAGCCATAACAGAGGCAACCAAAAATGCTCATAAATTGCTTGCCGAGCCACAACAGACATGTGGTCTTTTTAAATGATGCAGTCAGTATTGCAGGCAGTGAAAATCCAAAGAGCACGAGCATGAATGAACTCATGTCCTGCTTACCACATCTCACCATACCACCAAAGAAACAGTACTGGAGTGGATCTTTGGTCACTGTGGTATACTTGGAAATGAAAAAAATTGATCTCCTGACAAGGAGGGGGGGGGGTCACTAGAACAAATAGAAAGTGATATTATGTACTTTGAATGATAAAAAAAGAGTATAAAAAGTGCCTGTCATCAATCAAATGGCTAACACAACAAATACAATTAAATGCCTCACACAACAAATACAATTAAATGGCTAACACAACAAATACAATTAAATGGCTAACACAACAAATACAATTAAATGCCTCACACAACAAATACAATTAAATGCCTCACACAACAAATACAATTAAATGCCTAACACAACAAATACAATTAAATGCCTAACACAACAAATACAATTAAATGCCTAACACAACAAATACAATTAAATGCCTAACACAACAAATACAATTAAATGGCTAACACAACAAATACAATTAAATGGCTAACACAACAAATACAATTAAATGCCTCACACAACAAATACAATTAAATGCCTCACACAACAAATACAATTAAATGCCTAACACAACAAATACAATTAAATGCCTAACACAACAAATACAATTAAATGCCTAACACAACAAATACAATTAAATGCCTAACACAACAAATACAATTAAATGCCTAACACAACAAATACAATTAAATGGCTAACACAACAAATACAATTAAATGGCTAACACAACAAATACAATTAAATGGCTAACACAACAAATACAATTAAATGCCTAACACAACAAATACAATTAAATGGCTCACACAACAAATACAATTAAATGGCTAACACAACAAATATAATTAAATGGCTAACACAACAAATACAATTAAATGCCTAACACAACAAATACAATTAAATGCCTAACACAACAAATACAATTAAATGGCTAACACAACAAATACAATTAAATGGCTAACACAACAAATACAATTAAATGGCTAACACAACAAATACAATTAAATGCCTAACACAACAAATACAATTAAATGGCTAACACAACAAATACAATTAAATGCCTAACACAACAAATACAATTAAATGCCTAACACAACAAATACAATTAAATGGCTAACACAACAAATACAATTAAATGGCTAACACAACAAATACAATTAAATGCCTAACACAACAAATACAATTAAATGCCTAACACAACAAATACAATTAAATGGCTAACACAACAAATACAATTAAATGGCTAACACAACAAATACAATTAAATGCCTAACACAACAAATACAATTAAATGCCTAACACAACAAATACAATTAAATGCCTAACACAACAAATACAATTAAATGCCTAACACAACAAATACAATTAAATGCCTCACACAACAAATACAATTAAATGGCTCACACAACAAATACAATTAAATGGCTAACACAACAAATACAATTAAATGCCTAACACAACAAATACAATTAAATGGCTAACACAACAAATACAATTAAATGGCTAACACAACAAATACAATTAAATGCCTCACACAACAAATACAATTAAATGGCTAACACAACAAATACAATTAAATGGCTAACACAACAAATACAATTAAATGCCTCACACAACAAATACAATTAAATGCCTAACACAACAAATACAATTAAATGGCTAACACAACAAATACAATTAAATGCCTCACACAACAAATACAATTAAATGGCTAACACAACAAATACAATTAAATGCCTCACACAACAAATACAATTAAATGGCTAACACAACAAATACAATTAAATGGCTAACACAACAAATACAATTAAATGCCTAACACAACAAATACAATTAAATGCCTAACACAACAAATACAATTAAATGGCTAACACAACAAATACAATTAAATGGCTAACACAACAAATACAATTAAATGCCTAACACAACAAATACAATTAAATGCCTAACACAACAAATACAATTAAATGGCTAACACAACAAATACAATTAAATGGCTAACACAACAAATACAATTAAATGGCTAACACAACAAATACAATTAAATGGCTAACACAACAAATACAATTAAATGGCTAACACAACAAATACAATTAAATGGCTAACACAACAAATACAATTAAATGGCTAACACAACAAATACAATTAAATGGTTAACACAACAAATACAATTAAATGGCTAACACAACAAATACAATTAAATGGCTAACACAACAAATACAATTAAATGGCTAACACAACAAATACAATTAAATGGCTAACACAACAAATACAATTAAATGGTTAACACAACAAATACAATTAAATGGCTAACACAACAAATACAATTAAATGGCTAACACAACAAATACAATTAAATGGCTAACACAACAAATACAATTAAATGGCTAACACAACAAATACAATTAAATGGCTAACACAACAAATACAATTAAATGGCTAACACAACAAATACAATTAAATGGCTAACACAACAAATACAATTAAATGGCTAACACAACAAATACAATTAAATGGCTAACACAACAAATACAATTAAATGGCTAACACAACAAATACAATTAAATGGCTAACACAACAAATACAATTAAATGGCTAACACAACAAATACAATTAAATGGTTAACACAACAAATACAATTAAATGGCTAACACAACAAATACAATTAAATGGCTAACACAACAAATACAATTAAATGCCTAACACAACAAATACAATTAAATGGCTAACACAACAAATACAATTAAATGCCTAACACAACAAATACAATTAAATGCCTAACACAACAAATACAATTAAATGCCTAACACAACAAATACAATTAAATGGCTCACACAACAAATACAATTAAATGGCTAACACAACAAATACAATTAAATGGCTCACACAACAAATACAATTAAATGGTTCACACAACAAATACAATTAAATGGCTAACACAACAAATACAATTAAATGGCTCACACAACAAATACAATTAAATGCCTCACACAACAAATACAATTAAATGCCTCACACAACAAATACAATTAAATGGCTAACACAACAAATACAATTAAATGGCTCACACAACAAATACAATTAAATGGTTCACACAACAAATACAATTAAATGGCTAACACAACAAATACAATTAAATGGCTAACACAACAAATACAATTAAATGGCTAACACAACAAATACAATTAAATGGCTAACACAACAAATACAATTAAATGCATAACACAACAAATACAATTAAATGGTTAACACAACAAATACAATTAAATGGCTAACACAACAAATACAATTAAATGGCTAACACAACAAATACAATTAAATGGCTAACACAACAAATACAATTAAATGGCTAACACAACAAATACAATTAAATGGCTAACACAACAAATACAATTAAATGGCTAACACAACAAATACAATTAAATGGCTAACACAACAAATACAATTAAATGGCTAACACAACAAATACAATTAAATGGCTAACACAACAAATACAATTAAATGGCTAACACAACAAATACAATTAAATGGCTAACACAACAAATACAATTAAATGCCTAACACAACAAATACAATTAAATGGCTAACACAACAAATACAATTAAATGGCTAACACAACAAATACAATTAAATGGCTAACACAACAAATACAATTAAATGCCTAACACAACAAATACAATTAAATGGCTAACACAACAAATACAATTAAATGGCTAACACAACAAATACAATTAAATGGCTAACACAACAAATACAATTAAATGGCTAACACAACAAATACAATTAAATGGTTCACAAAATAAAGTGAGATCTAAGTGACAATAATATAAAGTGAATACAGATAAAAATTTAATAGGCTTATTTGTGTGTATGTGTGTTTGTATGAGCGTGCACATGTGTAGTGCCTATGTATGAGTGAGCACAAGATTGTGAGAATGACAGAATGATGACTGATTACCTCCAACTCCATGTGAACAACACATGCTAGACCCTCTCTAGCAACACTCTCAATAGACTCCAACTGAAGTCCATACCAGTAGTTATTATACAGACAGGTTTGGATAAATGCTCCCTGAAATATTCATAAGTATAGTTAATCCTTCCTGGGTTGTCTCCCCATCTTGACAACAAATACAAATATTTATACAAATTAAACATTTCACATAGAAATATGGAGCACCAATAAAAACCTGTCACTTTATTACAATTGAAATCTCTAGATTCTTCTCCTACTTCAGCGTTCATTCTCTAACTCCCGCTGGATCTCTCTTGTAGCAGGTCCATGGTCCTACTACATTTCTAACAGGATGTAATCTAGAGAACATAAATGTTTTAACAATTACCTAACACATCCGTCTTTGGCAATACATCTCTACAATCAATATATCTTTATCTGTGCTCTGTCCTGAATTCAAAAGTGTCCTCATTTTAGCCAGCCTGGGTAACTATTTTCAGCTGATAATCTAAAGAATTAACCATAGCAATTAGTGAGCACAGTACATAGGTGAATGAAACATTAGGCCCACACCTGTAATTATCATTTTTATACCTATTACGCCTAATTATAATAATAGTTGAGTGAAAATGACTGTGTTCTTCTATTGCTGAACAAGTAAAACATTTCCTCCTGAAAGGAACGGCAAACTGCGGGAGTATTGTGCCTGGAAATTCTGAATGGATACTAAGAGCACATGAGAAATCTCATATTTTTTATAAATTCTTTTGGTTGCGGCATGTAAATTCACCCAAAATTGTGAGAAGTTCAGAAGATCTATAAAGAAGACTTCATTCCAGAAAGAATATGTCACCTGATATAAGGAGAATATGTCACCTGATATAAGGAGAATATGTCACCTGATATAAGGAGAATATGTCACCTGATATAAGGAGAATAGGGCCTATAATTAATTATCATGCCTGTATGTTGCTGGGACCCAAACCCAAAGAATAGCAGCATCACAGCCAACCTGTAAACCCTGATGCAATACATTTTATTCTTCAGACTTCATGCTGGTAGCTAGCACACACAGCCAAGCTGTAAACCCTGATGCAACACATTTCATTCTTCAGATTTCATACTGGTAGCAAGCAAGATGTAAAAACTGAACACAGAAGAATACTATGAATTATCATTTACTTTCTTGCTAGGAAACAAAACATGACACAAATAATAATACAAAAAGTATATTTAAGAAAATGAATCAATGAAAGCTTTCAAAGAAAGAACATGAAATGATAAAATAAGGGATAGATACATTATGCTTTCACAATAGCATGCCTGACTGATGATGAGGGATAGATACATTATGCTTTCACAATGGCATGCCTGACTGATGATGAAAGAAACATGAGAATTTATGTTTTTGAGTATTGAAATATGTTTCTTTCTGTGTCAAGAAACAAGATTAATCTTACCATTTTTATGTCTGTCTCAAAGTCTATTATTGACACAAAGTTGTAGTCTTTGCCTGCTGTTTCATCCAGTCGAGGGCTTCTTGTGGTGTGAGGAATGCTAAAAGCATAACATTCATGTTTTACAAATGTTTACAAAGGTGGAAGCAATGTTTACATTGTCTAGTGAAAATACAAGCACTAGAATACAAAAGAACACTGGTTCATAATAATAGTACTTACATGAACACAGGTTTTTGAAAGTTTCACTTGAACAAGACAAAACTATTGCTAAAGGGTTATGAGGTGTAAACAGGAAAACATACAAATGACAATACACAAGACATTCTCAAAGTTTTGAACTGTGAGGTCTCTCTCAAGAATATGTAAAACAAACTGAAAAACAATGAAAACAGTAAAACAATGTTACAACCACAAAGGCACTAGTTTTCTTTCCAAATAATACATTTTCTTATATAACAGAGCACTTTCTCAGTGAAATCCCTCATCTTGTTATAACAAATCTCCCTACATAACATCACTTTTCAAAATCCCCAATTATATTAATTATTTATTGCTGATACCGTATATTATGAATTTCTCTTATTACATATATATTTTAACAGTCCAGGCCAAGTTACATACATATTTTATCAGTCCGGGCCAGGTTACATATATATTTTATCAGTCTGGACCAAATTACATATATATTTTATCAGTCTGGACCAAGTTACATATATATATTTTATCAGTCCTGACGAAGTTACACATATATATTTTATCACTCCGCACTAAATCTTTATAATGGGATTTGACTGTAGTATTCAAATGTAGGTATGAAAGAAGGAGATATAATACTTGCCCATATCCAAAATAGTCTCCAAACTCCTCCACCAATTTCCTGCACAAGTTACCCTTGTTTGATCCTTGAGGTCCCACCAATACTAGCATGGGATAAGGAGTTTTTATGCTTGGAAGTGTGCTGGAAATAAATCATGAAGATAAGGCTCAACATAGCTGATATTACAGGACTTTGCAAAATTAATAAAATATTATTTCATTTTAATATTTAAAAAGTAGAATTCCCTTGCTGTATTATCAAGTCAATTAAAATTGTTAGACAATTATTAGTTAGTCACTAAAACATCGTCATTACTCTCCAGATACGTCCCATAAGTGCTTCGATCTCTACTCGAGTGTATCCACAATTACATGATGACAGACAGTTCCAGTTCTTCGTTAGTTGACAAAAATTCTTTGAAGTTCACATAGCGCTTGTTTTTTGAATCGCTGCATTTCAATTCCTTTATTCTGGGCACAGAAAAGGAATCATCACCCACAATAATTTGCCCATGATGTTTCGTGTAAAGGAGTTAAAAATATCAGCACAATCCATTGCTCTACTGCCAGACACAGTAGTAAAGCAATATCTTTTGTTGCCTTGAAACACATCGTGGCCAGAACTTTGAAATTGTGATGGGGCTTAGTTCAGCCATTAGGGGCTGGAAACTAAGACTGGTCGGGCAGTCCCACTTGAGCAGGATCACAATCCTGCCTACATAAGCATGGTGCTGAAGATGGAGGCAACCAGCCAAAAGGTGCACAATTAATCAGGATGCCATGTACAAAACAAGATGACTATCACATTATGAACAGATCAGAACAAGTTATAATTCTACGTCTCAGAACGGGACACAACTGACTCCACAGTCACATGTACACAAAATTCAAAATTAGCAACATGGCCGTGTGTACATGTAGACAAGCAGCACAGAGTGCCAAACATATACTTCAAGAGTGTTCTGAGTATGAAACGCTGAGGCAGACATATTGGTCAGAGGAATCAACACTGGAATCAAAGCTCTATAGGCCACTATGTGAACTACAAAAGTCAGTGAGTTTTATTCAGGAGACAGAATTACAGATATAGACATGTTTCAAATGAACGAAAGAAGAAGTAGAAGTTGCCTTGAACACCCAAGTGACCAGGAATGAAAATGAATGTGACACATTCTAACCTTGACCTCTCAACTACCAAAAGCCACTGTTCTTGAATGTAATACTTTTGTATTTTCTGATCATGAATTGTCTGACAATAAAACACACACCACGATTAAAGTTGAAACTTATAAGTACATATTAGCCTATATTAGCCTATATTAGCCTATATTGTGCTGCCACATTATTTTTTTATATAACTATCAAGCAGTAGTCTATGCAAGCATTTCCTGCTGTTTTCGCTGCTAATATTGGTGAATGTGTTGAACCATGTTCTGTTGTGCTGGTACATTGCAACGTCTTAGTGTATGTTTATTTAGAGTTGCAAATTGTACATTGCAACGTCTTAGTGTATATTTATTTAGAGTTGCAAATTGTACATTGCAACGTCTTAGTGTAATTTTATTTAGAGTTGCAAATTCAGTCTTCAGTTTTTCTAATTAAGATCTTTCTAAAGGGCACTTCTTAAACAAACCATAGTGCCAAACAATGAGTTTCAAAGGGAAAAATTTGCACTTGATAGAATTTCGGTATGGCAACCAGGATCGGGACTTCTAATTCAGGTCACTGTCTTTTTTCCAGGTATGTCATATGAGGCAATAAAGAAACATTGGGGGATATTCTGGGAAACTGTCACCTGTGAAATAATCATCATTGTCATATCTTGTCTCAATTTCTTACTCTTGATGTATAGAAGAAATTTTAAAGAATATGTCTCTTAATCTTCTAACACATATGTAGCATGATTTGTGGTGTTAATCTTCTAACACATATGTAGCATGATTTGTGGTGTTAATCTTCTAACACAAATGTAGCATGATTTGTGGTGTTAATCTTCTAACACAAATGTAGCATGATTTGTTGTGTTAACCTTATGCAAACCATAAACAATATTTCTTCAAAACAAACAACTTCGAAACATGTGTGGCCATCTTGATTAAGTGATTGCACAATGTAGATTTTGCTATTACTGTCATAGTGGACTAGAGTGCAATACACTTCAAGGATCTGCCTGCACAACTGTGTATGCTGAGTTGTGATATTTTGAATAGTTTCATTGCTATATAATATTTACGGTAAACCAAAATTTAATACACTAATTTCATAGAATTTGTGAAAAGACACTGGGAAATTATTGGTTTGAAGTTGTTGTTTAATAACAACCTATCTCCATATAAGTGGTGAACAGTAGAACTTACATTACAATCTGAGAGTAGTTCCTTATACATGTTATTTCTTTCATTATGGAATGATATACAATCTGCGAGTGGCTCCATATGCAGGCTAGCTACTTCTTTCATTATGGAATGATATACAATCTGTGAGTGGCTCCATATGCAGGCTAGCTAGTTCTTTCATTATGGAATGATATACAATCTGTGAGTGGCTCCATATGCAGGCTAGCTAGTTCTTTCATTATGGAATGATATACAATCTGTGAGTGGCTCCATATGCAGGCTAGCTAGTTCTTTCATTATGGAATGATATACAATCTGTGAGTGGCTCCATATGCAGGCTAGCTAGTTCTTTCATTATGGAATGATATACAATCTGTGAGTGGCTCCATATGCAGGCTAGCTAGTTCTTTCATTATGGAATGATATACAATCTGCGAGTGGATCCATATGCAGGCTAGCTAGTTCTTTCATTATGGAATGATATACAATCTGTGAGTGGCTCCATATGCAGGCTAGCTAGTTCTTTCATTATGGAATGATATACAATCTGTGAGTGGCTCCATATGCAGGCTAGCTAGTTCTTTCATTATGGAATGATATACAATCTGTGAGTGGCTCCATATGCAGGCTAGCTAGTTCTTTCATTATGGAATGATATACAATCTGTGAGTGGCTCCATATGCAGGCTAGCTAGTTCTTTCATTATGGAATAATAATCAATGTTGTCCGTTCATCACATGATGATGATGACCATTTGTTACATCCACTTTTGAAATTCAATTAGAGTTATGTCCTTGACTATGAGTTGTAACAATGACTTCAACTGGTGATTTTGATTTAAGAGAGGAAGAGTTATGCAAATCATTGCCCTCACTCTCTTGTTGGACCTAATTTGAAACTAGTAGCAAGATGAATCGAGATGAATGGAAGTGAAGTACGATGCAGTGGATGATCATTGTTTTCTATGTGTCTCACCATGCTGAATAAATACAAACATCTGTCTCTATGTCGATAGTGATGCAAGACAGTGGTAAAAAAAAGTGCAGCATTCATGATTGTAGTTAGCTTTGTACTTGGTGAACAGTGTGTAAGCAGTTATCTGGTACGACTAGCTTGCTATACTAGTGATATGGATACATAGTGTAAGTACAAGAACCAGATATCTGGTATGACTGGCTTGCTATACTAGTGATATGGATACAGGGTTTAAATACAAGAATCAGATATCTGGTACGACTGGCTTACTATACTAGTGATATGGATACATGGTGTAAGTACAAGAACCAATTATCAATATGGAAAATCTGTACTAGTTGACATGTATGAATTAATAATACCTGTCTCTCACTCTGGAAGGCTGAATAAATGAATATACCACATGCATAATATGATCACGAGCTGCAATCACTTCTTTTGGTGGATCAAACATGTTAATAGCTGATACCTACAATTAAATGAACACAAGTTAACTAATAATTATAAGAAACAATATCAAACATGTCAGGTCTATACAGAAATTCTGTATATAAAAAAATGCATGGATTGAAGTTTTGACCAAAAGGTCTTTATAAATATACGGGTAAACAGTCACAGAATAAAAAACATAGTATGCCAAATATATACTACATGAAATTACGTTATGGAAACTGACATATCTGATCATGTGACTGAGGGTTAGTCAAAGTAGATTAAAAGCATAGTCAATGAGGAACTATGGACAAATGGTAAAGACAGATAGCAACATCGGAACCAATAATCAGTACTCCTCGCACATGTTTGTAGAGACAGATAGCAACATCTGAAACAATAGTCAGTACTCCAGACAGATATTAGTTAGTTGTCAGATCATAATCACTGCAAACTGGACACGTCCATAGCTGCTCCAATCTCTCCCTGAGTGTATCCGTAATTACACTTCTTCTGACATTACTGGTCCTCTGCTGATTGACCATCATTCTTCTGCACCCACCAAAATGTTCACGTCTAGCAACACCACATTTCAAACCCTGATATTTAATCCTGGCCATTGAAAAGGGATCATCATCCACATTAATCTCACTCTCGTGTGTTATATCTCTTAAGGAGTTCAAAACGTTAGCTCAATCCATAGCTCCATCACCTTGTGCCATTATCGAGCATGATGCCAGTTGATCTGCTCTTTCAATACCTCAAACATCCACATGTTCCGGGTTGAAAATAAATGTAGCTGCTTTCAATCTCGCCTTTCTCAAGGCCTCAATCCACTGTTCACGAATGAGACCCACTTGTACCTTCCTAATCATACTCATAGTTCACTCAAGATGAAGACCCGTGTTAACTTCTGTGTGCCTACCCACTCAAATGTCCTGGTCACTGCCATAATATCCATGATCATGCTACTCGTAGGCACAGCAAAAGCCCCACTCTCCTCCCTGATCATTTTACCTGTGCACTGAGCTGTGAAGGCCCAAACACTGCGAAAATGTCTAATCACAGATCCATCAGTGTATATAATCACATCCCTCTCTTTGGAATTCAAAGCCTGCACCTATTGCTCCACAGCTGTGGGACACCATTCTCTGCATTCCCTGCTAAGTGATATTACTACTTCCAAACAAGTTTATAAATCTGGATTTCCCTCTCTTAAGTTTGATAGCAACATAGCAACATAGCAACATCTGAACTAATAGTCAGTACTCCAGACATATGTTTGTAGAGAGCAATGATCTCCATAGCGTAGCTGTTAAGCCATTTGCCTTGCATCCATGAGGTTATGAGTTAAAAAAAAACAAACTTTAATACTTTATTTATAAAGGCATTTTATTTAGAGATTTCTAGAGATTATCACTTCAATATATGTTTATATCTCTGAATGAACTATGGTTATATCTCTGAATGAACTATGGTTATATCTCTGAATGAACTATGGTTATATCTCTGAATGAACTATGGTTATATCTCTGAATGAACTATGGTTATATCTCTGAATGAACTATGTTTATGTCTCTGAATTAACTATGGAGTTATATCTCTGAATGAACTATGGAGTTATATATCTGAATGAACTATGGTTATATCTCTGAATGAACTATGGTTATATCTCTGAATTAACTATGGAGTGATATCTCTGAATGAACTATGGTTATATCTCTGAATGAACTATGTTTATGTCTCTGAATTAACTATGGAGTTATATCTCTGAATTAACTATGGAGTTATATCTCTGAATGAACTATGGTTATATCTCTGAATGAACTATGGTTATATCTCTGAATTAACTATGGAGTGATATCTCTGAATTAACTATGGAGTTATATCTCTGAATGAACTATGGTTATATCCTTGAATGAACTATGGTTATATCCCTGAATTAACTATCGTTATATCTCTGAATGGCACTCGCATTAAGCACTGCCTTTTTCTGTCTGTTGATAGAAACAGAGTGCATATAGGGAAACCTGAGTGCAATGAAGTAAATCCTCTATGAGCTGTTTATAACTCATGATCACCTATGTCAGCTAGCAGGGAATGTGATGATGAGAATTGAGTGACACTGTCACGGAAAAACATCTGCACTGCAGGGCAGATTGTAGTGAGTCATGAACTATCGAGCATTAGATTAGAAATATGTGTAGAAAGGGGTAAGACATGGATTCTCTCACTCTACCAGTGAACGGCAGACCCAAAGAATTGCAGATGGCATAGTTTTTTTTAACAACTAACAAGAAAGTCTAAAATAACAGATTCTATATTTTAAAAAATAGTTTTTTAGGTTAAGTAAAATGTACCCTTTATGGTAAGGTACGCTTTTTTAAACTACGGACATTAGTCCAATTTGGTTATATCAGAGCTTTACAACCATAAACAGTGAAGGTTGCAGAGCTGGTAAACCAATCACTACAAAATACAGTGAAGCCTAGAACATATACATATAGAACATATACAAAATATACACACAAAAAAAACAATATCACAATAGCAAGTAAAACCCAACCAGAAATCATAATTTATAACCATGAACTGGAAAATGTCCTTAATTCTGAATATTTGGGTGCAAAAATAAACAGTACTGGGGATTGTGTTGCAGAAATCAAGAGAAGAATTGCAAAAGCAACTTAAAAACTAGCACAAATGAGAAATATTTGACACAGTACCAGGTGTAAAGGTTTAAACTAAACCTGATTAGAGCAAACATATTTCCGTAGCAGTTTACATGTGAAACATGGACACCTAATAAATCAACAGCTATGGTTAAATTCACTGGAAAGAATATGTCCCCTGAATGAATGAGACTAGAAATAAATCTGAAGATGAACAGCAAATAAAATTGTGTTCTCCCTGCTCAATCACTACAAAACAGAGCAGACAAAAAATGATTCACAGATTCACTCCAATATATTTGTGATCTTTGACCTCATCTAATTATAGACTATTTGAAGCTCAAGCAACAGTTGACACCTTGACAGTTTGAAAAATTAGCCACAAGGACTGATCAGTTGCACAAAGTGAAACAGTTAAGCAAAAAGCAAATAATTAATTATAATTGTTATCAATTTCTAGTAATTCTCCTTTCAAAAATAATAAATTTGGAATAGTTGTTTAAATTATAATTAATACATTGTCCACCTTTTCATGTTCCTTCACTGGATGCCTGTCCAGAATGGTCAGTCTATTGATTGCCAATAGAACAGACAATCTATAATCAGGAATTTCTTGAATGGGATTTCGAAGCAAGTTCAGATCATATAAGTTCTTGGCATTCCTAAGATTATACATTTCCATAATATCTAACACCTGTTGTGAATAAAAGCCAATCATTAGTCAGAATGTAGAAAAACTGTACAGAAAAATAAAATGCATGGCAGTTGGCAGACACAGGAGTGTTATTTTTCTTCTGTGTTCACTCAGAAATAATGAGCATGAATTGTGATTGGAGCTGGAGAGCATTAGAAATATGTTGTCCTGTTAGTTTTATAGAAATTATTTGCACCTTTTGGCCTAGCATATCTGATTTTGACATGTTTTAAATTCAGGTGAGCTTCCTTAGCCTTATTCATTTCTGTCACCATGCAACTGAGAGCATATCTTCTTTCAGCCAGTTAGCCAGGATGGGTTATCACCCACTGTGCCATTGAACTGTTCAGACCAAAATATATATATTCTGGGTGGCAATTTCTGAGAATATTGTAAACAGGGATTTGAACTTGGGTAGATTATGTCTATCTTGTATGAAATGTTCAACTATCAGTGAACTTGTCATATGTAATTAGATGGTCCATTTCCCCCTGTGCCCATGAGTACTGAGCTCTTTTTTTCAGTAGTGTAATGTTAAGTATTTGCCAACCAGCAGATCTGGATTTCAAGTCAACTCATTATTAGTAGACTGAAATAAAAATTACTCTTGTGGTTCGAACCATCAAGGAGTATGATACATGAGTTCATTCAGCTACCAGGGAGTATGGTACAAGGGTTCATCCAGCCACCAGGGAGTATGGTACAAGGGTTCATCCAGCCACCAGGGAGTATGGTACAAGACTTCATCAAGTCACAAGGGAGTACAAGGGTTCATCCAGCCACCAGGGAGTATGGTGCAAGACTTCATCAAGTCACAAGGGAGTACAAGGGTTCATCCAGCCACCAGGGAGTATGGTACAAGACTTCATCAAGTCACAAGGGAGTACAAGGGTTCATCCAGCCACCAGGGAGTATGGTACAAGGGTTCATCAAGTCACAAGGGAGTACAAGGGTTCATCCAGCCACCAGGGAGTATGGTACAAGGGTTCATCCAGCCACCAGGGAGTATGGTACAAGGGTTCATCAAGTCACAAGGGAGTACAAGGGTTCATCCAGCCACCAGGGAGTATGGTACAAGGGTTCATCCAGCCACCAGGGAGTATGGTACAAGGGTTCATCCAGCCACCAGGGAGTATGGCACTAGGGTTAATCCAGCCACCAGGGAGTACGGTACAAGGGTTAATCCAGCCACCAGGGAGTATGGCACTAGGGTTAATCCAGCCACCAGTAAGTACGGTACAAGGGTTAATCCAGCCACCAGGAAGTATGGTACAAGGGTTAATCCAGCCACCAGGGAGTATGGTACAATGGTTCATCCAGCCACCAGGGAGTATGGTACAAGGGTTCATCCAGCCACCAGGGAGTATGGTACAAGACTTCATCAAGTCACAAGGGAGTACAAGGGTTCATCCAGCCACCAGGGAGTATGGTACAAGGGTTCATCCAGCCACCAGGGAGTATGGTGCAAGGGTTAATCCAGCCACCAGGGAGTATGGTACAAGGGTTCATCCAGCCACCAGGGAGTATAGTACACGAGTTCATCCAGCCACCAGGGAGTATGGTACAAGGGTTCATCCAGCCACCAGGGAGTATGGTACAAGGGTTCATCCAGCCACCAGGGAGTATGGTACAATGGTTCATCCAGCCACCAGGGAGTATGGTACAAGGGTTCATCCAGCCACCAGGGAGTATGGTACAAGACTTCATCAAGTCACAAGGGAGTACAAGGGTTCATCCAGCCACCAGGGAGTATGGTACAAGGGTTCATCCAGCCACCAGGGAGTATGGTACAAGGGTTCATCCAGCCACCAGGGAGTATGGCACTAGGGTTAATCCAGCCACCAGGGAGTACGGTTCAAGGGTTAATCCAGCCACCAGGGAGTATGGCACTAGGGTTAATCCAGCCACCAGTAAGTACGGTACAAGGGTTAATCCAGCCACCAGGGAGTATGGTACAAGGGTTAATCCAGCCACCAGGGAGTATGGTACAATGGTTCATCCAGCCACCAGGGAGTATGGTACAAGGGTTCATCCAGCCACCAGGGAGTATGGCACTAGGGTTAATCCAGCCACCAGGGAGTACGGTTCAAGGGTTAATCCAGCCACCAGGGAGTATGGCACTAGGGTTAATCCAGCCACCAGTAAGTACGGTACAAGGGTTAATCCAGCCACCAGGGAGTATGGTACAAGGGTTAATCCAGCCACCAGGGAGTATGGTACAATGGTTCATCCAGCCACCAGGGAGTATGGTACAAGGGTTCATCCAGCTACCAGGGAGTAAGGTACTAGGGCTCATGCTCTGAGAAGGTTGAGGAATGGTACCATTGCTACTAAGTAAGTGTGGTAGGTGACGCTAGTCATGCAGTTTCTGGGTCAATCAATTTTTTTCTACTTCTACTTTCGTTCACTTGAAACATGTCTATATCTGCAATTCTGTCTCCTGAATAAAACTCACTGTCTTTTATAGTTCATACAGTGTCCCATAAAGCTTTGATTCCAGTGTAGTTTCCTCTGGCCAATATGTCTGCCTCAGTGTTTCATACTTAGAACACTCTTGAAGTATATATTTGGCACTCTGTGCTGCCTGTTCACATGTACATATGGCCATGTTGCCAATCTTGAACTTTATGTACAAACTTCTGTTGGTGTGCAGAATGTGTTTGGTTTACAGCTTTGCTGCAATATATGAACCTGACAAATCTGACATTATCGTTGCTTTTGGGTCACATTGGCATATATGATGGAGTTGCTAAATCCACCCTAAAATCTCCTTATTCACCTCTTACAACATGTATTAAGAAGTCACAATGATGCTTCTTTTTGAAGCCTCAGCAACACAGGAAGTGAAGACAAATCAAATAGAGTGTTGATAACATTAAATGTGGAAGGTTATTAGCCCCTAAACAACATCATTACAAGAACACTACAGTTTTGTACATAACTACATAATCTATCTATAAACTCATAATATAAACCTATCAGGATCATAAGAGTACCATATTGGATGCAAAAACACACACAGTCCTCCAGTGATTTCTATCATACAGAGTTTTCCAGTGATTTCTATCACACAGTCTTCCAGTGATTTTATCACGCAGTCCTCCAGTGATTTCTCTCACACAGTTCTCCAGTGCTTCTCTCACACAGTCCTCCACTGATTTCTCTCATACAGTCCTCCAGTGATTTCTATCACACAGTCCTCCAGTGATTTATATCCCACACAGTCCTCCAGTGATTTCTATCACACACAGTCCTCCAGTGATTTCTCTCACACAAAGTCCTCTAGTGCTTTCTCTCATACACAGTCCTCCAGTGATTTCTATCACACAGAGTACTCCAGTAATTTCTATCTTCAACGACACGGATGAGTGAAAAAAAATCTTGTCTGGTCTACTCCATGATATTGTCTGTCTATGCTTTATTTGTCCTACTCTGCTTCTTCCACCTTTGATTTTTTCCTATAGTATTTGTTTTTGACAAGGAATCATGTCGGCATACATGTCCAAACCATGCAATATGAATGGAAAATAAGAAAAAATCATCATATCATATTACAGTCAGGACATAGGCCTAGATATCAACATAAAATTTTCTTTACTCTAGTGATTTTCTCAGAAATATTTTATTTTCAGTAGACTGCCATTAAATGCTTTAAACAAGGCAATATCCAAAAGAATAAATTTATTTGAAATGAAGTGAAACAGAAAGATCCTTTGAATATCATGGACAAAGAAAAAGTAGAACATTGAAATTTTCAAATTACTGAAACTAGATGAAGAGTGGCTTCTAAATATCATCATATGAAGGATGCTACAGTAAATAGAATACTTAAAGCCACATGATGGTATCATAAGACTGATTCTGGAGGGCTGAGTGTTGGGAAAGAGAAGAAGAGGGAGACCAAGACGATGATGGACCAGCGACATCGAAGAATGTATGCACATGTCTCTGGCCAATGCAGGCCTGCTTGCCCAGGACAGAGAGTTGTTTAGAGTATCCAAGGCAAAGAAAACGTTCTGGAAAGAATAGGCCTATGTCACTTGATATTGACTGCCATTATTTTCTGAATGTTTTGGGTGTACAACCGCATGTGGTGGAGTTTTAACCTGGTAACTTTTGCAATTTAATATGCACTCTGTAGCTCTCTGCCACAGAGCTGGACATAAATATATGAAAAACTTAGTAACAGAAGGCATGGTTTACCAGTGCCAATAGAATGAGAAAAGACAGAAAGAAACTCAATCGTTTTATCTGCATCATGTGTTAAGATTGCAAGAAAGTGACAGCAAAGTTCCCTCTGGATCAGAAGACAGTCCAGCTTGTGGCATCTCACCTTACAGCCCATTATGTAAGATGGCCATCTTGGACACTTGGACTTTCAAAACACTATGTAAAACTTCACCATCAAAAAAGAATGCCAGAGAAACATATACCTTCACTGCCTAGCACAGGGAACAACAGTTAAAAACTAGTGATTCATAGGAGCATCATCAACATTGTTATCTGGAACTTCACTGCCTGGCACAGGGAACAACAGTTACAAACTAGTGCTTCATAGGGGCATCATCAACATTGTTATCTGGAACTTCACTGCCTGGCACAGGGAACAACAGTTACAAACTAGTGATTCATAGGGGCATCATCAACATTGTTATCTGGAACTTCACTGCCTGGCACAGGGAACAACAGTTACAAACTAGTGCTTCATAGGGGCATCATCAACATTGTTATCTGGAACTTCACTGCCTGGCACAGGGAACAACAGTTACAAACTAGTGCTTCATAGGGGCATCATCAACATTGTTATCTGGAACTTCACTGCCTAGCACAGGGAACAACAGTTACAAACTAGTGCTTCATAGGGGCATCATCAACATTGTTATCATGATCATTATCTTGTTTATTTAGGAAATAACTGCCACTTCATATTTTGCTTTTTCAGGAACTCCTCATTAGTTATTCTACCTGTTCATGGTACTCTTAACATTCTTCTATAGAATCACATTTCAATAACCTCTATTCTACACTAAATATCTGTCGATTGTCTTTTGTCTGCATTTGCTATAATGTGCTGCAGGAATGAATGACGATTGGTTTTTGGGTTATGGCATGATTGGAGGCTTAATATGCAGTAATATTGTGATGTCATAGAGTGTTGATAACACTTTCAATCCTTCTTTTTTGGTTTTTCTTTCGCTCTTGCTGTTTTCATTCACATGTTCTTGCTGCTGGCCAGTATGGGTTCACTATCATTATGTTGCCGAATCATTTTAGTCTCTGTTTTTAAATATATTTGTCAGCAGACATTGTTCCAACAGTTCTTGTGATCTCTTCATTCCTCACACATACAAAATATACAGACAGCAAAACTATTTTAACACACATAAATATAAATTATCTGGCAAAAAGATGACTCAGCATACCTCATTGGCTTCCAAATCAACAATTTCCAACTTCGTATTCATCTTTAGGCCTGATAAACTTCGAATACAATTTCCTGACAGATGTATTTCCTGGTATGCAAAAACATAAAATATGTATAAATCTTAAACTGACAACAGAAATTAATTGTAGGCTCTATACTAAATCTGTTTTCATTTTTCGTATGTTCTCAAACTCCCACTGGATCTCTCTTGTAGCAAGACAATTGTACTACTAGATTTCCAGTAGAATGTAGTCTAAATAACAGAAATTCATTGAGTTGTCTTTCTATTTGCACTGGTGGCCTGACACATCTGACTTTGGTGGTAAATCTGTTTAAATATGCATCAAATATGTCATACCCTAAATAAGGTAGTCAGTGTTTATATTTACTAACAGCAATATGCTCCTTAAGCAACAGTTCATCAGCAATTACTAGTTAACAGCCCCATCAGCAATCACTAGTTAACAGCCCCATCAGCAATTACTAGTTAACAGCCCCATCAGCAATTACTAGTTAACAGCTCCATCAGCAATTACTAGTTAACAGCCCCATCAGCAATTACTAGTTAACAGCTCCATCAGCAATTACTAGTTAACAGCCCCATCAGAAATTACTAGTTAACAGCTCCATCAGCAATTACTAGTTAACAGCCCCATCAATAATTACTAGTTAACAGCCCCATCAGCAATTACTAGTTAACAGCCCCATCAGCAATTACTAGTTAACAGCTCCATCAGCAATCACTAGTAAACAGCTCTATTGAGGTCAACTCCATGTCAAGGAAATGAAACTTAGGTATGCCACTAGCAACTAAAAATTAAATCTGGTGTTAGGTAGTAGTTGTCAACTTATTTTTCCATAAATTAATATTTTTATAATTTAAATGCGCATTTTAATAAAAATGTCCATATTTATTCTCCGTATAAAACATCTGTATAAAAATGTCTGTATTAAAAGTTGTATAGCACCAAAATACTTTTTTGTGTGCCTATAAATGCGTTAAAAATGTGTGTCTATCTATCTCTATCTATACTCTGTGGCCCTTGTTTGCCTTGCGATGTCAGGAGTGTAAGAATTCTCTGGAGATGGCCTTCTTGTGTGCTGTTTGTAAGCTTGTTCCTGTGGCTTCTTTGATTTCTGTGGTCCATCTTTTACATGGTCTGCCTCTGGCTTTATAGCCGTGATGTCTATGTGTCATGGCCATTTGTGGCATGCTATCTGTTGGTAGTCTGGAAGTGTGTGAAAACCACTTGATCTGTTGTCTTTTGATGTGTTCCAATACTGGTATTGTTTTGGTTATCTGTCTGATGTTATAGTTTCTAATTATATCTCTTAATGACACTCCGAGTATTCTTCATAGACATGTCATTTCTTCTGTTACTGTTTTTCTTTTGTCTTGAGCTGTCATTGTCCAGGTTTCGCACTGGTAGCACAGTGATGGAATAATAATAGTCTTGTATAATGCAGCTCTAGTGTCTATGTTTCATTTTTGTTCTTGAAAATACGTGTCATCTGTCCTAGGATCTGGTATGTTTTGTTGCATCTATTTTGTATCTCTTTGCTGGTTTTCCGTTCACTCGATATAATGCTTCCTAAGTAGGTGAACTCATTTACCTGTTTAAGGTGTTTATCATCGATGGAGATAGTGATATTTCTTTCTTTCTTTGCTATTGCCACTATTTCTGCCTTTTCAATATTAATCTTCATGTTGAATTTTTGGCATGTTGTGTGGAGTCTGTTCATATGTTCTTGCAATTGTTCTTCTGATGTCGCTATTAGAACTTGGTCATCTGCAAAGAGTAGTTCGTTCAATTTGTCTTTTATGTTATCTTCTTCGTTGGTACTTGTTAGTTTACAGATGTGGTTGATACATGTTATAAAAAGTAGGGGGGATAAGACAAACCCCTGGTGAACTCCTGATTGAATTTGGAACTTATTGGACACTCCTACATTGTGTGTGAGATACAATGAGACAAAATGTGTGTGTGAGATACAAATGTCAAAATTAGTAATAATTACTGAAATGTAATACCAAATGATCTTTTTAAATAAAAAAAACTTATAAAAAATTTTTTTGGGCCTGAAATCTGTATCAATACAGAAAGTTCGTACTAGTTGACATCTATAGGTCAGCCCTCTTAATGGATATGTACTCACTAAGCAAAACTGAAATCCAACAGTTAAAGCCCGGAACAGGGTAATGAAGTTTTGCTAATCACTGGAAACACACAGAACAATGCACACAAATCGACGTTTTGACTAAAAAGGCCTTTATCAATTATCTATTGCTGATAGAGAAAGTACAGATTGGAGCATCTATGAATATGTTCCAAACTAGCTAATAATAATAATAGAAATCCATCGCAGGTGCTGATGACAACAGCTTCAGGTGTGTATTGCTGCATTTCTCTGATGTGTGCTGAGATAGCTGTGCAGGTGCTGATGACAACAGCTTCAGGTGTGTATTGCTGCATTTCTCTGATGTGTGCTGAGATAGCTGTGCAGGTGATGATGACAACAGCTTCAGGTGTGTATTGCTGCATTTCTCTGATGTGTGCTGAGATAGCTGTGCAGGTGATGATGACAACAGCTTCAGGTGTGTATTGCTGCATTTCTCTGATGTGTGCTGAGATAGCTGTGCAGGTGCTGATGACAACAGCTTCAGGTGTGTATTGCTGCATTTCTCTGATGTGTGCTGAGATAGCTGTGCAGGTGCTGATGACAACAGCTTCAGGTGTGTATTGCTGCATTTCTCTGATGTGTGCTGAGATAGCTGTGCAGGTGATGATGACAACAGCTTCAGGTGTGTATTGCTGCATTTCTCTGATGTGTGCTGAGATAGCTGTGCAGGTGATGATGACAACAGCTTCAGGTGTGTATTGCTGCATTTCTCTGATGTGTGCTGAGATAGCTGTGCAGGTGATGATGACAACAGCTTCAGGTGTGTATTGCTGCATTTCTCTGATGTGTGCTGAGATAGCTGTGCAGGTGATGATAACAGCTTCAGGTGTGTATTGCTGCATTTCTCTGATGTGTGCTGAGATAGCTGTGCAGGTGATGATGACAACAGCTTCAGGTGTGTATTGCTGCATTTCTCTGATGTGTGCTGAGATAGCTGTGCAGGTGATGATGACAACAGCTTCAGGTGTGTATTGCTGCATTTCTCTGATGTGTGCTGAGATAACTGAAATATCTAATCCTGGTACGGAATCCCCTGCCACAATTGAATATGAGAAGTGAACGTCTCTTTATTTGTTGTTGTCTTTCTGGGCAGGATGTTTTCTCTGTGCCTCAGAGGTTTTATGCTTCTCAGTGGTGCAAGCAACTTTACTGGAGTTGCATCACCACACTGGATGATTCTGAGCGACAGACTCCCAGAATGTGTCATCCAAAATTAAAGCTCTTTAGAGGCACTATAAGAGTGGAATTTCTTGTGTCTATTGGCTAGTCATTTCCCTTTAAAATGAAAAACAGCGCACTATTTGGAGATGCATTTTTGCAGACATGCACACATCTTAGATGGGCCTTCTTCAGTATTATATGAATGCTTGGAATATTGGCTCTAGTGAAGACTTCAGTATTGTATGAATGTTTGGGATATTGGCTCTTGTTTGGACATCAGAATCAGGTACTTTATCTAGTCACATTATCCTGAGAAGATTGCAAATGCAACATGTGTGGAAGTGATAACACTCTGGTGTGTCTGCTGTACACTGTCCACCTATAAGTGTAGAACGAGATACTGAGCACAATGTCATGACAGATTTTAATTTTATGCCGAGGCTAATGCCCTTCCATTCCCACACATCGTAGCAGATTCTGCCAATACAACTGTTGCTTTAGAGATTCTGCTGTTGACCGGCATCAATGCCGGCAGTGTGTAGAGAGCACTACTGAAATATGTGAATATAAAGACAATATGCTTCTTGCCTGTCAGAGTTGATGATGACCATCTGAGCTCCACTGGGATGAAGAGGATGATGACTATGGTGTTTGTTCAAATATGACTAATAAACCCTGTGTATGACTACAATTTTCTTCCATACTCTGAACTGATGGGAGACAACTGTTATTGACCTTAATGACTGGGTAATAGTACTGTCATTGGGAGAGGAAAATGTTGAAACATGACCTCCATTTTCTTGATGTTGATGGTCAGGCCAAACATATTAAACTAACTAATTAACTATCTCTGATGGTCTAGACAACTGACCACAACTTACTTTCAGTCACAGATAATTTCACACTTCATCCTAACTCAAGAGAAAAATCACAAAAACTTGAAATGACCGAGTGAGTGTCTAGTCTTAGGGCATTGTCAACTCTGACATAAAATATGATAGGCCTATTGCCTTTAAACTTAACTACTACTATAACTTAATCTGCAACTTTGTCAGGCTCTGTGGCAGCATAGTACAGAGCACATCTGTGATTGCCAAGGTACTGATTTGAAATTCGTCTCATGCAATTGTGCATCCGGACAGTTTACATGAACTTTTGGAACAACTTTTGGGGTTAAATATATTGAAAAACAGACTGAAATGGTTTAGTAACTTAATGAGAATGAAACCATACGGCAAGAGCATACAACATAACATGGAGATAGAAAGATGCACAGGAAGACCAAGAAGAAGGCGGATTGAAGGAGTTACCAATATTCTGAGATATCATAATGTTACAAGTGGCCAAACGTGCCACAGTCCGAAAACTGATTGTCATTCAATCCTGCGATGCCGTACAGCAAAGCAGGAAAAAAACAATAGATAAATAGAAGAACTAAAATGTGGTGACTGGTGGATCAAAGAAAAGACACGATGACAAAGTACCTTAATGCTTATACAAATGTGTCAGTATTAAACTCACCTTAAGGTCTTTTAGAGATTCCAAACCCTTCAGTATTTTTACCTTATTGTTTCTCTGAAAACAATTGTGAAATTCATCAATTTCTGTCATATAATCAGACATGTACTTAGAATGAATGAAAATAGGTTGCCACTATATAATTGGACATACTTAGAATTAATGAAAAAAGGCTGCCATGATAAGCATTAAAATGGGTACCAGATGGCAAAAGAAAAAGAGGAAGACCAAGATACACTTTATAGAACAACCATCAAAGAGGTTATGACTGGGTCTCAATAACATACAAGAGTTACACACATCATGATCACATCACTCAAATTGTGCCACACTGGAGACATCAGGGTAGTAGGGGTGACATATTGGAGACATCAGCACAAAAAGATCTCCAAAAATCTCTATCCTCAGCCATTTGGAAGCATGCAGACAAAAATCAAACCCAGAACATTGCTTGATGTTTTAAATCCAGGACTTTCTCTTACTCCTACTCTCCTTCCACCCTCAGCTGTTCCTCTTATTCCCCTCCAACATTTAGAATGACAAAGCAAAGGATATATTGTAACATAAATGTCATCGATTTATCATAAATAGTCCAAAATCTGGTGAGGAAGACACTAAGGCAGCCAGTGACATGCTCGTCCCATTCTCTGGTACTCCAAATCTGTATACTCCAAGCGTATTGATTTTATCTTTATTTGGAGATTATCTACAGTGACAAGAGGGGGTTAGCACAAATTGGACAAGACACTAGCTCCATAGTATTACCGCAGAGGTGAAGCAAGTTGAGTAAGAGGAGACCACACCAGCAAAATTTATTCTATTCTTGCACCTGTAGATTGAAAATTGACAAAATCATTCATGAGGAGTCCATGTGTTTTGTGAAACCGATAAGGGAAACAAATATAATTAACCAAACTGTCAGAGAATATCAGACAAAGTGGAGAGTGCTGCAGTAACAAAAACATGAAGCAATATCAACTATGATAATCTAATATTGTCAGTGGTAACTAATATAAATAACATATAGTAAAACTAATGTACAAGAGAAAATATGATAATCTAATATTGCCAGTGGTAACTAATATAAATAACATATAGTAAAACTAATGTACAAGAGAAAATAACAAACAAAAAATGAAGGAGCAAGAACTTTTGCTATAGAAAAATAATAAGGAGGTATGGGGGTGGAGTTGGATGTCCCATTTCATAGGGGTCCAAATGACCTAGAAACCATGCTGCAATCTGATGTGTCAGGCTGAAAGGTGCAGATATTTCAGCAAATCTGTAATCCATGACACAACACATTCTTCTTTCCGGGCTGCATTCTATTTAATCTACAGGAGTTTGAGAATGAATGTAGAAGAAGAAGTCATGGGAGAGGCTTCAATTTGATGGTTTACTAGTAAATTTATAAATTGTACAATGACCTGCCTCCAGACTTTCTGTAAAGATGTAACAGGCCATTAGTTGGTTGCTGATCTAGTGATCCATATGCTCATGACATTTGACCTAATGCCCTGGTGTGATATATGCATGTGTTTGTGTTTCATTCTATATATGGTGTTCCATTTATCTGACCTTGGAGGGAGAAGCATTTTTCTGATGTCATCCAGCGCTGGACATTCACAAAGGTAGTGGTTGAAAGTTTCATAAGAATGAGTGCTTAGCTGGCACCCTGGAATGTGTTGTAGCTGTATGGGCAAAAGACCTTCATATAGATAGGCCTATATATGTGTGTGTGTATATATATATATAGGATTGTGTTTGAGAATGAACACAGAAGAAGAAGAAGAAGAGCAGGTCAAAGTGATAGGCTGCATGTGTCAGATACTTATGCTTGAAAATTAATATCACTTATTAAAACACTTAGTGTGTGGTTAGCACATCTGATAGTTCTTAAAATACAATATAGTTGGCTATCCCAGTCCACTTTAATATACAGATTATAGATTCACTATAATTAGTTTCAAATTTAAACATGAATCTCTACAATTTCAAAATCTTCAATTGCATAGTCACTTGTACTGGTACCAAGGTAAGTATAAGGTATGTCACAGGTTACTTTCAGAATCACTGGAGTTAGAGTAACATTTGAATCCTGGATAATGTACCAGGGTATGCTACATTCTGCTGTAGGTTGATTTCCTAAATCAATAAAATTTCATGCTTGCATAACAATTTTTTTAGAATGATTGCTAGTCGTTTTTCACTTTGACAGTTCCAGTAGCCAATGTGCAGATGTTTAAGAATAAATCCATCTATCTTTCTTCTAATTCTTCTCTGCCCAGCCTAAATTTTGTATCTACTTTTTTGCATCTACTTTTTTTTCTGCATGCATCTTTCAGTCTGCTAAAGGCATAAATGGTGATGATAAAATAATCCCTTTAGCTGTAAGCAGGTAGATCTTGACAGCCCTATTTGACAAAATTGCAGGTTCGTCTCAGTTGTGTAACTGAGGTGGCACCCAGACTTGTATAAGTTCTTCTTCTTCTTCAGTGTTCATTCTCAATCTCCCACTAGTTCTCTCTTGTTGCAGTACAATGGTCCTACTAGATTTTCAGCAGGATGTAGTCCAGAGAATGGAAATGATTTTTGTCGCCGTTTTATTTGCACTAATGGTCTGACACATCAGTCTTTGGCAGAGTATAAGGTCTTAAAGGCATGGATGTGTAAGAGGGATTAATGGATGCATGTTTAGTCTCCAAAGGGAGGAATTCCAATGTTCCAGCATCCCAGGATTACCAAGTCTTATCAGAGGCATAGCACACTCATCTGTCAACTATCTCATCATTTTTCTGTCAGATTTGTTGCCCCCACCAGCAGTGATTGCACATCTTGGACTTCCCAACACCAAGGAGTCTGCCACAAAAGGACAAAGATACAATGTCCCCTCACCTGCATCACCTCATTATCCATAGGGATTATTTGATAGAAGACACACACAAAATAAATTGAGACAAGATAGTACCGGTACTACTACTACTACTACTACTACTACTACTACTACTACTACTACTACTACTACTACTACTACTACTACTACTACTATTACTACTACTAATACTACTACTACTACTACTACTACTTTAGACAAGATGTGACAATGATAATTATTAATCCCAGGAGACAGGTTGTCAGCCTATCTGTTTCCATAGTCACCTCCTACGACATGCCTGGAAAGAAGAAATGGTTTTTGTTTTAAACACATGTCCCCAATGTGATTATTAATTTGATTAATTCCTTTGGCAATGTTTGTTAGCTGATATTTATCAATTATTAATTTCACTATGAATTTTTGTATGGTTAGGCTTAGGGTTTGAGTTAGGAGAGGTTTGAGTTTTACATAACTAACCCTAACCCTAAATAGATTTATATTAAAATTAATAAAGGATAAACATAAAATGACAAACACTGCCAAGGGAACACATCAAGGTCATGGGTTCCAAACAAGAACTAAAGATATTTGTCCTATTCTTTGAAGTTTCAGGCCCTGGGTTGCTACAGGAGCAAGAGGCACAGATAAAGTATAAACTTCATTGCATAGCTTGCAACTTATTGTAGTGAGAAAGAAAGGGAAAACTAATGACAAATACCAATCATTAAATGCGAAAAAAACAAAAATCACGTCAACAGATATAACAATGCATCAACCAAAGATTAGAATAGACAATACCAAGATGGAGTGTGTGGATAAATTAGAATTCTTAGGAGTAAACATCAACGGTGTAGGAGACTGCATGGCAGAGATAATAAGAGATTGGCAATGGCATATTGTAAAATAACATGTTTGAAAAATATCTGAAAAAAATCAGAATAGAAATGAAACTGCTAATTTTTTAAGAACTTTTATTTTTCTGTTGCAACATATGGCTGTGAGACATGAACTTTAAGTAAAACGGCGGCAAAGAAGATCCTTCCTTTGAGATGAAATGCTACAGAAAGATACTTAGAATATCATGGAAGGAAAAAAAGATAAACATTAGATATTATGAACACATTGAAGAAACCAGAGTGTTGGTTACTAAACACAATAACAAAAAGAAAAATACACCTGTTTGGTCATATAATGAGACACAACTGTTTAGCAAGACAAATATTGGAGGGCAGTGCACATGGACAGAGGAGAAAGGGCAGACTAAGAAGACAATGGACTGATGACATTAAAGATAACATTAATACGTCATTGGAAAATGCAAGCTGCATGGCCAAAGACAGAGAGGAGTTTCAGGGAGGTCACTGGGAAGACAAAGTGGAGGAGAGAATATGTCCCATGATATGACATTAATAAAAAAACCTAAAAAATTACGATTGTTGCAAACAACAAAAGTAACAATTGCAAATACATCTATGTAAGCATAGATAGTTAATTGATTGCAGTTGTTTGTATGAAATCTTAGATCTCTATTCTATTTTCACTCATTCAGAATAAGTGAGTAGGGCCTATTATATGTAGCATAAGGCTTTTTCCTTTACTACTCAACTGTCTTCACAGCAACAAGCCACAACAAATGGTTAAAACAAAATATCACATGTAACAGCTATTATTCTAACAAATTTAAATTCAAAGGTTGAATCAGTCAATGATGCATCAGAAGTGACAAATTCATTTATGACTGTCATTGCTTCAGATGTGACAAATTCAATGACAACTTAGTCATTGCATCAGAAGTGACAACTTCAATGACAACTTAGTCATTGCATCAGAAGTGACAAATTCAATAACAAGTTATCAGAAGTGATAAATTCAATAACAAGTTATCAGAAGTGATAAATTCAATAACAAGTTATCAGAAGTGATAAATTCATCTCAAGCAAACCACAACTTTAGGCTGCATAGCACACTGTAGACTACAAACACATCTTCACAAAATGAAGGCTGTCCAAACCTGACCAATGCCCATATCAAAAAGGTCCCAAGACTCCAGAACACACATTCTGCAGACATGAGATGATCATCAATGATATGATAACTAAAATATGGCACCAAGAGACAGACCCTAACCCTAACCCTACATAAGTCTATACAGGAAGGGGTGGACAGCCTCCATGAATTCAGTCATCAGCAGGAGATCCTCAAAATGACATGATAACTAAAATATGGCACCAAGAGACAGATCTGAAGGTGAAGCTGTGGTGCACATGTGTGGATCTCCTGCTGATGACTGAATTCATGGAGGCTGCCCACCCCTTCCTGTATAGACTTATGAGCACATGATCGCAGAAAAATAATATCTCAAGCAACAGCAATTATCACATAGAGATTAGTCTTTAGATAACAAAAGATTAAGTTATCAAATATTACCCACCAAGATGGATTACATAAAAATAAGATGTACCATCACACAAAACAATACATAAATCCATCACATTATCTTACAAGGTTTAGGTATTGAATTGGCAGATCAGTAAGTCCATCAATTTCAACAATTTGATTGTGAGAAAGGCTTAAGTATCTCAGCTTTTTACACTTTTGCAATCCATTGATGATGCTGATGTTATTATATTTTGTAGAGTTAAGAAAAAAATCTCTAAATTATGTTTATAGATGTGGGTTGTTGGCCTGTTCCTTCATTTTAACATGGGTACTGTAAATAAATAATTATGAATAATAATGGACAAGTTAAGTGGTCAATCAATCAATCATCATGCCGAGTGCCATAGGTGATCATGCTTCTCCACAACTCTGTCTTTTGTGTTGTTAGTAATTTCAGTTGGAGACATATTTTTTTTTGCCACAGTAAAAACCCATCCAGAAATTTCTCTCTTTGTTTTCCTGTCTCTTCTCCCTTTATCTTTCCAGAGGTTACTAAATGTTCAGAAGACAAATTGCAAGAACATATGAACAGACTCCACACAACATGTCAAAAATTCAATATGAAGATTAATATTGAAAAGACCAAAATAATGGCAATATCAAAGAAATAAATAAATATCACTATCTCCATTGATAATAAACACCTTAAACCGGTAAAGGAATTCACTTACGAAGCATTATATCAAGTGAAGGGAAAACAGTAAAGAGATACAAAATGAATGCAACAAAACATACCAGATCCTAGGACAAATTTTTAAGAGCAAAAATGTAAATATAGATACTAAAGTTGTATTGTACAAGACTATTATTATCCCACCACTATGCTACCAGTGCCAAACCTGGACAATGACAGCTCAAGACAAAAGAAAAATAGTGACAGCAGAAATGACATGTCTACGAAGAATACTCAGAGTGTCATTAAGAGATAGAATTAGAAATGATAACATCAGACAGATAATCAAAACAATACCAATATTGGAACACATCAAAAGACAACAGATCAAGTGGTTTTCACACACTTCCAGACTACCAACAGAAAGCATGCCACAGATGGCCATGACAAATAGACATCACGGCTATAAATTCAGAGGCAGACCATGTAATAGATGGACCACAATAATCAAAGAAGTCATAGAAACAAGCTTACAAACAGCACACAAGAAAGCCATCTACATAGAACTGACATCGCAAGGCAAACAAAGGCCACAGTGTATAGATAGATAGATACCCGGTAGACTAAATGTTAAAGTTTTACCTTTCTCATCACATGACCTAAACATCTTGATTGTATGTTGTTTTTTTTGCTATAATTTTCATTTTACCCCAGCACCTCTGAGAACTTCTACATTAGTTTTCTTGGCTGTCCATGGATATTCATTTTAAGTTAAGTATACAATTAAAAAAGATTTAAAAACTACCAGGAAAGATAATAACCAAGATTTAAAGAACAAATATACAAAGAACAAATATTTACAAGTACAGTACAATATAAAAATACAAAACAGGTACAACGCCATAAAGAAAATATAAACCATCGACAAACAGTGGATTATGTTAAAAGAATCTATACAGCAAACATTTGCAGAAATCACCTAAGAAACATCTGGCAAAGAAAGATTGGATGACAGAAGATATTGATAAAACAAAGAAGAAAGCTGAAGGCTAATATTACAGAATATAACAAGATAAACAAAGAAATTAAACATAAATGCAACACGGCTAAATAAGAATGGTTAAATGCAAAATGCTGTGAAACAGACAAATAATTAAGGAAATACAAAGGATACCCATAAATAAATTAACAGGTAGAAAGCAAGTTCACAAGACTGGGTGCCTCAGTCAAAGTAAGGGGCATATGTTAATAGGAGAAAATGAAATAATTCACACATGGGAAGTATACATTAAGGAACTTTACAAAGAAAGTGGAAATGAAACAGAAATACAGTACAAAAACGAAGGTCCCTGTATATTAACTGCAGAAGTGGAAGAATATATACAGCACTTTAAATGCAATAAACCTCCTGGACAATATAATATTACAAAATAAGATTTAGAAGTGCTGGGGGAGTATGGCATAGAAATAACCACCAAAATAATAAATGACATCTATAACAGTGGCAATATTCCATCTGATCTATTGCAATATTCTTCTTCTTCAGGGTTCATTCTCAAACTCCCACTGGATCTCCCTTACAGCAGGATCACAGTCGTAATAGATTTCCAGCATAATGTATTCCAGAGAATGGAAATGTGTTGTGTCACCATTATATTTGCGGAATGGTCCGACACATCCGCCTTCGGCAGGATTTATTGCAATCAATATTCAATCAATCAAGTGCCATGCCGAGCGGCATAGGCGATCATGTTTCTCAACAACTCTCTGGCTCTTGTGTAGTTAATAAGTTCAGTTTATGATATTGTTTTGTTCCACAGTGACGGCCCATTCAGAAATTTCTCACTTTGTCTTCCTCTGTTTCTTCTCCTCTTGATCTTTCCGGTGGTTACTAAGTGTTAAAGTTTTGCTTTTCTCATCACATGCCCTAAAAGTCCTGATTGTCTGCTTCTAATTTTTGCTATAATTTGTCGTTTTACTCCAGCATCTCTGAGAACTTCTACATTAGTTTTCTTGACTGTCCATGGAATTTTTCCTCATTCTTCTTTAAAACCACATCTCGGTTGCCTCCAGTATATATTGGGCACTTTTGTTTACTGTCCATGCCTTGCATCCATAAAGAACGATTGACTCAATATAACATCCTATGATTTGAATTCACATATACATGATATTACTCCATTGCAGAGAATTTTCTCATTTTTTGAAATGTTCATTTGGCCTGTGCTATCCTGCTCTTGATCTCATTGAAGCACATGTCATCTGATGTTAAAATGGTGCCAAGGTACGTGACTTTGTCCGCCTGATTTAATTTGGCATCATTGATAGTAATACTACATTTTGGGGGTGTGTGTATTTCGTTTAAACAACCATTACTTCTGTTTTGTTCTTGTTTATACTTTTTTTCACTTTTTTGTACTATTGTGTCTAGCATGGCTTGAAGTTCTTGTTCGTTCCCTTCAATCAGAACTTTATCATTGTATTATCAGCATATCTCAGATTATTCAGATTGTAACCTCCAACTGCTATTCCTTGCATACTTTCTATATATTGCATAATGCCCTCTCTATACAGGAAGAAAAGATCTGGTGACATTACACATCCTTGTCTGACACCTATCTCTATCTTTTGGAATTCTCCTACTTTACTGTCAACCCTCATCACAGCTGTTTGTTTCCAATACATATTTCTTACTATCTTTAGATCTTAACCATCATTTGAGTTTTTCCAATATTTTCATAATTTCTGAATGTTTCACCTGTTAAATGCTGTACTGTAATCTATGAAGCACTGTAATCTATGAAGCATTGTAATCTATGAAGCACTGTAATCTATGAAGCACTGTAATCTATGAAGCACTGTAATCTATGAAGCACTGTAATCTATGAAGCACTGTAATCGATGAAGCACTGTAATCTATGAAGCACTGTAATCTATGAAGCACTGTAATCTATGAAGCACTGTAATCTATGAAGAACTGTAATCTATGAAGCACTGTAATCTATGAAGCACTGTAATCTATGAAGCACTGTAATCTATGAAGCACTGTAATCTATGAAGCACTGTAATCTATGAAGCACTGTAATCTATGAAGCACTGTAATCTATGAAGCACTGTAATCTATGAAGCACAAGTACAGATCATTTTGTGCTTCTATTGCTCTCTTCATTTATTTCTTATGGCTTTTCATTCCACAAATCCATGTAACTCTTCTGAAATTTCTAGTTTTATTTTTTCCTCTTATTCATCTCATGATTATATGAACTAGGATCTTGGTAAATCTGGCTTATATGGCTAATTGTTCAGTGGTCTCAACATTCTACTGCATGATCTTGGTCATCTGGCTTATATGGCTAATTGTTCAGTGGTCTCAACATTCTACTGCATGATCTTGGTCATCTGGCTTATATGGCTAATTGTTCAGTGGTCTCAACATTCTACTGCATGATCTTGGTCATCTGGCTTATATGGCTAATTGTTCAGTGGTCTCCACATTCTACTGCATAAAGTTTCTTCTGTCCAAATAAATAATATAGCCTAATATAGAAACATCAATGATTTATTATTAAAGAAAAATCATAATGCAGCAAACAGGATTTGAATCAGGTCTGCTCAGATGGCAACTACTCACCTCACAATTTGAGTAAATACATCTAGGGGTCACACTAGACAAGCGACTCACCTGGAAACCACACCTAATAACCACAGAGCAAAAAGCAACCAGGAGGCTATCCTTGATGAAGAAACTTGCAGGAACAAGCTGGGAAGCAAATGGAAATATTCTCCAAAGAGTCTACATGGGTACAGTCAGACCTGTAGTAGAATATGGAATGACAGCCTGGGCATCAGCATAAAAAACAAATACTGATCGCCTATCTAAAGTACAAAAATGCAGGACTTCGACTTATCTCTGGAGGGATGAAAACCACTCCAATCCATGCAATGGAAAAACATGTAAACATCCGCCCACTGAATGACAGAAGAGAAGAAAGAGTGCTTGTTCAAAGGGAAAAAATTAAGCGCATGCCAAACCATCCGATGTATGCGCAAATTTCTAGATCAACCACAAGCAGGTTGAAGAGAACCAGCTTCTGTCACATCTCTAAAGATATCTATGAACAACATAAAGAAATCCTCACAAACCTCCCAAATGAAATTGAAACACTAACGGACTGAAGAGCCAGGCAATAGTCTCCAGAATGTCTCCATAATAACACAGGTTCCTGGAATAATTAATAAGGAATACCAAACTCCACCTCAACTAAAAGCATTGACACTGGAGATGATAGAAATAAAATACAATCCCAAGGATTGGACACATGTCTACACAGATGGATCGGCAGAAGGAGCAGGAAGGAATGGAGGAGGTGGAATTTTTATAAGACTCAAAGATGGGAAGACAATATCAAAAGCTTTTCCAACCGGGAAATACTCCTCTAATTTTAGAGCAGAAGCAGTTGCACTCCATCAAGCACTGAAAGCCTTCACTGAACCAGGACTGCCAAGACCAAAGAAGATAGCCATATTCACAGATTGCAGATCCCTACTGGAATCAATCCAGAGCAACAGAAACGAAAGCCTTCTGTACAACATCAGACATGAGCTAAGACAAATAAAAAAATCAACAGCTATTGCCCTTCAGTGGATACCATCATACTGTGGAATCATGGGAAATGAGAAAGCGGATGCTCTGTAAAAGGCAGGAAGCGAAATGGAGCAACACAGACACCCACTGTCTTACGGAGAAGTAAAAACAATAATCTGCAACACATACACAGCAAAGTGGAAGAAAGAAATGGAAGGGGAATATGAACATGATGCAATACATCTCCTCCAGAGCTATCAACAGACCACAATATTTCGCCATAGAACATGCCACTGCAGACTGTTGGGTCACCTTTATCGATTAAGGATCTCATACACAGATGAATGTCCATGTGGATCCAGAACCCAGACTCCAGAACACATACTTCAGGACTGCACAACATACAAAGAGCAGAGACAGCAGACCTGGCCAGTGGATACAGACTTGAGGCAAAAGCTATGGGGCATCTGCTCTGACCTGGAGAAGACAGTGGACTTCGCCTTGATGACAGGTCTGATGGTATAGCATGACCACATGCTGAACGCAGAAGAAGAAGAGTAAATAAGCTTTCCATCTTGGACCACACTGCATTCCTATGTGACACCTCTAAAAATTTTCATGTTAACAAGTATTATTAAAATATTGCTTCTTGATTATGAACCAACATAAATGCACTCCAGGGAGACCCATTGGTGCTCAGTCTCCTCGAGCAGATGATGAAAGGTATGCATGCTGATGATTGGTCCAATGGTTAAAAGTTCTTCTCATTCCCCCTTGCAGACATCCTGTTCTACTACTACCACACTACATACCGAAATCTTATAAAAAGATATCTTTATTCAGACTTGAGGATATTTTATAAATTGATGGCAGAACTTTGTAAGGATACTATCAAGTATGAGTTTTCTTAGACAGCCGTGTGCTGACAAATCACACATTATGTGTATGTTGTTCCAGGACATGTTGACTTCTAGCAAACTTACAGGTGGTTCAAATTTCAACACATCCTCAATTTTGTTGTGAGAAGCATCCAAAAATAATAAATACTTGAGTTTCCCAAGTGGAGAAAGATCTAGAATATACAAAATAAAACTGGTTAACTATTAAATGTTTTGACCAAAAAATACTGTGGTTTACGTTAACCATGTATAGTAAATATTGTAGGCAATTTTCCATCTTTCCAGATATTAGTGTTATTGTTGCACTATAAAAAATATAATCTATGATTCATGGCGATGATGAATGTGACTCACAAGACCAATCTGAGCCACAAATGATCTTCCACAGTTTATACAAGGAATCACAGGTCTGCTTGTCACCATGTGATGTTGTGAGTTGCCGTAGACATGATGCCCTTGATCTGTCTGCTGTCACTTATCGATTGTTGTTATACCATTCCTGATCTTTTCCTTCCATGCAACATCATCCCTAGTATCTTATTCCCATAATTTAATATCATAACAAAAATAATAGAAATTTATCCTATATAAACATTTCAACAATTCTTGAATTTTTAATACCTCACTCACATATTTTGGTACAAATGGCCGTATATTACCAAAATCAGCATCAATTTCATTAAGATCGAATAGCGTGGAAGTTAAGCTTAAATCATGTCCAAGTTAAGCCCGAATCATGTCCAAGGAAGTTCGAACTGTGCCTTCTTCTTTCATTCACTTGAAACATGTCTATATCTGTAATTCTGTCTCCTGAATAAAACTCACTGTCTTTGTAGTTCATACAGTGTCCCAGTGAGCAGAAGAATAATTGTTCAAGATCCAACTAACATCCAACAATGGTAAAAAAATAGTAAAAGCCTTCTACTGTTATATGATCAGATCAGAAAGATGCAATGATGGCTATTCTAGTATCATGAAAGTCAACAGAAGACTTGAAATGGTTGCCATGACATGGTTGAATGTAATATAGAAAGTACAACCAGTACCTTAACTGAATCTATACAAATCACTATCTATTCTTTTGTATGGATGTAAATACTGGAAACTTACCATGGATATAGAAAGGATTCAGGGATTTGAATACAAATACTACAGAAGTGTGTTAAAAATATGGTTTTAAAAACACAAAACATGTATTTGTCTGAGACAAAATGTCCAAGTTTGAAGGTGGATATGCAACACTAATGACTGTGATGATGTGATGTAAGTTAGCATGATTTGTACATGTACAATAAAACTCTGTTCACTTTCCAAGATTATACAGCAGGTAACTGCTGAGGGTTAAAGAAGAAGAGGAGCTTAAAGAAAATGTGGACTTGATAATTCCTAGGAATAATTGGCATGATTTTTCCACACTCGTCCATATGACATTGAATAGGGATGTTTGGCTTTTTGCACAAATGGCTCCAATGTAACACCTCTACAAACCTAACTGGCTATAGGTTTTTATTATTATAACTAAAACAACATGTCATCTGCATATATAACCCTATCTGACTGCCCTGAACTTTGCAATTGTGAAATTCTTAAGATGTACATGTTGAAAAGTGCAGAGGACATTATGGAACTCCCTTGGCAAACTGGGTGCTATAGTTCTGATCTTCAACATAAACAATCTGCAGACAGGTAGTGGTAAGTTGCTTATCTACTGACCAGGTGACCCAGATTTGTGATCCCTTGTCAATTTAGGTATGTAAAATAAAATCCTTGAAGTTGACCCAGCTATCAAGAAATTAGTCTCAGGATATGGCGGATTTAGATAGAGCCGATGTGTAGACTATACAAGCATGGAGTTCTAAACATGTAGCAGACAGGTAGAGATGATGTGTAAGCTATTCAAGCAATACAGAGTTCTAAATATGTCTATTGTCTATCCCCAAGTGGAAGCTGGTCGATGGCATCCACACTTGCCATTAAGCATGGGGATGGGAGCTGTAGGTTTCTGTTCAAGACCAGATGTGACACCTGAGTCGTACTGAGCCTGTGTTTGTGAAGGGTGGTTGTGATATTATTGATCCATCTCTTTCTTAGCCTTCCCTTGGATCTTTATCCAGATGATCGTTTGTTATAAGCTCTCAGTGGTAATTGGCTTGATCCATTCTCACATATGTAGCAGACAGAAATGAGATGTGCTAAGAAAAGTAAGGATAAAGTAAGCTAAAAGGATAAAGCTGGATAAAGTAAGTATATATAATTTACAATACCAGAATGTAGTATTACAAGATGAAAATTGTGTACCAGAATGTAGTATTACAAGATGAAAATTGTGCTAGAACCCACAAAGAGAAAATAGAAGAAGAAGACAAAAAAATACCTAGAGGGCAGATTATGAAACAAGTATAAGAGAGATTAATAAGATGTGACCCTCCATGTGTTGCCAAGACAGAAAAGGGAAGCAAATGATCTTGGCACTGTTTCCTGCCATGCACATCATAAGAGGTGACTAATAAGCCATGCTGTAGCCGGATGCATCAGATTTAAAGGTGCAGATATCACAGCCAAACTATAAGCCAAAACACAACATATTCTGTTCTCCAGACTACATCCTGCTGATCTGCAGGAGTTTGAGAACGAACGCAGAAGAAGATGTGACCAAATGAGAGACAAATGATGAAAAAATCTGTTGAAAACTTGTGCTCTACAGGAAGTTGGAAGACTAAACACGCTAACAGACATTTTAACAAACAATTTTGGTTTCACACAAGTGAGAATGAACTTAGTAAACAATAAGAATACAAGTTCTTACCTGTAAGATCATTATAAGGAATCTCAACTTTCTGCAGATGCACATACTCTGACAGCAAACTGATATTTGTCAAGGAAAATCCCTCAAAGTTTTTTGGAAGAGAATAAAAATTACTAATAAAATATAACTACAAGTCACGTTCAAATTACATTCACCCACTTGGGTTTATTACAAAATTACATTAATCCAAATGGGTTTATTACAAAATTAGGAAAGATACATCAGCAGTTGTGTTGAGCCAAAGAATTATTCCCTAATAATTGACCTAATAATTGACCTGGAGTAATCGGAATAAGTCACCATATGCATTCTAACATGCATTCTAACATGCATTCTAACATGCATTCCACTTTTTGGGTAGAATGTGAATTCTGTCAGAAAAGAAAGACTTTTTTCCTCACTGAAACATTTGGTTATGCTATTATGAAATCTTTAGCAGAGTGGCATGGTTGTTATCCCTTTAGAGCTTTCTTTAAGAGTTCAAATAAATGACATTCAAATGGTGATAGATCAGGACTGTAGGCTGGATGTTGTAGAACTTCCCATGCTAATGCTTCCTACACAATGTTCGTGATTCGCTGGTGGACATTTGTCATACAACAGCATGCTTGATTGCTTATTCTTGATGGCTGTATACAGCTTGTCTGACGTGTTATTGTAGCAGATAGCATTGATGTTCTTGTAGCAGATAGCATTGATGTTCTTGTAGCAGATAGCATTGATGTTCTTGTAGCAGATAGCATTGATGTTATTGTAGCAGATAGCATTGATGTTCTTGTAGCAGATAGCATTGATGTTCTTGTAGCAGATAGCATTGATGTTCTTGTAGCAGATAGAATTGATGTTCCTGTAGCAGATAGCATTGATGTTATTGTAGCAGATAGCATTGATGTTATTGTAGCAGATAGCATTGATGTTCACACTTGATGGCTGTATGCAGCTTGTCTGATGTGTTCTGGTAGCAGATAGCATTGATGTTCTTGTAGCAGATAGCATTGATGTTCTTGTAGCAGATAGCATTGATGTTCCTGTAGCAGATAGCATTGATGTTCACACTTGATGGCTGAATGCAGCTTGTCTGATGTGTTCTGGTAGCAGATAGCATTGATGTTCTTGTAGCAGATAGCATTGATGTTCTTGTAGCAGATAGCATTGATGTTCCTGTAGCAGATAGCATAGATGTTCACACAAGACTCTTTAACAGTCCACCAACAAAAGTTCTTCTTGTTCATAAAAGGCAGTAAGCATAAACTTTTCCTGTATTAATTTGTGATTTGTTTGTTCTCTGTTGATTTCGGGTATTTTTATTGCATGCTCGCTGCTTTGCGGCATGGCTCACAGTTGTGACACACCATTTGTCAACTGCCACTGTTCATGACAAAAAAATTCTGCAAATGGCTCAAACTCCACCTCATTTGTTTTTCCTTATGTTGGTGTCAATAACCACGGTACCCACTGACCTCATTTGTTTTTCCTTATGGTGGTGTCAATAACCATGGTACCCACTGGAGATGAGAACACAACTACTAATACTTCAGCTTCTTTTGAACCATTATTTGACTTTATTGTCCCTAATTATACAGAGAATACATCAGGTAGCTAATGTAAACTCCGACAACGGTCAATCAATATTGTTGTATCCATCTTGGCAATGGCTTCATTTGTTACAATAACAGGTACCTGGCCTGGATGTAGGAGATCATTCATTTCCTGTCACCACCCCCTAAAATATACTTGCCCAATCCTTCAATGGTATCTTCGACACACTTTTCATCATACATTGTCTGCATTCTTTGATGAATAGAATCTAAGAAACTGAATCATTGCTTGTTGATCCAATTTGGGTGGATTCGTTACCAAACCGCCCATGTTGTCGACTGCCTGTACTAAACACTAAGTATAGGAAGGTAATTACCATAAGTTTATTGATGTATGCTTAATACAATAGAGATGGCGTCTTGATGCTGGTCTGGAATAGGAAAAGCAGAAGGGTGGGTCTCATTTGAACACATCTTGTATCTCTCTCTCACTCTCCCCCCTCTCTCTCTATATATATATATATATATATACCCTGGTATATTATATTATTACATACATACAGTGCTTTTTTTCTGTGGATACAAAGAGATATGCCATATTCCCACATTGCTTTCTTCAGTTTTTGGGTTTTGATTATCAACCTAGTATACATATATCAACTAAAGAAAATTTCTTTCCCCCTCACAGTAAAAGTGATAGCAAAGCTAGTCTATTGTTTATAAATATTTGATTTGACCTTTGATGAAAGCTGAACAATTAAATTTGTCTTTTCATCATTTATACAGTCCTACTGGCTAAACAAGATTCATTTTTTTAGAGTGACATATTTGAATTTTCCCTGGATTTTCAATAGTCATTTTCTATCTACTTTGTGTTTGAGTCAAAGAAAAGAAAATATAAAAGTCAAATGTATAACTTTAGAGGGATAAATCTCAATTTAGAGTACAAGTCTTGTAATTTCAATGCTGATGAACATAGGAGTATCAAGCCACGAGTAGAAATCAGGCTCAACGATTTCAGACTGACCACTATCCATAAAATGATTTTCATCCATTTTTCAAACAAAACCATTATATAGTTTCCATTTACCCATGTCTTTTTCCAGAATAATTGGAAATGGAACTCAAATATCATTTTTTTTTGCTGATCCAACTGTTTGTGTGCATTTCATTGGCTGGCAAATCAAATTATATGCCAAAGTGCCTAATCTTGAGTCTCATCATCCAACAGAAGTGATGTTATGCGAATGGTGTGACGATCTATTTTTTAGAAGGGCTTGATTCTTCCGAGCATGGATTCTTGATTTCCTTGAATACTGAAATAGAAAGCATTTTTATTGTGGAGCCAGTTGTGTAAAGATTTGGATTACGCCTGAGACTTGGATTAAACCAATCATACAATTCAGAACTTTTTGTCCACACATTTGAGCTGTGGAGAAAAGAATGATTTCTAGGGAAAGATTGAATTTATTTTAAGGTATGATTCACATATGAACATTTGTATAACTGTTTTCAAAGGAATAAATTGTGCCTAAGTACTGTGTGTTTTGATAGGAAAGATAGAAGGGGAGGGGGGTGTTAGCGCTACAATTATGCTCGATTTGTAATTAGTAAACATAGTATACTCTCACATTTTTCAGTAAAAAAAGAACTATATATATATATATATATATATATATAGACCTATATAATAAAAAATAAAAAACTGTTTTTTGATATCTAAAAAATGAAATCAAACAAACCCATATATCTTCCTTCATTAGACAAAGGTGATGGACTTACATTGGTCATGCTCTCAGAATGAACATCTATGTTATTTATGTTTAGAAGAAGACTTATTGGCCCTTATGTACGAATATGCATGTTGTGTTCCTGAGGATACTTTAAAACTTGTACGGGATGTTCATTGATGTTGTAATAGTCCTTTTTTTGACTGGTCTGTTCTCAGTGACTTGAGTACACAGGCTGAAAGTCTTGACGAGATCACATCTTTTTTTGAAGTACAGATATGTTGGTCAAGTACAGAAAACCTGTTTACTTGTGTTGCAAAGCGATTCGGTGCTGCTAGAACAGACCTGGTTCAATTCCCATCAGTTGTAAGAATTATTTTCATTTATCCTCATGCTTCATACTTGAATTTACTCTCAGAATGAACAGTCCAAGAATTCCCCATCAGTTACTAAATTGGGTGCCACCGGGAGTAAGAAGAAGAGGGAGACCTAGAGAAACGCTATGAAGAACCAGTAATAGAGAATGCATGTCAATGAACCTAAACAACACCCAAGAACTGAAAGACCTGGCAACACAAAGACAGTAATGGAAAGAAAGCTATGGTTTCTGCCCTATGCGCTGCCTATGGCCCTGGAGGAATATAACATAACAAAACAAAACAAAATAAAACAAAACATCATGGTTTATGCCTCATGCTGAATCATCTCTTGAACAAAAAATAAACTACAAAATTAAAGAGAATAAGACCATGCTTAATTTTGAACCAACCTCGTGTTGTGGTGCAGCAGAAGGTAATTGTGGATAAAGGGTTATAACTTCTTTTGTTTCCTCCATTTTTTAATATAATAAAAATCAAGGATTAGAACATATGTTCCTTAAAACAGCATATTAAGTACAGAAACATATTAAGTACAGAAACATATTAAGTACAGAAACATATTAAGTACAGAAACATATTAAGTACAGAAACATATTAAGTACAGAAACATATTAAGTACAGAAACATATTAAGTACAGAAACATATTAAGTACAGAAACATATTAAGTACAGAAACATATTAAGTACAGAAATATTTTTAACAAAATCCCCTAGAAATCCATTACCATTGTGTATATTTCCTTCTCTTTCTAAATATAAACCATCACCATATGATTCTAAACCACTTATCTGTCCTAGATAAAGACCTTTTCCATCTGATTCAATTTGACAAACAGAACCACCTTTTGATAAATATAATCCATTCTCTATGGTAAGACAAAGTTCGTTTCCGATAAGTTTTGAAACACCACTAGAAGCTAATTCTGTTAATTCTCAATTCCTAAATGTTTTGCTATAGAGGGAATACATTTTGACAGTAATGGCAATGACATGCTTGCTAAACCTGCTAGGAAATCACCCTCAATATTCATATTACAGGTATATTTTATTTGTTTTACACTCAAAAAATGATATCTGCACCTTTCTGTTGAGCAAATGCTTTTTCTAATTTATTTTTCTGTCTTTTTGTTAATGCTAATACATCATAACCAGGTTCTGTTATTCTTATAGTGAAAGATGTTTTATCTTTTAAAGCTCTTTGTATTTTTTCTTTTTGATTGTCAGAAATATTTAATTTTACTTCTTCATATGCCATCATTTTTATAGAATTAAATTTCTTTAATATGAAAACTTATGCTAACAATTTCTCCTCTTAAATTTAATAATGTTATTTTGATCAGTAATTATTTAAAGTTTTCAGTTATAGAAATATAAGTGTGGGAGTCTCAATAATTTTATGTCCTGGTCCATCTCTGGAAAAAAAAGAATAACAGGAACTGTGGATATCGTTAATATAACTTCCATTAAGAATATTTACAATACGTTCTCATTCATACATTCTGATTCATGAGTACCGGCTTCATAAACTTCATTGCTAAATTCTAATAAATCTGCAAGTGTATTTTTCCCTTTAAAACTTACTTTACAATATGGTTTAATGTTCACAAAAAGCTTTCAGAGTTTGTTTGTTGAGTTCAATTTTTATACCACGTCTCCTATCATACTTTGTATTTTTGCATTTATGGCTTTTAATTCATAAGCACCTTCTGGAATAAATATTCCAAGTTATACCATTGTCTTTAGAATACTCAAATAGATTGCTTTCATTGTGAATGTTAGGAAAAGAATAATAAGTTTCTAAATTAACTAATGCAATTTCATATTGTTTATCTGGTTCTAGCTCTAGTGGTGGATTAATTGAAGTATTAAAAGATGTTTTATTACTGGAGACTATATTCTGAGTAGACTGTTTAGGATGTAAATACTTAGGCCAACTATTTTTGCTATTTCTTTTAAAATCTCTTCCTTTTTTAAAGGTTATAATTTAAAACAAACGTTTTTAAAAAAGAAATTAACCAAATACCATATTCTTGAAAATCGAATGTATCCAATTTATACCTATATTTTCCATTGTTTTTATCTTATATATAACAATTAAAAACTGTACGGTTTTTCCCAACACATTTTACAAAAACCTTTTAAATTCTTCTATTGTCATATTGCTGCTTACATGATCCTCATATCAGTGCTTACATGATCCTCATATCAGTGCTTACATGATCCTCATATCAGTGCTTACATGATCCTCAGATCCTCATATCGGTGCTTACATGATCCTCATATCAGTGCTTACATGATCCTCATATCAGTGCTTACACGATCCTCATATCAGTGCTTACACGATCCTCATATCAGTGCTTACACGATCCTCATATCAGTGCTTACACGATCCTCATATCAGTGCTTACATGATCCTCATATCAGTGCTTACATGATCCTCATATCAGTGCTTACATGATCCTCATATCAGTGCTTACATGATCCTCATATCGGTGCTTACATGATCCTCATATCGGTGCTTACATGATCCTCATATCAGTGCTTACATGATCCTCATATCGGTGCTTACATGATCCTCATATCAGTGCTTACATGATCCTCATATCAGTGCTTACATGATCCTCATATCAGTGCTTACACGATCCTCATATCAGTGCTTACACGATCCTCATATCAGTGCTTACATGATCCTCATATCAGTGCTTACATGATCCTCATATCAGTGCTTACATGATCCTCATATAAATGATTTACATTTTTTGCATCTTGTTTAAAGAGACAGATGAAATTCGCATTTTCTCTGTTTGTTTGTCTTGGTAATTTGAAATATTTTTGCGCTAAATAAAAGTAAACGTTACTATGTCTTCCTCTAACATAATAATCTTCACATTTGTTTTGTTTTTCTAATAAAAGATCATTAAAAAATCATTAGGTTTTTATCTGTGGATTTAATTTCCTTCAGATCTGGAATCACTTTTACTTTTTCATAAAAACAACATTTAAGGGAAATTTGTTGTACCATTTGTAAAGTTTCCCTGCTTCTTGTAAAATCTGATGAGGAGAAATATTTTTATCCATACAGTATTCTTTGTGATTAAATAAATGTGAATCAATTTTTTTTGGGTAAGTTCTGTTCAAATCTTGTTTTAATTATCTTGTATTCTGGCTGAAATAAAGATTTTCCAAAGACTTGTAGATTATCATAATCCAGCAATCTTTGTTTCAAAAGTAGATTTAAAAGTATATTTATTTTTCCACATGCAGATTAACCTACTATTATACCTCTAATACTTTTTCGGAAAATAAAGGATTGTTGTGTATTTTTGATAAGTTTTCATTCCATGATAAATCAGTAATATCCATTTTAAGGGATACAAAAATACAAAGTTTGATAATCCCTGTAGCGGCATGCTAGTATAGAAATCAAGCTCTTACACAGCTAGTTACTGATTTGTTCGAGCATAACGTACCTACTGGCATGATCCTATTATAAATGAGGATTAAAAGTGGTTGAAAAAAACATAATATGAGCATGCTAGAATACAACTATTTTTTTATTGATTTTTAATTGATTTTTTCATTAGACGAGGTAACTGATTAGAGACGCTTTCAGGATCTTAACCTTTAGCACACTGTGTTTATAATTTAGGTGATAAATTTAGCAGAAATTGTGTCATTTCTGGATTTCTGAAGGCGAAATTCACCATCCTTGATACTTCCTGATTCTTGATTAGAAACTGGCCTCACATCACATGGGGCATTCCCATAAGTGCTCCACCCTCTGTTTCAGTAGCCATCCGACTCAGTGTTTTGAGTCTAATGGCGCTGAAACAGACGTCGACATCAGGGCACAACTCTAGCCTTTGTGACAGGTTTCTTTGTTGTTCTGCCCACCCACGTCGTGCCTGTTACTAGTTCAAGCACAATGTCAGCCTGTCGGAACAACATGGTAACTGTTATCGAAGGTTACGACTACGGGATTGTATGGATGACGTGATTTTGAAATCTGAACAATCTCTAGCCATCAGCATAGAGGCGAAGCGACATGACAGTGAATCGAGTTTAATTTACTTTTATTTCTTCATATATTCAGTGAAATCATTATTTATTCTGATTGGAAACTGGAAATCTTGAGAGATATGTTCTTCAAATATATTTTTTTAAAAACACTATGAGATTCCACAAGGTTTTCATTATGTAAAATATATAATATTAAACAGCTTCCAATCAATCAAAAATACAATAGGCCTAGATCTAGATAGGTCTAAATATGTCTTTATCACTTCCTCACAGTCATCAACGATTACGTAACATTTCCAAAAACTAATTCAGCAGCAGTTTGCGGCATATGAGAGATTACGTAATTGTAAACACTGCATGCCTAAGGTTAAAAAGCTCAGATAAAACACGTCAGTAAAATTTGGATCTGTTCATACAAACCATAAAAAAACTCTACTTATCTGCTCATGGAGGAGCACTGTTTTAATGTGCTGTCATATGTGAAGAAACCTCATGCAGCAGAACTTTTTATACGAGGGTGTTTCCCAACCTACTTTGACCAATCGCTCATGTAGGAGCGCTAAATTGAAATATGTGTGTGTCTGCTTCACTTTGTTTTCAGTTGGAAATCAAAGTTACTAATGCCAGCTAGGACGAGAACTTTCCCAAACGACGATAGGAAAACTATAAATGAAGTTTGTGATAAAAAAGAAGTTACAAGATTTGAATTTTTTAAATCCTACTATAAGAGAAAGAATAGATAAAGCAATTGTTGGGAATATTATTAGGGGTATAAATATTTTGGAAAGAGGAAGTTAAAAAAGTCTGTGATAATAATTTGTAATATCTTTTTGGAAGTTTTCAGAGGGGTTTTTGTTAGACATTGAAAAAACACACAAATATACATATTAACATGTCATTATTTTTTTCAAATTTAGGAAGTTTACACAGGAGATTTTTATTTTTTATCTTTAGACATAAAAAAACACACACCATTTTTTATTGTTCAGACATGAAAAACACACTTTTGTTTATTTTTTAGACACAAAAATCACAGTTTTTTTTATTGTTTAGACATAAAAGGAATGTTGTTTTCTTCAATTTATACATTAAAAAACACACCATTTGTAATTTTTTATTTTTAGACATAAAAAACAGTTTTTAATTTTTTTAGACATAAAAAACATACCAATGTAAATACTATCAGACAATATATTAAAAAAATAAGATTGTCTTGTAGAGTGTACACATTGTGTGGAATAAATGTACTCCATCCTTCACAATAGAATAAATGTACTCCATCCTTCACAATAGAATAGGTGTACTGCATCCTTCACAATAGAATAGGTGTACTGCATCCTTCACAATGGAATGAAATGCACACTGCTAACCCAAGCACATAACTCTCTATCTGTCAACAGTAAACATTTTATAATTTTTTTGTTATTGTTATGAAGACATATTATCTAGTCATGATGCATGATACCATATTTACATGAGCATCTCCTCGATCTAGAAAATCTTGTTTCAGCACCTGTGCTTGCTTTGGTAGGATTGTGATCCTACTGAATGTAGGAGATGGCCCAACTAATCTTAGTTTCCATCCTCTGTTAGCTGGACTAAGCCCCTTTTTCACATCAAAGAATTGTCTTCAATGAGAAGCACATTAACGTACTTATGGCCCCCAGGACCAGACAATATCACATTAGAGGAAATAGAAGCCTTAGGAGATTTTGGAGTAGAAATAGTCAATACATTGTTGAATGATGCATATAACAATGGCTATATGCCCGATGAATTAATGGTATATATATTTATAGCCTGACCAAAGAAACCAGGACCACAGAATGTGTACAATCAGCCTCATGAGCTAAATAACAAAAATCCTTCTCAGAATCATTATGAATAGAGTAAGAAAAAAACAGAAATAAGTCCAGAGCAATTTGGCACAAACCTGTACCTATATTTTATAGACTACACACAAATATTTGATAAAGTTAAACATAGTGAAGTTATCCACATGCTAGAGAATTTGAATATTGACAGTAAAGATTTAAGAATCATCAAGAACAAGTACTGGCAACAAACAGCCACAATACCAGAATGAAATCAATTTGAACTTTTTCAACAAATAAAACAAGGTGCTGGTCAGGGATGTGTACTTTCACCAGACTGTTCTTTTTGTACAGTGAAAACATAATGCATGCAATTGTTGATATCTAAGGAAAATCAGTGGGTGGACATAACATAAATAATTTATGATTTGTGGATGACACTGTTCTGATTGCTAAAAGTGAGGAAGACTTTCAAGAGTTAATTAATGTAGTAGTCACAGAAACTAAAGTGAAAGGCCTCCTCTTAAATAGCAAGATGACAGAAGTTATAAATAAATGGTTATTTCAAAGAAGAAAAATTCAACTTCTTCTTCTGCGTTCGTTCTCAAACTCCTGCAGATTAGCAGGATGTAGTCCGGAGAACGGAATGCGTTGTGTCATGGTTTACAGCATTTCTGCGCCTTTCGGCCTGACACATCCGACTTCAGCATGGCAAAATTCAACAACTTGCAATATCAAAGTAAACAACATAGTATTAAAACAAGTTCAATAATTCAAGTATTTAGGTACAAAGATTACAGCAGATGGAAGAAACTATACAGAAATAAGAAACAGAAAAGTGCAGACAAAAATAGCATTCAGAAAAATGAAAAATATATTGTGTAATATGACCCTAGCATTAGAGGTGAGAGAGCACTGCAGTGCTACATTACTCCTATACTAACATATGTATGTGAGTCTTGGACAATAAACAAACAAGAAAGTGGGAAATTAGAGGTAGTAGAGATGTGGTTCTATAGAATAATTTTGAGAATACCATAGACTGTCAGAAATACTAATTTGGAGGTGTTGAGAGAGTCAAATGCAAGACAGAGCTAAATCAAATAAATAAGGAAAGACAAACTTCATTTTTTGGCCACACGAGACAGGGAGGCTTGGAGAACATAGTTTTAAGGCAAGAGAGACAGCGGATCACAACATGAGAAAACATTAGACAGTTTAACAACCTGGCATAGAATAGAGTCAACAACAAGCCTAATACATAGTACTAGTGATAGAGAGCTGTGGAGATTCATGATTGTCTATGCCAGCTAGCACAGCACCTGATGATGATGCATGCTGTTAACAATGAACTAGTTTCTTGATTAGAAACTAGCTTTACAGCACGTGGGGCATTCCCATAAGTACTCTGCCCAATGCTCCAGCAGACATCTCAGTGTATGTAGGCTCAGAGTCCCGATCAAGTGTTGATTGTGTGATCTTTGGGACTTTCCAAAAAATGTACTTTTCCTTCCCTCACCTCTAGATACTCCCATTTCTAACATTCTCTGTATGTGTACGTTCTCAACCTCATTGAGATCATCTGCACCTTTAAATGAATTTATTACTGCCTTCATTAAGTCTGCTTTATCTCTTCTCAGGATTGTGCCGTCTATCGCCGCATTGCCTGCCAATAAGTCGGTTCTCTCATTACCTCTGACCCCAGAATGATCAGGGCAGTATACCCATGTAATGCTCTGGACAATTGAGTTATTCAATAAGTCCCACAAATCTTTTCTCAACATGTACTTTTCTATCTTGCACAGCTAGTCTTTTGGTGATAAAATAAAAATGAAAATATTGAAAAAACACAAATATTTTGTTATATTTTATAATATAACAATAAACTAGTTATTGCATGAACAGTTTAAATGCAATAAATGATCTGGCCTACTTACTGGTATTGTTACATTTAAATAGACTTGGTGACATCCATTGGCAGAAGGTCCAAGATTTGACAGGCCCCGAGTGATGGTTTCTTCATCTAATATTCCACCTGGTGACAGCTGTAACACATACATTTACGATACGGTACAATTTATTGAAACAATTTTTATCATCAGATATTATACACACTACAAAAGTTTCTAAAATCAAAGTTGTTTTCTTGGAACATACAAGTATTTATATGTACTCTTCAAACAATGTTCAAACTATGTACTCTGCAAACTAAAAAAAAATTTTGTATTGCATAACCAATTAATCTGAAATAGTTTTTTTTTAACAACAGACATGGGCGACCAGCAGAGCATGTGATAAGTGTTAAACTCAATAAGTCTGTTGAAAAAATGCGGATGAGATGCCAAAATTTGAGTTTTTTTAATGATGTCCAAGCATGAAATAAAACTTGCTAATCTAAAAAAGCGTGATACATTTGGGAGACTGTAGTGTTGGTTTTGATCTGTACTCACAAAATTGTCTTTATAAGTAACACAACTGTTGCATAACCAGTGCACAACACAACTGTTGCATAACCAGTGCACAACACAACTGTTGCATAACCAGTGCACAACACAACTGTTGCATAACCAGTGCACAACACAACTGTTGCATAACCAGTGCACAACACAACTGTTGCATAACCAGTGCACAACACAACTGTTGCATAACCAGTGCACAACACAACTGTTGCATAACCAGTGCACAACAATATGCCTCAGAGATAAAAGATGAGTATTGTGGATAAAGGAAGGGCTATTGTGTGGTTGTAGGAAGGTGTTGCTGTCTGAAATGTGTTTGAGAATAAATACAGAAGTGCAACAGAGAACTACAAGTGCAAATATTATCAGACAGTTCCTCAGAGATCCTACCAACATTGAAGTAAATGATCAGACAATTTGGAATAATCTTCATGGTGACGACCTTCATGCTTATCATCCAGCCATTAGACCATACTTGACTGCTGCTGATCGATCAATAAACCAGTAACCCTTCAGGGTTGTAGGGGTACCACATTGGATGCTTCAGCACACAGAGTCATCCAGCCAATTGTATCCTAAGCGATGTGGATGAGTGTGAAAATATCTTGTCCTGTCCATTCATTGATGTTGTCTGTCCATGCCTTTATTTGTCCTCTGCTTCTTCCACCCTTGACAGTTCCCTGCAATATTGTTTTTGACAAGGAATCATGCCTGCATACATGTCCGAACCATGCTAGTTTTCATCGTTTCACTATTGAAAGCAATGGTTCCTGAATACCTGCACACATCTCTACTTTATTTCTAGTGTACACATAACTGCTGCTGATAGAGCATTGTGTATGCAGCACGTGTATTCGTGATGTGCACAGTGGGCTGTGTTGTTGTTTGAACATCACAAGTGATGATAACTATGTGTTACATCCACTTTTGCAATTCAGTTAGAGTTATGTCTTTGACTATGAGCTCGTAGATAAGCTCTATTCTGGTCGCAAATATCTTTGGACAGTTCAAGCATGGGATTACCGCTGTAGATGGCTTTTGGTCTACCCGTGACTTTCTATCTACTCTTCGCTGTTGAGCTGCTGCATTTCTCCTCTTTTCACAAGATGTACAATTTTTGTTACTGCAGAATGTCATGGCAGTTCTATTTTGTGCAAATTCTTCCCATGTATATTTATTTATTTTAAAGGCATTCAGTGAGGTCTTTAACAAGTCTTTTTGTTGCGCTTCCTTTAGCTACTTTGGGAATGTATGCCTTTCTGCCACTCACCATACAGAAGTATCTAGGCAGGTGATGATCTGGGATATGTACAACATGACCTGCCCAAAGAATCTGCGTCTGCATCAGAATAGAGTCATTGCTAGGAATACCATAGCTTTCAGTGGTATCTGGAATCTTGTCTTGTCATCTGATGTTCATACTTTTCTGAGGCAAGTTATGAAAGTGCTTGAACTTCCTCATATGTCATCTATACACAGTCCATGTTTCACCAGCGTACAGCACTTGAGAGACAATGTAATTCAGTATCTATATTAACTAAAAATAATTGTGAGATAGTGAGATAGACATCTTGATAGTGGCAAATTAGAGACAATGTAATTCATGCTGTTTGTTGATGATTGCGCGTTCACTTGCAACTCAAAAAAAGAATTATACACCAGCATGGACAGGTGTTTACAGCTTGTGATATTTTTGGCCTGACCATAAACACTCAGAAAATGGAGGTAATGTTTCAACCCTCTCCCAGTGAACAGTCATGAAAGTTTATAAATATCGTCTGACCAGTCAACATATTCACTTATCTTGGTAGTACTCTTTACAGAGCTGATGGCATTGAATCAACAGCAGAAACTCTAAAGTGACTGTTGCATTTGGTAAACTGCACTACAAAATGTGTAGGAAATGACGGGCATTAGCCCTTGCTATAAAATTAAGTCTAACAAGCCATTGTGCTCAGTATCTTACACAATGTCAGTGAAACCTGAACATTTTACAGCAGACATGCAACCAGTGAAACCTGAACAATTTACAGCAGCACATGCAACCAGTGAAACCTGAACATTTTACAGCAGACATGCAACCAGTGAAACCTGAACATTGTACAGCAGACATGCAACCAGTGAAACCTGAACATTGTGCAGCAGACATGCAACCAGTGAAACCTGAACATTGTACAGCAGACATGCAACCAGTGAAACCTGAACATTGTGCAGCAGACATGCAACCAGTGAAACCTGAACATTGTACAGCAGACATGCAACCAGTGAAACCTGAACATTGTACAGCAGACATGCAACCAGTGAAACCTGAACATTGTAAGGCAGACATGCAACCAGTGAAACCTGAACACTGTACAGCAGACATGCAACCAGTGTTAAATCACTTCTACACATGCAACCAGTGTTAAATCACTTCCACACATGCAACCAGTGTTAAATCACTTCTACACATGCAACCAGTGTTAAATCACTTCCACACATGCAACCAGTGTTAAATCACTTCCACACATGCAACCACTGTTAAATCACTTCCACACATGCAACCAGTGTTAAATCACTTCTACACATGCAACCAGTGTTAAATCACTTCCACACATGCAACCAGTGTTAAATCACTTCCACACATGCAACCAGTTTTAAATCACTTCCACACATGCAACCAGTGTTAAATCACTTCTACACATGAAACCAGTATTAAATCACCTCTACACATGCACCCAGTGTTAAATCACTTCCACACGTGCAACCAGTGTTAAATCACTTCCACACATGCAACCAGTGTTAAATAATTTCCACACATGCAACCAGTTTTAAATCACTTCCACACATGCAACCAGTGTTAAATCACTTCCAAACATGCTGTATCCACAGACTTCTCATGATTAAGTGGAAAGATCTGATATTGAAGTCCTCTCTAGAGCCAACATTTGAAGTATTCATACAATACTGCAGAAAGCCCAACTTAAATGGGCCGGACATGATGCTTGACAAATGCATCCCAAAACAGAATATATTTGGTGAGCTCCTTAAGAGAAAATGACTGGCTGGCAGACAGATGATATGCTTCAATGAGATTACCAAAGTGTCTAAAAGAGCTTCAACATCGAAATAACATCCTGGGAGTCTGTTACTCAGAATTACCTAGTGTGGTGTTGCAACAACAGCATGGGTACTCGCATCATTGAGAAGTATCAAATCAGAGAAAATCACCCAGAGAAAATGTGCTGCCTGGAAAGACAGAACAACATACAAAGATGTCCAATCCTTACCATATTCATTATGTGTGCTAATTAAAAATGAAAGGGGATTCTATTATTATCCCAAGCTAGTTCATTTGTAGACAGTTAAGACAGCTAGCTTCAGTGTCCTGCCTCTAGATAGTACGCCTATCTGACTACTAAAATCAAAATATTACCGCAAAAATGTGATGGCGATATATAGTATATAGTAAATTTATTATTATTATTGTATAGCAAGTGTAATAAATAATCATAAAATACCTCGACATCTTCATCATGTTCATAAGCATCCACTTCTGCTCTTGTGTCATTATCCAAAGACACTTCCGTATCACCAACATCGAAGTCATCGTCTAATTTCAATATATCAGCTTCATTTTCAGCAATACCAAAATCAATTGCAGGTGATGTCAAGTTGTCATCTCTCGTTCTATCCATCGTCTACTATCAGAACAAACAGAACCATGACAACCCAATTCCGAGGTGAATAATGGCTCCGCACTATTTAAATAGCTCAATAGAAATATATCTAAGCTAATTAAAAATTGATATTTGCTGTAAAATTTCAGAGGTCGTGGTGGCTAGATTACTAGATCTTCGACTTCCACTATTTGTCTATCGTTATACAACTCTTATATAACCAACTTGGAATCCATTGTTAAAAAAAAATATTACCCCACCGTAAGGAAGCGGTACATTTTACAGAACTAAACGTTGTGTGTGCAGTAAAATGATCGTAGGCCTATACTTAACTATTTTATTAACATAGCAGAAAACAAACACAGAGGTCTTAAAAACACTCCGTAAGAAAACAGAACTATTAACGAATTAAAGTATTTTCAAATTTGGATGACACCTTTGTCCATCTTACTTGAAGGTAGAGTATGAACAAGAGGTAGGCAAAGATAGAAGTGGAAGAGAAACATGACGAGATAGACAGGTTACATTATAGCAGATAGTTAGTTAGTTAGTTAGTTAGTTAGTTAGTTAGTTAGTTAGTTAGTTAGTTAGTTAGTTAGTTAGTTCGTTAGTTAGTCGTCGGATCATCATCACTGCAAACTGGACACATCCATAGTTGCTCCGATCTCTCCTTGAGTGTATCCGCCATCACACTTCTGCTGACAGTACCGGTCCTATGCTGGTTGACCATGTGACTGAGGGTTAGTCAAAGTAGATTAAAAGCATAGTCAATGAGGGACTATGAACAAATGGTAAAGGCAGATAGCAACATCGGAACCAATAATCAGTACTCCTTGCACATGTTTGTAGAGACAGATAGCAACATCTGAAACAATAGTCAGTACTCCAGACAGATATTAGTTAGTTGTCAGATCATAATCACTGCAAACTGGACACGTCCATAGCTGCTCCAATCTCTCCCTGAGTGTATCCGCCATTACACTTCTTCTGACATTACCGGTCCTATGCTGGTTGACCATCATTCTTCTGCGCACTCCAAAATGTTATCTCTAGCAACACCGCATTTCAATCCCTGATCTTTAATCCTAGCCATTGAAAATGAATCATCATCCACATTAGTCTCACTCTCGCGTGGTATATCTCTTAAGAAGTTCAAAACGTCAGCGCGATCCATTGCCCCATCGCTCCGTGCCACAATCGCGCCCGATGCCAGTTGATCCGCTCTTTTATTGTCTCGAACGCCCACAAGTCCCGGCGCGAAAATAGATGTAACCACTTTCAAGCTCGCCTTTCTCAAAGCCTCAATCCACTGTTCGCGAACGAGACCCACTTGTACCTTCTTAATCATACTCATAGAGTCACTCAAGATGTTACCTTCTGGGTGCGTAGCCACTGACATGCCTTGGTCACCGCCATAGTCTCCATGGTCATACTACTCTTAGTGACCGCAAAGGCTCCATTTTCCTCCTTGATCGTTTTACCTGCGCACTGAGCTGTATAGGCCCAAGCACTGCGAACATGCCTAATTACAGATCCATCAGTGTATATAATCACATCCCCCTCTTTGGTATTCTCACTGACCAAAGCCTGCACTTCTTTCTCCACAGCTGTGGGACACTATTCTCTGCACCCCTTGCTAAGTGATATTACTACTCTCAAACAAGTTTCGAAATCTGTGGGTAGACCTATCCATTCCGCACCTGCTGTCACATCCTGTAATTTGCACACGCTTTGTATGCCATTCTCAGCACGTCCCATCCACGACCTTCCTCTTTTTGAGTCTCCTGCCTTTAACTTTCTGTATTTCGGATTGCAACGGGTGTTCCTTATCTGCATGTATTTGAAGGTATGTCCGTTCACGGCAATACTGTAATCTATGCTCAGCTGTTGGGCAATCAAGTAGGTATCGCATAGCTCTTGTCGATGTGTCTCTTGTGCATCCCAGAATGATACGCATTGTTACATTCTGGACTCTATCCAGTCTTTCGATCTGAGTTTGGCTAAGAGTCAGAATTGCCAGTGCATGTTCCACCACAGCCACAACCAATCCCTGGTACAAAAGAAATAACAATCTTTGCTCACACTGCGCAGCAGCCATAACCTTTATTGCTGCTAAGCCTTTGCCTGCCCTTATGATAATGTGGTCAACATGTTCCCTGAAACTGAGGCTTCTGTAAAAAAAAAACACACCCAGATATCTAATTGTGCTAGTTCTTTCTAAACTTTTCCTGGACAACGAAACTTGTGGCATGGGTGTCTTTACCATGTGATTGTTCAATGAAAACCACGTCACGAATGCCTTAGACGGATTAACCACTGCTCCCGTATCTCGACACCAATTTGTCAGTCTGTCCAGCTCCTTCTGTAGTTCCACGACGCACTCTTCTCGATTTCTGCCCTGTCTATACACCAGGATATCATCGGCATATGACATCGTTCTTCCAACACCTGTGATTTGATTGCCAGCGATATGTACTGTGTATACATTGAAAAGTACAGGAGATAGAGGCAATCCCTGTGGCAGACCAGGGCTAATAACCGTTTTATTATAATTATAGCAGAATCCGGCACCAAGGCAGGAGCAGTGCATGTTAGAGATCCGATGCAGCCAACTTGTTTTGTGGAGACGGCATTTGATGATGATAATAAACTAACTACATTATACCACGGATGTGTTAATTTGCTGAGTTACAACTCGTTTAAAGCAAAATAGTGCACAGTTTCGGTGTAAATAATATGTACTAACGTCCGCGGTTGAAAAAATAGTACACAGCTTCGATATAACCAAACTTGACTAATGTCCGCGGTTAAAAAAAAAACAAAACAAATGTATTCACGATCTATCTAATGTTTCTTCATCGCTGAAAGCGGTACGTAGGACATAAACAAGAAATCTCGCTGCTCGAGCGATGGGCAGATGCTACTGTGTGTAATTATTGCATGTTGTTGAGATCTATGTGCATTTTCAATTCAAACAATTTCATTGGTATAGAAAAATAGTTTTTTGATGTCAACTTTTTTTGGATGTTTCAATTCAAACAAGTTCATTGGTATATAAAATAGTTTTGTTGACGTCAACTTTTATCAAACTTCCCCTTGTCAACAACTGTAAAACTTTTCACACATTCTTCCCCAAATGTTGGCGCAATTTATAGACATCCCCCTCACCCACTGGACGAATCCAGAAAAGGCTCAAAGGTGTGAATGATTGACTCCAATTGAAAGGGAGTACATGATAAATCTGTGTACCCCAAGCCCGCAGATAAAGTGGGGTTGGGGTGGATGGAAGTGGGACTCAAACACGCCAAACTTAGGAAATAATTTAGGAGCAGACATTTAGTACTAGGGAGCAAGCCTATAACAAGCCTATCAATCACTCCTATCCCCCTTTTTAAAAAAAGTTCTCACCCCTTCCCAGTAGAAAAGGTCACAAAAAATCTCCCGAAAATTGTAGAATTGCCAATGAAAAGGAGAACATGAACTTTCGTTTTTTGTTTAGGTAAATAAAATTTTCATACCATCATTGTGCAATATTGTCCATCATGAACACTAACTAAATAATAACAAACGCTGGTACTACCTTTTATTGACTACATAACAAGAGAGAACACTTAGGGGCCTACTGAGTGTGAAATAAGATGTCTTAAAAATGCAACAAACAGAACACATTGAGATCATGCGAGGAATGAAGAGATTACAAGAACAGTTGGAACAATATTTGCGATCTAATATATTTAAAAACATATATTGGAATGACAGGACTATTGAGAATGAGTCCATATTGGTCAGCAGCAAGAGCTGCATAATGAAAGAGCAGATCAACTGGCGTCATACGCGATCGTGGCATAGGGCGATGGGACAATGGATCGAGCTGACGTTTTGAACTCCTTAAGAGATATAGCACGCGAGAATGAGACTAGTGTAGAAGATGATTCCGTTTCAATGGCCAGCATTAAAAGATCACGGTTTGAAATGCAGTGTTTCTAGAAAGTGAACACTTAGGAGGGCGCAGAAGAATGATGGTAAACCAGCATTAGACCGGTAATGGCAGCAGAAGTGTAATGGCGGTTACGCTCAGGGAGAGATAAGAACAACTATGGACGTGTCCAGTTTGCAATGATGATGATCAGGCGACTAACTAACAAACAAACAAACTAACTAACTAACTAACTAATTTACTAACTAGCTAACTTTCTAACTAACTAACTAAGAGCTACATGATATTGGAAACATCAAGAGACTAGAAGAAATTGCAAGAGAGGAAGATCAAAAAGACGGTGTATTGAAGGAGTAATCCACGTCATGAGTCGCAACAATTTCCTGCATATCAAGCGATATACCGCTTGGTATATACAATATACCACACTTGCTATGGTCTGAAAGCTGATCGCCCTTCAATCCTGCGAAACCTTACAGTAAAAACAGAGAAAAGACAATAAGTACAGAATAAATGTTGAGTATGTGATACCAACAGAATATACCACCAATCTCTTGAATGGATAACTACAGGCAAAAGAGCAAGGAGTAGATCAAAAGAAACACTCAGAAGAACAATACTTAGAGAAAGTAAAACAACCAATATTTATACTATTCAAGAACTGCACAGAATAGCTTTGAATAGACAGAATTGGAGAGATCTGACCTCGGCTCTATGCGCTAACTTCAGCGCAAAAGGAAAATGAATGAATGGATGTGGACCATAATATATAGGTGTAAAACATTGATCTCTTGCAATCATATTACTCTACTTCCTGTTATTGTTGAGAACCCATTTTGTGATGTTAATCAGAACATAATTACTTGAGACATATTTCAGGGATACGTAGTACTAAATAAGCTGATCATTTGAATTTATATGTACTATTGTTGTTGTAATGTATATTTGTAAGTACCATTAATGTAATTAAGGGACTGATAAGTAGCCTTAGAATACATTAGGCCTACTCTATTGTTTTTATATATTGAATATTGATTGTCATGTTTATTTTTTAATTTTATTCACTGAATAATTCAGCTATCCCCTAGTAGTATAATACTAGGCATTAGGACAAAATTGGTTCAAAATGGGCGTAAAGCATTTTAAATACCACAGTTAGATAGCCCTTGAAAATTGCAATCCAACGATACCTCAACCAAGTCTCTACGTCAATTCTGAAAAAAAAAATTTCGAATTAATTTTCGCATCATGATAATTACATGGAACATATAAGGAAATATGAAATGACAGTTGTCAAAAAGACGCGGCCTGCCTTAGAACCGAGCCACTAATTTATGAATATCAAAGTTATTTGCATTAAAAAATCTAACAAATTATACATTTTCTTGTTTGGAAAGACAAGATGCACCTGTTGATTACATTCTCATCTGCTAATAAATAATTAACAATTGCGTCTAATTAGCATAATTGCAATTGAATGTATCATATACATTTTTTAATTATTTAGGATAAAATATATAGCAAACTGTATGTTTTTGTGTTCGTGAAGACAAGACGCACCTGTTGATTACAATCTGCTAAGTTTCTGATGCAGGCAGAGTTAATAAATAATTAATAATGGCGTCTAATTTGCATAATTACATTGTCATATTTAATATATAATTATTAAATTTTTACATTATTTAGGATAAAATATATTGCAAACTGTACATTTTTGTGTTTGTGAAGACAAGACGCACCTGCTGATTACATTATGCTAATTTTCTGACGCAGCCAGAATTAATTAATAATTAAAAATGACATCTAATTAGCATAATTGAAATTGAATGTATGAATTTTTCACATTTATTAATTATTTAGGATACAAAAATATAACAAATTATACATTTTCTTGTTTGGTAAGACAAGACGCACGCACCTGTTTATTACATTGTGTTAATTTTCCGATGCAACCAGAGCCAATTAATAATAGTGTCTAATTAGCATAATTAAAATCTCTTCTATGCTTCCCTTTATGGCAACATGCATGTGGCTGGCAATCTGTAACCTCAGCCCTCTTTGTATCTGAAATATAATATTTGATTATTATTATTATTGGCATTTGGTACACAAGTACATAAACAATTCTATGTCAAAGGTATGAAAAAATTACCAGGTAGGTATGTGCACCAAATTTTCAAAATTTGCTTTTCGTTTTTCCTATTATAGTGATACCTAATTAGCCCTATATAATTAAATACTTTATTACATTATTCTGTAGATAGGCTTATGTAGAAAATTGAGCAAAATTGATAATGAACAACAAGAGACAAAGATACCAAAAAGAGTGAGAACGTTTGGAAGATGCTGAAGTTGACGTTGTCTGCATTGATTTGATTTATTAGGTCTATTGAAAGGAGAAAGCATCTCTCACATAAAAGTGAATTTTACGAAATATTCATGAGAGAATTATAAGCAATTGGACTTCATAAACAATATAAATAATATATATTTAATTTGAAATGTGTTTCTTGTAAAATTATCAACATGAAACAGACTGATGTGACTAAGAAAACACATCAGTCGTCATGGCGACGGACGCATGCTAGTACATAAGTACGCGCACTCGGCATGGTCTTGTACCAATAATTTCAATTATTTTACATATAAATCTTAGATTTTTTACTAGTATTTAAAAATGAATTAAAGAAATAAAAAGAAACAGGAATTGTAGTTGTTAAACGTCAATTTCTTTAAATAAGAGACATTTCAGAATTATCGACGCGTCAGTAAAGAATAGCGGTAGACAAGATGGCGGCTGAGGAACGCGTGACCGATCTGCAGTGCGTTTGTTTAAAATTCGATAATAATTACCGGCAACTTCCAAAAATAGTGAAATTTTGTATATAAAGAGAAAAATGGTTGTTTCATTTGTTAGACATGGTTACAACATCCTATTTTATTCAAATTAATAAATATACGTGTGCAAAGAGAAAAAACACTTACCTAGGCTTATTTAATTGCTTGGTGAAAAATGTACACAGCGTACTTCCAACTTCTAGTTACGTAATTCGATGCACAAATGAATGAGAAAAATTGAACAGTTGTCTTTTATAAACAATAAAGTTGCGTCGCGTTGTCTAAAGACAATTGCTGTGGTCAGTGTTTCACGTGATGCAAAAAATGGATTCTTGGACGCTGCCAAAACAAGGGAAGTAATTTAACCTTCACCGCGCCGTTGTTAAATCTGTTTGACAAAAAAAAGATGGCGGCTGTTTACCGTTGTCAAGTGCACTCACTCAATGAGACATTGTGCCAAATAGGCTTACAACAGCCAAATCACAGCATGTATGTAGTTCAGGGCATGCGCAATCGAAGCCGGTACCAGTTCACGTCCGCCCTGTCCATTTGTTATAATTTACAGTAGCGTCAAGACATTGTTCCATCGCATTTTCCGACAGCAACCTAGGCCTACAATGGATACAAGTTATTTTGCGTTCGTAATGGATTCGGATGAGGAGGTAAGTGTGCCGTTAACAGATGCAGATATCGCTCCAATAGATGATGTGTTGTTAGATAGAGATAATAGTGATACTGATTCAGTTCGCAGCGTGGCCGATGACGACATATTGGAAGAAGAAATTGTTGGAAATTCTAGTGTTCCTTCGGGGTATAGCCATGATTGGCTTAGCAACTTCGATGAAGTTGTTGGACCTATAGGCTTAGCTGATGACATTAGTGCGGTAGACGTGTTTCGTCTGTTTATTACAGATGATATTGTGAACATGTTGGTAACTGAAACTAATCGTTACGCTAAGCAGGTTAGTGATTCGAAGGGACAGGCCGCCGGCAATGCATCTCGTGTGAAGATGTGGAAGGAAGTCACAGCTGATGAGATGACAGCTTTTGTTGCTTTGGTGCTCTTGATGGGACTGACCAAACGTTCCTCCTTTGAATTGTATTGGTCTAATGATGGTCTCATCAAGATGCCTGGGTTCAGGAATATCATGAGTAGGAATAGATTTTTAGCTATTCTTTCATTCCTGCACCTTGTAGACAACACAACAGCTGTTGCACGAGGGCAACCGGGTCACAGCAAGGCGTTCAAGATACAGGGGTTTGTTGACAAACTTATTCCTCTGTTCCAACAGTATTATGGCCTCTCCAAAGAAATCAGTATCGATGAAAGCATGATTGGCAATACACCATATTGCTATAAATCCTAAACGGTTGTCCAGTGGCAAGCCTGCGCTTCCTGACTGTGTAGTCTGTTCAGATCGGTCAAAGAAGCGTCACCAGACTCAGTACGTGTGCGCAGCATGTCAGGTCACTCTGTGCCCCTACCCCTGCTTCCATAGATACCACACATTGGTACATTTCAAAATTGATTGTTCCTCTGAGCTGCACAGCATGTAGGAGAGCAGCACAGCCTGTAGGTTTACTCCAGAGCTGCATGGCCAGTGGGTAAGTCATTTGTGTTGTTTGTTTTTATGTAATTTTAAAATAAAAATTGTCTTCACCTCTTGCGCAAACCTCGGGTAGGATACATAAAAAAAAACCAATTACACACCCATTTGTAGTATTCAATTCTGCATTTACATGTGTTATTATTTTAAAAGCTCTAATAACAAAAATGTTATTGAGTTTTCCGAACACCCGTGTCTTTTTTGCATATATTTTGTTTTTTCAAGAAAATGTCTTCACCTCTTGCGCAAAACTCGAGTAAGATACATAAAAAAAAAACAATTACACACCCATTTGCAGTATTCAATTCTGCATTTAAATCTGTTGAAATTATTTTAAAATCTCTAATAGCAAAAATGTTATTGAGTTTTCCGAACACCCATGTCTTGTTGTTTCTGTTGGTTTTTTGCGCAAAAAAGGTGTTCACTTCCTGCGCAAACCCCGGGTATGTTACATAAAAATTTTTAAAATATACATACATTTGCGGTATTCAATTCTGCATTTGCACGGACAATTTTTTTTTTTTATCACGAATAACAAAAAAGTTATTGCATTTCCGTAACACCAACCAGAAAAGATGAAAATTCTCAAAAAAGAATCCGGTGGCAGGAAGAGGTTTTGTATTTTTTAATCCGGCTTGCTAAAGGTTAAGCCACATTCACTTTCACGTCCCCTTACGATTTCCTAATGCCTAAGTATACTATATTAGGCCTAATATAAATAATAAATTAAATAATTGTAATAGTTAGGCCTACGCAATGGCGTATATTTTTATTATAGTAGATTATTATTGAATGGTAGGTCTAGACATTTTATTTAAAACATTTTTTGTCATCAGTGACAGCAGCAGAAGTTGAGACAGTGTACAGTACGCACAGTCCCTGTACAGTGTACAAGTAGTACAGACAATACATTTCATTACACTAGACTAGTTACTAGTACAGTTCAGTTGTACTGCTACATCTATTCTATCTATATTATTGTATGGCTCAGAAACTAAATAAACAATTTGAAGACAGAATTGATGCCAAAAAATGTTGGGTTGATAGCCACAATAGGATATGCTACAATTTAGTTCATAGAACGGAATATGTAATATCATGGTTTACAGCTTAGCTGTGATATTTGCTCCTTTCCACAAAAAGGAAATCCACAGACTTCCCAACAAACATTTTTTTGGGTCAAATGGCTTGAGCCCATGGACTGCTGAATAAGCAACCAACCAAAAAAATAAGGGTCTTTCACTAGTACTTTATGTGAACTAGTGGTACATTTTGTGAGAGGTACCTTCTAGTTGTGTGCACTGCCATGCACCTTAGAGAAACATTGCATGTCAGAACTACACAACAGGTGGCTTCCCAGAGCCCTAAACAGTGGCGTCCTAGAACTATTCAACAGTGGCTTCCTAGAACTATTAAACAGTGGCTTCCTAGAACTATTCAACAGGTGGCTTCTCAGAAACCTCAACAGTGACTTCCTAGAACTATTCAACAAGTGGCTTCTCAGAACCCTCAGCAGTGGCTTCTTATAGCTATTCAACAGGTGGCTTCTTAGAGCCCTCAATAATGGCTTTCTAGAACTAAACACAATATTTTAACTTTAAACCAGACAGTATTATTGAACATCACACAGGTAAAAATATCTGGCATTATAGATAAGAAAATGTGTGATTGAACAATTGGATACAGAAAAGGTTATGTAAGATGAGGGTAAACCTGACCCTGCTGACTTCAGATTTCATACCTTATCCTATGAGTTACTAGTATTGGTCATGCCCTCCTCACATTAACTAACAGTTCAAATTCATAATGAATGTATGTATTCGTAGTTTGCATTCATAACAATTTGTAGATTGTTCTGCTATCGTTACAGTACCCTCATGTCAAACTCATCAACATTATGCAATGCTATTTCCGCAAGCAAGGTTGGCTGCAACAGACCTCCAACATCCCCTGTCTTTTGTCTTGGTTGTGCACTGTGCTAGACTGTAACCTGTCCATCTCATTATGTTACTCTCCCAGTTGTATCTCTGCCTATCCCATGTCAAACTATATAGTTTATAAGATGCATACGACAGCAGTCAAACAAATTATATAAAAACAATTGTAAAGAGAAGTGGATAAATGCATAGACAACAGCGAAGACAGCTTGACCACTGTCTACATACACCCTCTAGAGGAGATACCATCAACCTCCTTGAACCCAAACAACAAACACACATTTTTATATTTCAAATTGAACACTGTCTGCTTAGTCACCACCGAAACATAATCAACCCCAAAAATAATCCAAAATGGCAGACACTGTCAACACACTAGCGAGTCAGTGGAACACTACCTGATCAGTTTATAGAAGAAATAAAACTTCAGACATAAGCACATTCCAGACGAACAATAGAAGATGTACCGCTTGCAATTCTTAAAGATTCAAAATAAATAATATACAACTGAAGATGGATGTTTCAGACTATTGGTGCAAATAAAATTGTGACACTGCATTTCCATTCTCTGGACAACATCTTGCTGTAAATCTAGTAGGGCCATTGTCCTGCCTCAAGAGAGATTCAGCGGGAGTTTGAGAATGAATGCTTAAAAGAAGAAAATTAATACAATATTGTGTTACTCCTCTTGCTTGTGGAGCGTTTCCCTCACCCCCCCCCTTCCATTCATAAAGTTGATTAAATACTGTGAAATTACTTTGTCATTTCAGGAGTTTAGTAATGCAAGCAGTAGTCTACACAGATCTTCCTGTTACTGAAGACAGTTTCTAAATTGATACACTTGACCTGAGTTATGGCTGCCATAGAAGATGGTCTGCCTGTCAAAATTGAAAACAAATCAACTGTATTACAACAGACAGTGAATGAAAAAGTTCTTTCAAATTCTGGAAAAGTTGGAAGTTATGTAAGACAAGTTGAATATAACAGCAGTTATAGTAAAAGTTGTAATGGTAGTAAAAATACTGAACTCTTTGAGTCTAGCTTAGATATTGATCATGATTTGGAGGATATGTCACCCGATATATCATTGTCTTCACAGAAAACACTACGATATTGTGATGTTGAGCCAGAACATGGACACTCTCAGGGGAGTTCTGACTCAAATGATTTGTTAGATGAATACCAGAATGAAGATTGTGAAGCCAAAATAATTCAATCAATTTCTCCGAAGTTTTCTCAGGAACAAAACAGGAGCAGGTATCGAATTGATTCATCTGATCGATACGAATCACAGCAAATAAATCAGGAGGCATATATCTCCTCAAGAAATGAAGTCTTTCCAGAATTCAATGTAGCACGGCCTGAAAGTCTTTCACTGTCACGTCCTATTCAGGACACAGAACAAGAGCAAAAGAAATCAGATGCACACAAAAAGAGGCATACGCATAACAAAAACAGTATCATCTCAGATATGAAAGTAAAAGACACTTCAAAAACAAGTCAGAAAGAGAATGTTCAAGACCAAGATGATTATCACGTAGATGCTGATGTCTGCTTGTCTCAGAATTTGCCCCAGGGGACAATAACAAGGAAAGGGGATATGATTCAGTTTGTGGCAGACGATTTGATGGAGAAGATCAAGAAAAGTAGTCCATTGTCCCACGCAGGTAATTATACATGTTTTATAATCATTCTTGTTTTATAATCATACATGTTTTATAATCATACTTGTTTTATAATCATACATACATGTTTTATAATCATACTTGTTTTATAATCATACTTGTTTTATAATCATAGATACATGTTTTATAATCATACTTGTTTTATAATCATACTTGTTTTATAATCATACATGTTTTAGATCTTTCTACAGCTATATTTTGTGTGTATATTTAAGCATTGATGTAGATAATGGGCAAGGGGATTTAAGAGGTTCAAATCTTTTTACAACTATATTTTGTGTGTGTGTTTAAGTAGTTTAATTGGACTATTCACACTGAGACAACTAAGTGAAAAATCAATTATTCTTCTTCTTCATTCGTTCACTTGAAACATGTCTATATCTGTAATTCTGTCTCCTGAATAAAACTCACTGTTTTTGTAGTTCATACAGTGTCCCATAGAGCTTTGATTCCAGTGTTGTTTCCTCTGGCCAATATGTCTGCCTCAGCGTTTCATGCTCAGAACACTCTTGAAGTATATGTTTGGCACTCTGTGCTGCCTGTCCACATATACACATGGCCGTTAAAAAAAAAATCCTATTAAATACAATAAAGATCTACACACAGTATTTGTAGACCAGGAAAAGGCATTCGACAGAACAGATAGAGACATTTTCTGGGAAACTTTAGAACATTATAACCAGAGGACAGCTGTTAAATAATATAAAAGCATTTTTACCAAAGATGCCAAATCTCAGTAAAAACAACAGATAGAATGACAGAACATTTTGAAACATGATTGGGAGTAAGACAAGGCACATTATTCTCACCTCTACTTTTCAACATAAACACGGACAGAATACATTTTTTAAATAAAAGCTGACATCAACAAAGAGAAAACCATTGCAAATATAACAGATGAGGAACTTAATAATGAAATCAACAAACTATACCATTTGCAGACGATCAAAGTCTAATATATGAAGATGAGGAAAATGTACAAAAGCACATTGGTACTAGTATGTAAGAAGTACAACATGAAAATTAGCGTAAAAAAAACCAGAAGTTATGAAAATTAGCAAGTCTGCAACACCAATGGATAACAATCGATAACACTAAAGTGAAACAAGCCAAAGAATTTAAATATCTAGGCAGCATTTTTTTTCCAAAAATGGTAGACTAGATAGAGAAATAGAAACAAGGTGTCAGAAAGCAAACACAGTGACCTACCAACTTTCACCATTACTTCTCCACCCAAAGATCAAAAGACAGATAATATCTCTAATTTTGCAACACTCTGCTACCAATGTCAAACATGGTCTTTAACAGTCTCACAGCAAAGTAAAATCGTTACATGTGAAAGGAAGTGTCTGAGAAAAACTTACCATTGTTACTAAACTAGATAAAATAAAAAATGAAGAAATTAGGAAAATAGTTGGTATAACATCATGTATTGAACATATTGAAAGACAGCAAGTCAAATGGTTCAGTCACCTTATGAGAATGAACCCAAACCAAATACCAATAAGAGCATATAATACAAGAATATCCAGATATTAAGACATAGGTGGACCAAGAAAACTGTGTATAGAAAATGTCAAGATAACCTTGAACGAACATGGACTTAATGCTACCAAAGCGACACACCTGGCCATGGAACGACAGCTGATGCTCCCACCCATACACACATTTTCAAAGTACGGTATTATTTTAGAGACACATACCGACCATTGTTCTTGTTCAGCGTTCATTCTTAAACTCCCGCTGAATCTCTCTTGTGGCAAGATAATGATCCTACTAGATTTCCAACAGGATGTGGTCCAGAGAATGGAAATTACTCTTAAATATTGGTTGGGAAGAATTCAAGTCAAACATACAAGTAAGAGAAGATACCAAACAGCAATATGTTTCTACAACAATAAGAAGAAAACGATGGACTTATATCGGACATGTACTTAGAATGAATGAAAACAGACTGCCACTACAGGCATTAAAATGGATACCAGATGGCAAAAGAAAAAAAAGGAAGACCAAGAGAGACTCTTCGCAGAACAACCATCAAAGAGGGTATGACTATGGGTCTCAACAACATACAAGAATTACACACAGTAGCATCACATCTCTTAAACTGGAGAGCTCTATGCACCATGATCAGCGCTGAAGGGACATAGATAGATTGTTATTATTACAGTGGGCCTTTCACACAAAAATCTGAATGCTGTCCATAGTCAAAACTACTGAAAGAGATGGAATGCCAACACTGATTTGTCACACCTAAAATAAAAACAAAATGTGAAGAGGTCATTGATCTTATTGGAAATTGATACATTAAAGAATAGATATAGAACAAGGAGATGGAATCTTTATATCTGCCTGTCTGCCAGTGTTCCTTCAGCGCTGAATACAGTGCGTAGAACTGAGTGATATGTTAGGTTACTGTGTATAATTCTTTCATGGTGTTGAGACCCATAGTCTTTGATAATTGTGAACTTTGATAATTGTGAACTTTGATAATTGTGAAGAGTCTCTCTTGGTCTTTTTCTTTTGTCATTTGGTACTCATTTTAATGTTTGTACTAGCAGTATGTTTTTATTCATTCTAAGCACGTCTGATAGTCTATCGTTTTCTTCGTATTGTTGTAGAAACATATTGCTGTTTGGTGTCTTCTCTTTAATAATAAATTCATTTCAAGATGAAGATGATGTCAATGAGGCTGAGAACGTACACATACAGAGAATGTCAGAAATGTATCATGAGGTGATGGAAGGAAAAGTAAGTTTTTTGGAAAGTCCAGAAGATCACACAATCAACACCTGACCGGGACTCTTGAGTCTACATACACTGGGGTGGCTGCTGGAACTGAGGGCGGAACACTTATGGGAATGTCCAGCGTGCTGTGAAGTCAGTTTGTAATCAAGAATCAAGTCTTCTCTTACTTGGTTGTTTGACTTGAGTTCTTTCCAACCATATTTAAGAGTTTTCTAAGACATTTATTTTCAAATGAATTTAGCTTCTTCTCCAGTGCTTTCCTTATTTTCCCACTTCCGAAACCATATATTAATACAGATATTACATTGGAGATAAATAGTTGTAGTTTGGCATACAGTGGAATCCCTCTATAGCACATTTTTTTTAATAACAAATCTCCCAATATAACAACACTTTCCAAAATCCCTAATTATATTTATACTATATTGTTTGTACTCTATATAGTGAATGTCTGTTATTACATACTGGCTATATATTTTGTCGGTCTGGATCAAGTTATAACGGGATTCCACTGTATTTGCTTGAGATAGAATAATACCATAAAAAAAATAAAATGTTGCAATTCATTACATCAAATCTCCAACGAGGAGATGCTACTGATCTAGATAAATCTCTAAAATGTAGTACAGAATGCAAGGTCCAGATGGATTTAGTAGTAATTTGTGATTCATACCATTTGATGATAACACATTTTTAAGTAGACTTGAAAATAAGAACTATACAGCAGGAAGAGGTCAAAGATGGCATGCTGTTACAAGTAGGTCTTGATATTATGTTGATTTATTATATCATGTTAGTCTAATTAGATGAAGCTTACTTAAAACAAGATCAACAAAGACAGTGTAAATTGGATCTCTGCATTTGTTTGATGTTAAGGTCAGAGGACTAAAGTTTTCTTCAGTCTTTGTACATTGCTTGTTTGTCATTATTTTTGATAGTTAATAATGAAATCTCTTGTAAATAACTTGTACAGGATTTTTACCATCTAACAGTAATGGTATTTTAGAGTGATTTGCCATCTTGACATGTGATATGTTATAATGAACAGCTTGCGTAATATAAGAAACTCATTTAGGAAAAAGAAGCTCACAGAAGAAGCTAGTCATGGACAGTCTGGGGAGGTAGTTGATGACCGTGAGTTCTTGTTTGACCATGGTTAAATCATTTTTTGTGTTCAGGATATTCTCAGCTGTTTGGTGCAGCATAGGTATATCTTAGGTTGTGTTTGAGTTAATTTGGTGCAGCATAGGTATATCTTAGGTTGTGTTTGAGTTAATTTGGTGCAGCATAGGTATATCTTAGGTTGTGTTTGAGTTAATTTGGTGCAGCATAGGTATATCTTAGGTTGTGTTTGAGTTAATTTGGTGCAGCATAGGTATATCTTAGGTTGTGTTTGAGTTAATTTGGTGTGATATACATTAAAAGTAACATGATTTCTGGTGTTAGTGGAGCAATACTTTTCAGAACTGAATAAAGATTGTAGATTTTAAAAAATACAAGATCATTATACAGTGGAATCCTTCTATACCACATTCTGTATAACAAATTTCCCTGTATAACAACACTTTAAAAAAATCCCCAATTATACTTATTCTATGTTGTCTGTACTGTCTATAGCAAATCTCTGTTATTACATACAAATCTCTGTTATTACATACAAATCTCTGTTATTACATACATGTTTCTGTTATTACATACATATTTTGTCGGTTCAGACCAATTTGATATAATGGGATTTCACTGAAGCTTTTTTATCCTTTTTTGTACAAACTAGGAGTTTCTCCAGAGCTTTATGAATACGTTAAAACAAAACCATAACACTATGTTAGAAAAGTTTGTGGCAATGAAAAAACATGCAGACTCAAGTTGCAAGGTGAGTTGGTGCCACATGAACGGACATGGTCAAATTTCATTTGCTTCATTATGATTATTCTTTAATGATAAAGCCTTGATGCTACAGTACCCCCCTCTCTCCCCCAGCCTTGATGCTACTATATTATATTATTCAGTACCCCCCTCTCTCCCCCAGTGGGCGCTAAAGTCTTTGTGAGGAGGTGGGGGCGTTTGCGATTGGATAATCATGTGAAATTAAAATTTTACATTTTAATTCATCCTGTATTACACGATCAATTTTTTATATCAATTTTCCATTGTATTTAATCATTTTAAAATTGACCATGTCTGACAGAAATAAATGTCAATTTTCTATGTAAATGTGAAAATAGAGCATGAATATAAACATGTGTATAATAAGTTATGTTTACAATAGCAAATATATTCAGTATATTTCATTTCAAAATCAAGAAGAAGTCACTACTTGGTTCAGTAATTTAACAGCATAAGCGGTGATGTATCGTCAGTGGTTATTTACATTGAAAATATCAAATCGCTTGAATTGTAAAACTGTTATAGTGGCCGGGGGATTAGGGAGGAGGGTGTCTGTGTTGTTAGAACATTTATTTCTCGCAAAGTGGGCTGTGGCCTGAAAAAGTTTGAGAACCTATGGGTTAGTGTTTCACGGTAAATCAGGGATAGTTAGACAGGGACAGGTCTCCATACTTTCCCTGAGGACAGGATACAACAGATGGAACAAACACATGCACATGATGTGACTGTGTGCCACACCACAGTGCACTTGTGGACTAGACCTCTGAACATATTCTGCAAAAATGTCCCCAGCATGAACGATTGAGAGACACAATGGTCCAACAGCACAACCCTGCAACTAAAGATATATGGAGCCAAAGAGAAGCTTCAGACAATGGATGGTGGAGCTCATCCATAAGACTTGTCTAACAGTGTAGACATGGCTAGAACAAAGACCAAAATAAAGAAAGAAAGACATAATTCTCCTGTATTATAGGACCTAAAAATGAAGGTAGAAATTTGTACTTGCAGTGTCATTATATACATTGTAAGAGGTGACTAACCCTGCCACCGGATTATTTTTGTGAAAATTTGCGTAATTTGTGGTGGGTATTTGGAAAATACAATAACATTTTTATTTTTAGAGATTTGAAAATAATTTGTGCACATGTAAATACAGAATTGCATACTGCAAAAATGTGTGTAATTTGTTTTATTTTGTATGTGTCATACAAGAGGTGTGAGGAAGTGGTGAACATGTCTTTCACAAAAAAAACCACAAAAAAACAACCAAACGTGAGTGTTAAACGCAATAACGTTTTTGTTCTTAGAGATTTTGAAATATTTTTGTACATGTAAATAAAGAATTTAACACTGCATATATTGACTTTGGTTGTGTGTGTGTGTGATACACGATTTAGGTTTTGTTTGTGTGTGTGATACAAGAGGTGTGTGAAGGTTGTAAAGATGGGAATACACCAGATCAAAATTTTAAAAAGTTAAAAAAAATTGCTCACCTTTATTAATTTTTCTTATGTGGCAACCCTGAAGACATCATTTACACACAGTAACACCCATGTCTGTTGTGCTTATGTAGTTTCATAACTAAACTAACACAATAATATCACTGGGGAAATAAATAAAATATGTAAAAGTAACTTACCTTGTCCAAAAAATTGTACTTCAGAGTTAGACCTAGTCTTGTCTGTAATCCTGTAGAAACATGAGATCCATACTGGTCATCATATAACGAAACTAACATGTTATTATATCTGTAACAGTCACCTCTGTAACACACGAGAGGCTGGTAGTACATGTTGTAACATGTATTGCACACCATAGACAGTCACATTATAGATCCAGCTAAGACATGTTATTGTTATTATCAACATTATTAATAATTTTGTTTTCAACTGGACATTGTCCTAATATATGCTACTGTAATTTCTCGTTGTATAATCATATTTCCATAATTTTTGCCTCTCTTCATCTCTTTTTGTGTGTGTGTGTGTGTGTGTGTGTATTTCATTGCTGTCAGTTTCTGCACTCTCCACCTTGTTGGATATCTCCTGACAGTTTGGATATTATTTATACTCAATTTCTGCTACATTGATTGCATAAACTAATTCGTTTAATTTTATGGTTCCATTCTGTGTTTGTTCATCCCGATCTTGAAAAAGCTTTTTTGGTCAGAACATCTATCCCGTGTATTGTTCAACATAATTTTATCAATATTTACCAGTAACCCATTTTCAATTTTTTTCAATATTTACTGGTACTTACATACAGTTAAAAAAAATATTTGACCTTACCAATAAACTAATGGACATCAAACTAAACGGCAACACTCTTGAAAAAGTCAACAACTTCACATACCTTGGCAGCAAGCTATAAACAACAGGAGATTCATCAACAGAAATATCACACCGTATTGCACTGGCTGCTAACTCAACCATAAACTATCAAATATGGCATTCAAAAACACTAAGAAATAACACAAAACTCAAAATCTTCAACTACTGCATAATTCCAACATTAACATATGGATGCGAAACTGGAAAGCAACATCAAAACTAGAGCAAAGACTAAACACTTTTGAAAATAAATGTCTTAGAAGGCTACTGAACATACGTTGGTCAGACTTCAAATCAAACACAGTTGTCAGGCAAGAAACAAAACAAGAATATGTATCCACCTATATTAGAAAGCGTCACTGGAATTACATCGGACACGCACTACGAATGGATACTGAAAGACTCCCCTGTCACGCTTTGATGTGGTCACCAAAAGGCAAGAGAAAATGAGGAAGACCAAAATAAACTTTACGTAGAACTATTACAAGGGAACGTTTCACTATTGGTATCAGAAACAATGAAGATCTAAAGCAAATTGCAATGAAACGAGAGACAAGGAAATCTATGACATCTGCCCTATGTGCCGTCTTTGTCCCTAGAGGAATAACTAACTAACTAACTAACCAACTAACCATACAGTGCACAGTTTAACTGCAGTCTATTTCAGACTTAATTTTTGATATGACATAAGCAGTAAACAAGAGCTATTCAGTGGAGGATAACATTTAGCTCAATTTCCAATCCTGTTTAAACATGTCTCTAGCTATACAAATGTTATTTCAGCTATGACCAGTAGGAGTAGGAGTAAGATCTAATGGAAGTTTTCTAAAAAAGCATGTTTAATGAAGTTTTTAGTCAAATGTTTTCAGAAAAAACACTAACAGTACAAATAATTTTATTGTTGTTCTAAGCTTTATCAGTTGATTCAAAATTTATAAACTTGTTGTCTTTAATATCTACTTGAAAATCTACACTAGTTTCCTATTTGAATTATCAGTGTGCAGCACTTGGTTCTAATATAGTTTTATATTTTCAAGACTGCTAGATTTTCTATAAACTAATGATCTTATTCCAACATTTATCCACTGAACAATAACAAATGCATAATTATTGTTATTCTAATGTTATTTTCCAGAATCTGAGCTTTCTATAGATATTAAAAGCAATCAGAGTTGCTTTGAGGTTTTGTACTTAGTCAATACAAAAAAAGAAAACACGGTTGTGTTAACACCTCCTGCCGAAGACGGATGTGTCGTGCCATTGGCACAAATAAAACGGCGACATAATGCATTTCCATTCTCTGGACTACATCCTGCTAGAAATCTAGTAGGACCATGGTCCTGCTACAAGGAAGATCCAGCAGGAGTTTGAGAATGAATGTTGAAGAAGAAGTATTAACACCTGTATTTGCCCCTACCATTTCTGTATCTTCTTTGTAGAATACACCTTCATGGATTTTGGTGACATTTTTATCCTTACTTGGCTTTATGTATCACTCTGTAATTTAACTTGTTTAAGATTAAAAAGAAAAACCACAGAGGTTCTACTCAGGAAACTCCCTTTAGCTAATGATGTTGCCTTAATTTGAGGAAATCTTGCAATCTCTAGAATGGCACAAGTTTTAGCTCTGAGCATAAGTTGTACAAAGACAATGGTTTTATGTTAAGGTACCGGTACTTCTGCACTAATAAATATCCTTGTCAATGATCATCAGCTCAACCACGTACAACAAATTCTGCTACCTTGGTTCCACTGTCACAGCCTCATTATCATTAGACAAAGACCTCATCGAGGCCTCATCCTTGAAGTTGGGATGGAGCTGTCCAGTCAACAGAGGCTGGAAGCTAAGATTAGTCAAGCATCCCCTGCATCAAGAAGGACTACAGCTCTGTCCAAGCAAACAAACGTACTGAAGTCGGAGATACCAGGCTAAGATAAGAGGCACACCACCAACAATGGCATCACGCATCACTAATAGATAACATAAGTATCTTCACAACAAGTATATAAGTATATAGGTATATAAGTTCTAAAGACTATACTTTAAAAAATGTATGGCAAATGTTGCAGATACCGCCAGTAATGGCAGTCGCAGATCAAGTGTTCGCAGCACAGCATCTGCATCATCTTCCACATCATTTGCCACCTCATCAGGAGTCTCAAGATCACCAAGTAGTTTGTTTCAGCAAAGCCCTGATGACATTCCACCTATAGACGCCTCAGCTGTGATAGAATTGGAAAACCATGCACATAGGGTTGCAGATAGCCTTGATCTCATGATGGGCAACATTCGAAACAACTTACATAAAGTGAGTGCACATTGTTTCCTATTGTTTGATGAGTATATGAACAAGATAACACATTCCTAAACAAGTTGTTAGTTAAAAACAAGCTTATTAGTTTGTTCTTGTATTACTAGTTTGTTGTATTATTAGTTTGTTCTTGTATTACTAGTTTGTTCTTGTATTACTAGTTTGTTCTTGTATTACTAGTTTGTTCTTGTATTACTAGTTTGTTGTATTATTAGTTTGTTTTTGTATATTTGTTTGTTCTTGTATTATTAGTTTTGTATTATTAGTTTGTTTTGTATTATTAGTTTGTTTTGTATTATTAGTTTGTTTTTGTATTATTAGTTTGTTTTGTATTATTAGTTAGTTGTATTACTAGTTTGTTCTTGTATTACTAGTTTGTTGTATTATTAGTTTGTTCTTGTATTACTAGTTTGTTGTATTATTAGTTTGTTCTTGTATTACTAGTTTGTTCTTGTATTACTAGTTTGTTGTATTATTAGTTTGTTTTTGTATATTTGTTTGTTCTTGTATTACTAGTTTGTTTTGTATTATTAGTTTGTTTTTGTATTATTAGTCTGTTTTGTATTATTAGTTAGTTGTATTATTAGTTTGTTTTGTATTATTAGTTAGTTATATTATTAGTTTGTTTTGTATTATTTGTTGTATTATTAGTTTGTTGTATTATGTGTGTTCTTGTATATAAAAGTTTGTTTTTGTATTATTAGTTTGTTTTGTATTATTAGTTAGTTGTATTATTAGTTTGTTCTTGTATTATTAGTTTGTTCTTGTAACAATAGTTTGTTATATTATTTGTTTGTTCTTGTATAAATAGTTTGTTCTTGCATTATTAGTTTGTTGTATTATTAGTTTGTTGTATTATTTGTTTGTTCTTGTATCAATAGTTTGTTGTATTATTAGTTTGTTCTTGTATCAATAGTTTATTGTATTATTTGTTTGTTCTTGTATCAATAGTTTGCAAATTGACAGCGCACACTCAAACCCCTTTCCAGTGACTAATGTGTCAAACAGGGTTGCGTCCTGGCTCCGACGCTCTTCAGCATGGTGTTCTCTGCCATGTCAAATGATGCCTTCCGGAATAACACTGCAAGAATTATGTGTACTTTAATGGCAAAATAATTATGTCTGCATCGCCATCTTGATTCAACCAGAAGTAAAGACTTCAATTTAAAGGAACATTAGCTCCTCAAAACCATCAGAAATTTATGTTTATGTTTGTGTGTGGTTACTTTGAATGTATCACAAAATGAATGAAACTTTTTTCAGATGTCTGCTATAACAATTGGTTGCCAGGATGCTTATAAACGTTCGGTGGACATAACTTGTGATTCAGTGGATGCAAGCATTAAGGTCAGTGTTTGTATGTGTGCCCTCATGATATAAATATGTTCTCTCTGTTTATAGTCTATGTTTATAGTCTGTTTATAGTCTATGTTTATAGTCTATGCTGAGAGCTGGTCTTGGTTTGCAGACTGTGGAGTTCCTGGCAGATACAAGATCAGCACTCCAGCCAGACCTGCAGATAATGCTGACCGAACTAAGCAAGCAGCGTAAGATAGCTATTCAGTGAATGCCATCACATTGTGGAATGCCTGGAGTTGAGAGAGCAGATGGTCTTTTTGGGAATGGTGATCAGCCAGATGTGCCAGTAGTCTACCGTAGGAGGAAACATGATCAGTCAATTAGAAAGCCAACTGCAGCACAAGATGAGTGCCAAATTGTGAATGAACAAGACAGGGGTGTCATTCTATGCCCCAGAGTGGGACTCAGCCAACTCCACAGCCACATGTGTGCAGAGTTTAAGATTGGCAACCATGGCCATGTGTGCATTTGAACAGGCACCTCAGACTGCAGAGCATATTCTTCAGGAATGTCTGGAATATGAGGTGCTGGGGCAGGTACACTGAACTGGAGCGACTGTGGTTAAAGAGAGACTCTACAGACCTCTGTTTGAGTTGCAGGACATGATCTGGACAATAGGGAGACAAAACTTCAGATATAGGCACGTTCCAGGAGAACGGAAGAGCAAGAAAAAAGAAATGTATACCTTCATGATATAAACATAATCTCTCTACTTACAGTCTATGTATACCCTCATATAAACATGATTTCTCAGCTTACAGTCTATGTATACCCTCATATAAACATGATTTCTCTACTTACAGTCTATGTATACCCTCATATAAACATGATTTCTCTGCTTACAGTCTATGTATGCCCTGATGGCCAAGTGTGAGGAACTAAGCATGAGTATGAAACCAGTGGAACAGCTTGCAGTACAAATGTATCCTTGAGCAGCTCAACCAATCATGTTTTGTATATGTCTGTGACATATGACAATTTGACTAAACAAATCTCTGTCCACAGGAGACCTGCACTTTTTTCAAGAAGAACATCTGTGCCTGTTGCCTAATACTAACACTTTGGTAAATGTATACCTGACTTACTCGGTAGCTCCACACTAAAATGATTCACACAGAGGCTATCTCCAAATCTCTAAGTTCATTAGAGATCGGGTCTTATAGTTTGTTCGGGCACCAAAAAGTGAAAGTAGCGTAAATGCAAAAGAGACAGATGTAGGAAATTTCCACGTTATTTATACACAATTTTCTCGCTCTTATGGAATCTTCTAGACTTTTCTTGTACATAGTGGTAATCAATTTACTCTCATGTGATATTTATCATTAGTGACCCACAATCTTGGACTAACTCGATCGTCTAGAAAATTATACTTTCTAAAGACCACGTGATCGGACGGTATGAAGTATTGACCTCTGTCAGGGACATGTGTGGTTTCTCTAGAATACTGTTACCAAAACACATCACCTACAGAGTGGTAAATCAAGCGTGACAGATCATGGATGGCAGAGGGGCTGAAGACACACTGCGAAGAGTATGTGAATTTGAAGAAATAGGAAAGGGCAGGGAATGGGTGGAGGTAGACATTGAGAAGAAATCACTGACTAAAGTAATAATACAACTAGATAAAGCATGACGAAAATGGACTGGTATCAGGTCCCAGGTTACAGTGCATGAACTCGCCCAGCTACACGACATAATTATATACACAGATGGCTCAGTTAACAGAAATACAAATAAAAATGGTTGGGGTTTTGTTGCCTTCAGAAGCAGCCTGAAGTTGGTTGAGAAATTTTCTGCATACTCCTGTCACATCGAGCATGAGGATGGAGGTAGAGGTAGTTACAGAAGCACTTAATTGGTTGATAACTGATATATCAACACACTCGGTAATACAGACACTTAAGCATGCTGCGCAAGATCAAAAAGTACTTGCTGAGAAAGGAATGGCGGGACTTATTGACTAACTCAATTGTCCAGAACATTCTCTTGATTCTTGATTAGAAACTGGCTTCACAGCACGCGGGACATTCCCATAAGTGCTCCGCCCTCTGCTCCAGCAGCCATCCCAGTGTATGTAGACTCATAGTTCTGATCAGGTGTTGATTGTGTGATCTTCGGGACTTTCCAAAAAATTTACTTTTCCTCCCCTCACCTCTGAATACTCCCATTTCTAACATTCTCTGTATGTGTACGTTCTCAACCTCATTGACATCATCTTCATCTTGAAATGAATTTATTACTGCCTTTATTAAATCTGCTTTATCTCTTCTCAGCAATGTGTTGTCTATCGCCGCATTGCCTGCCAGTAAGTCGGCTCTCTTGTTTCCTCTGACCCCAGCATGACCAGGGCAGTATATCCATGTAATGCTCTGGACAACTGAGTTGTTCAATAAGTCCCACCATTCTTTTCTTAGCATGAACTTTTCTATCTTGCGCAACATGCTTTGAGAGACTGTGAATAATACCCACGTGTGTTGATGTATCACTTATCAACCAATTAAGAGCTGCTGTAACTCCCTCTATCTCCATCCTCATGCTCGATGTGACAGTAGAATATGCTGAAGATTTCTCAACCAACTTCACACCATTTCTGTAGGCAACAAAACCCCAGAGACAGATGTAGGAAATTTCCACGTTATTTATACACAATTTTCTTGCTCTTATGGAATCTTCTAGACCTTTCTTGTACATAGTGTTAATCAATTTACTCTCATGTGATATTTATCATTAGTGTCCAGAACATTACATGAATATACTGCCCTGGTCATGCTGGGGTCAGAGGAAATTACGACCCGCGCTATTGACAGGCAATGCGACGATAGATAACAATGCTGAGAAGAGATAAACAGGCTTAACCTTTAGCAAGCTTTGTTTACAAATAAAAAAAACTTCCCCCCTGCCACTGAATTCTTTTTTGAGAATTTGTGTTATTGATTATGGCTGTTTTAAAAATTCAATAACTTTTTTGTTGTTAGAGATAATTAATTAATATTTGTACATATAAATAAAGAATTGAATACTTCATATATTGGTGTAATTTTTTTACATGTGTGTGTGATACAAGACATATTAGAAAGTAGTAAAGATGATTTTTCACCAAAAAATAAAGAAATTATAACAGACAAAAGGAAAAAAAAAGTATGAAAAAATTACTTATCTATGGTTTTTATATTTTCTGAAGTGGGAACCCTGTAAAATAAACCTAATTCAAATAGTATTTATGTGGTTCACATTGTCAAATCATCATAATGTCACTGGTAAGAATGAATGAACCTCATAGATTTGCCATAAATCGTTATCTGAAAGATAGACCTAGTCATTTTTTATCACTCCAACACAGTTGATATTCACCATCTAAATCATGAAAGCAGCGTGATCAATACTATATTCTATTCTAAAAATCAACTTACCTCTCAAAATACGTCTAACACACTAACGTTATCAGCTAGGCCTATATGTCCATCAACTTCATCAAAGTCGCTACGCCAATCATGGCTATATGCCGAAGGGACATGCAAATTTTCAACTTTTCCATCTTTCAAAATGTCGATATCCATGCTTTCGAAAGACTCAGTGTCACTAAAATTACCTCTATCTAAAGTGGAAGTGAATAAGCTTCATCTGCGCTTGTCCCAGTTTATGTGCATTATCAAATAAGGCTGTGCTACGTCATATAAACACGCCTTGTTTATAGGTGGCCCCAGACACCTTTCGTCAAAACTAAGCTAGTCCTGGAGGGGATCCCTACCACCCTTAGCTTGCTAAAGGTTAATGAAGACAGTAATAAATCCATTTCAAGATGAAGATGATGTTAATGAGGCTGAGAATGTACACATACAGAAAATGCCAGAAATGGGAATATCTAGAGAGGAGAGAAGGAAAAGTAATTTTTTTGGAAGGCCCCGAAGATTACGCAATTAACACCTGACTTGGACTCTGAGTCTACATACACTGGGATGGCTGCTGAAATGGAGAGCTGAGCACTTATGGGAGTGCCCACATGCTATGATGCTAGTTTCTAATCAAGAATCACCTGCAGAGTATGGGACATTGAATAACTTATTACCTCCCATTGTTCAAACCGGTTACCAGCCTTGTACAATCTACCTGCCAGCCTTGAACAATCTACCTACCATCATAGAACAATCTACCTGCCAGCCTTGAACCTACCTTCCATCCTGCTGAATATTTTTGTGAACTTCAATACCAAACAATGATAACCTGCCTCTTAGTCTAACCTCTTCTTTAATTATTCCTTCCATGAGTGATGGTCAATTCTAATAACAATACGGTTTCTCTCTTCTTGTATGTTGAGGTCTGGAACAGACCCCCATATCCCATATTAGTGGAACAGACCATATCCCATATTAGTTATGAGTTATTAATCCTCCCTTCCTCTGTATCATTCTGTTACAGTGGGAGTATGAGAACCAGCACAGAATAAGAAGAATCCAGCGCCATTATCAAGTATGCTGGTGTAATTTTTTCCTATCTCTTTAGAACTGTTACATTGTGCTAGCGCAGTGTTTATATTCTGGGATAATTATTTATACATGTCTGTCTATAAACCCATAACCTATTAAGGTCATATGGGGTACTACATTGGATGCATAAACACACAAAGTCCTCCAGCGACTTCTATCTTCAACGATGTGAACAAATCTTGTCTTGTCCGGTCCGTGACACATTAACTGTATCTCAGAAAAAAATGTATACATTTTCATGTTACATGTTACAGTCATGATTTATGCTGTCATATTTATGCACAATATTTTATACAATATCCTCCTATTTATTGTTCCTTAACTTTTACACAGCAAAGAGATCAAGAGGATTCTGGACTTGTTTGAAGCCCAGATGATTGACAAGTAATCAGTTACAGACTAATCCAATGCTCTATTAAGTACTGACATTTTTTCAAGGTCTTTTATATGTCACTGGAGGATGCTTTGCTCGTGGGAACATTGTATCACCTAAAGCAGGGTCGGCAACCTAAAGCTCGCAGGCTGGATCCCCCCTTCTACGCCCCAAATTTTCTGGACCGCCAGGCCTTAAATAGAAATCGTAACTGCTGACTCACTGTGCTCCTAAACATAATTCAAGGGCTTATTTGAAATCTGGTCTAGAACTACAGGACTTTCATAAATTGTATAAATTTGTGTGCACCTTTACACACATTTAGTTACAGTTAGTTAACACTCTACAGACCAGTTTCAATGGTCGTCGAATGTCCATTATAAAACTTTGGTGACCAATTTCGATGATATTTCAGACATACGACAACTGTAACTATAGTGTTACTAAAAATAGCTGCCAGGTAAATAAGGTTGTTCCATAACGGCTGCACTCATGAAATACAGTCTATTGATGTCATTCCATCAAATTAGTAGACAAGAATGGATGTCTTCTTATATTGGGTGCTCAATTAATCAGATTTCCTTCCCGAAAGAACCGGCAAACTATGGGAATAATGTGCATAGATATTAACGTAGAAACATTATTTTGTAATTACATATTGTAAAACTATGTCAAAGACACAATTTTACGTTTCACGCAGTTACCTTGTATTGATTATCGTATAGATATGTACAAAGGATAGCCTGAATTCAATTCCTCATGTGTTAAGTGATAATTAGTTGTGTAATTCTATAACTAGAACAACGGCAAAAAGAATATCATCATTCAAACTGAAGTGTTATAGGACAATATTAAGTATTTCCTGGACAGAAAAGATAAGGAACAGTGAGGTTTTGAATATGCTGAATATAGAGGAAAGATGGCTGGTGAATACAATTTTACATGGAAAACTGAAATATTTTGGACATATAAAAAGACACATTGGCATAGAAAGACACATATTAGAGGGCAGAATTCTGGGAAGTAGAAGAATAGGTAGAACTAGAAGGAGATGGAAGACATAAAAGACTGTATGAAGATATCATTGGAGGAGGCAGGCAGATTGGTATAGGATAGAGTTGGGTTCAGGACATCAATTTCAAAGACAACATTTCAGGAAAGAATATGTCACATAGAGAGAGACATCATTCATGAGTATTAATCATGAGAAAACGTCATCATTTTCACAGGGTGAGATTTCTATGATTTCTAGAAAGTCATCTAAATCTAGGCCTAGCATTATAATAATTAGAATTTGGCACTTGAACTAACTCTGGGACCTCAAATTCATTCATAAAGTGAAAAAATTCATTCATAAAGAGAAAAAATTCATTCATAAAGTGAACAAATTCATTCATAAAGTGAACAAATTCATTCATAAAGAGAAAAAATTCATTTATAAAGTGAAAAAATTCATTCATAAAAAGAAAAAATTCATTCATAAAGAGAAAAAATTCATTCATAAAGAGAAAAAATTCATTTATAAAGTGAAAAAATTCATTCATAAAAAGAAAAAATTCATTCATAAAGAGAAAAAATTCATTCATAAAGAGAAAAAATTCATTAATAAAGAAAAAATTCATTAATAAAGAGAAAAATTCATTCATAAAGAGAAAAAATTCATTTATAAAGAGAAAAAATTCATTTATAAAGAGAAAAAATTCATTTATAAAGAGAAAAAAATTCATTTATAAAGAGAAAAAATTCATTTATAAAGAGAAAAAATTCATTTATAAAGAGAAAAAAATTCATTCATAAAGAGAAAACATTCATTCATAAAGAGAAAAAATTCATTCATAAAGAAAAAATTCATTCATAAAGAGAAAAAATTCATTTATACAGACACATCGAAAGTTTCTTGGATGAATTTGATTTCATACTGGTTTCTGAAGTTGTCGATGTCTAAAATATTTGCTTACAGTTTCGGTAATGGAAGATAAATACGCTCTGGATTGCTGATCAACAGTGTTAAAAAATGTTAATATGCATGTAAACATTAACATGACAAATTTATCTTTCATATTAGATTTTTTGTCCGTCCGGCCCCCAGACCACAAAAGATTGCCGACCTCTGATTTAATGGCTTTTTAGCATAAATTATATATGTGTAATTTTTTATTTGGCTGATAATTATTGTTATGTTTAATTGAATTTGGTTGAGAATGATTGTTATATTTAATTGAGTGTGACTGAGATTGGGTATATGAGGGTTGTTATAAATTTGTGCATGAGTATGAAGTAGCAAAGACACTAACCCTGGAAGATGGTGTAAAACTTAGCCATTTTCTATCACAAAATTGATCTGGTATCTCCAGCATTGACACTATTCTGATGCAGACACAGATTCATTGGGCAGGTCATGGGGTACATATGGCAACGCATTGCCTGCCAAGATGCTTCTCTTGGATGAGTTGCAGAGGAACAAGTTCACAAGGTGACCAAAAGAAGCAATACAAGGACCTCACTGAAAGTCTTTAAAATATACCAAGATACATGGTAAGAACTTGCACAAAATAGATCTACATGGCATTCTACAGTTAAAAAATGTGCAGAATCTGGTGAAAAGTGGAGAAATGCAGCAGCTCAACAGCGGAGAGACGCTAGAAAGTCACGGGTAGATAAAAAAAAACCATCCACAGTCCCATGCCCTAATTGTCCAAGGATATTGTGGCTAGAATAAGGCTTATAAGTCATAATCAAAGACATAACTCTCAATTTGAAAAGTTGATGTCACAAATGTGGTTATCATCTCTTATGATGGACAAGCAGCATAACACACGACACGGTAATGTGTTTCTACTATTCTTCTTCACCTCCCTGATTATGTAATTCCTACTCTATCTGGACCCAGAACCACATCTCTAGTTCAGTAACCAAGCTCTGTTCATCAGATAAATAACATCCATCAAGCATTGCCTTGAAGTAGACAAAAAACCGGACAGCAACCCATGTCTTTTCCATTTCATTTCTATTTGTAAGTTCTGGAAGTGAGAAATTGTGTCTGTTAGTATTACCCTATGTTAGTCTCAAGTGGCAATGAACATGACCTTTTCTGCATAGTGTGAAGTCCTTGCCTTCATTGGTAGTCAAGATGAATACTTCCATTATTCATTCTACAGCTCTGGGTTTTAGTCTTTGGACATAGAAACAATAAATCAATTGAGAAAAGTCATCTTGTCCCAGTATTGATAGCAGTGAGGAACCAACCCAGTAGACATCTTTCATATATGAAACTGCTCACATTCTTTAATGTGTTCCTAGATCTTAGTCTTAACTCAGTCATTATTTACTAGATGTTTCCTAGATCTTAGTCTTAACTCAGTCATTATTTACTAGATCTTAGTCTTAACTCAGTCATTATTTACTAGATGTTTCCTAGATCTTTGTCTTAACTCAGTCATTATTTACTAGATCTTAGTCTTAACTCAGTCATTATTTACTAGATGTTTCCTAGATCTTAGTCTTAACTCAGTCATTATTTACTAGATGTTTCCTAGATCTTAGTCTTAACTCACTCATTATTTACTAGATCTTAGTCTTAACTCAGTCATTATTTACTAGATCTTAGTCTTAACTCAGTCATTATTTACTAGATCTTAGTCTTAACTCAGTCATTATTTACTAGATCTTAGTCTTAACTCAGTCATTATTTACTAGATCTTAGTCTTAACTCAGTCATTATTTACTAGATGTTTCCTAGATCTTAGTCTTAACTCAGTCATTATTTACTAGATGTTTCCTAGATCTTAGTCTTAACTCACTCATTATTTACTAGATCTTAGTCTTAACTCAGTCATTATTTACTAGATGTTTCCTAGATCTTAGTCTTAACTCACTCATTATTTACTATATCTTAGTCTTAACTCAGTCATTATTTACTAGATGTTTCCTAGATCTTAGTCTTAACGCGGTCATTATTTACTAGATCTTAGTCTTAACTCAGTCATTATTTACTAGATGTTTCCTAGATCTTAGTCTTAACTCAGTCATTATTTACTAGATGTTTTCTATCCTAGATCTTAGTCTTAACTCAGTCATTATTTACTAGATGTTTCCTAGATCTTAGTCTTAACTCAGTCATTATTTACTAGATCTTAGTCTTAACTCAGTCATTATTTACTAGATGTTTCCTAGATCTTAGTCTTAACTCAGTCATTATTTATTAGATGTTTCCTATCCTAGATCTTAGTCTTAACTCAGTCATTATTTACTAGATGTTTCCTAGATCTTAGTCTTAACTCAGTCATTATTTACTAGATGTTTCCTAGATCTTAGTCTTAACTCAGTCATTATTTACTAGATGTTTCCTAGATGTTTGAGATTTGGACGAATAAAAGAATAGGGAGAACTTCATGGAAAGAGAAGATGAACACAGACGTTATAACAACACTTCGTATGAATACAGAATTATTAAAGGAAATAAAAATCAAACAAATAAATTATTTTGGATCTATTAAAAGACATGGCAACATGTTGAAGGCCTTACTTGAGGGTAAAGTCGAGGGGAGGCGAGCAAGAGATACAAGTGGGAGAGTAACATCATGAGATGAACAAGTTGCAGTCTAGCAGAGTGCACCACCAAAGCAATATTTTAAACATATTAATATACAATTTTTTAGAAATATTAATCATGAAAGAGAAAGTTCCAGGTAAGAGAACAAGAGGCAGACCAAGAGTATGAAGAACAGCATGTTGAAGACCTTCTGAACATAACACTGGAAGAAACTAGAGAAACGTGCACAGAAGTGAGAGGCTTACAGAATGGCAGTGAGGACAACATTATGTAAAGGACACATCATGTAGACAGACAGATAGTATGTGTTATGTTCACAGAGGTAGATTGTGTTATGTATAGAGGTAGAACATATACAAAGCTGACATTAATTTTTCAATTTTTTTCAGTGATAGTGACCCTGGTACCATTCAATGTTAAGTAGAAGTTTTTCTCAGTTATGAAATTTCATCTCCATAAATCTTAGTTAGTTATACAATCTTATCTCCCCAATCTCAGTTTGTTATACAATCTTATCTCCCCAATCTCAGTTTGTTATACAATCTTATCTCCCCAATCTCAGTAAGTTATACAATCTTATCTCCCCAATCTCAGTTTGTTATACAATCTTATCTCCCCAATCTCAGTAAGTTATACAATCTTATCTCCCCAATCTCAGTAAGTTATACAATCTTATCTCCCCAATCTCAGTTTGTTATACAATCTTATCTCCCCAATCTCAGTAAGTTATACAATCTTATCTCCCCAATCTCAGTTTATTATACAATCTTATCTCCCCAATCTCAGTAAGTTATACAATCTTATCTCCCCAATCTCAGTTTGTTATACAATCTTATCTCCCCAATCTCAGTAAGTTATACAATCTTATCTCCCCAATCTCAGTTTGTTATACAATCTTATCTCCCCAATCTCAGTAAGTTATACAATCTTATATCTCCAATCTCAGTAAGTTATACAATCTTATCTCCCCAATCTCAGTTTGTTATACAATCTTATCTCCCCAATCTCATTAAGTTATACAATCTTATCTCCCCAATCTCAGTTTGTTATACAATCTTATCTCCCCAATTTCAGTTAGTTATACAATCTTATCTCCCCAATCTCAGTAAGTTATACAATCTTATCTCCCCAATCTCAGTTTGTTATACAATCTTATCTCCCCAATCTCAGTAAGTTATACAATCTTATCTCCCCAATCTCAGTTTGTTATACAATCTTATCTCCCCAATCTCAGTAAGTTATACAATCTTATATCTCCAATCTCAGTAAGTTATACAAACTTATCTCCCCAGTCTCAGTTTGTTATACAATCTTATCTCCCCAATCTCAGTAAGTTATACAATCTTATCTCCCCAATCTCAGTTTGTTATACAATCTTATCTCCCCAATTTCAGTTAGTTATACAATCTTATCTCCCCAATCTCAGTTTGTTATACAATCTTATCTCCCCAATCTCAGTTTGTTATACAATCTTATCTCCCCAATCTCAGTTAGTTATACAATCTCATCTTCCCAATCTCAGTTATGAAATGTCATCTCCCCAATCTCAGTTAGTTATACAATCTTATCTCCCCAATTTCAGTAAGTTATAAAATCTCATCTTCCCAATCTCAGTTATGAAATCTCATCTCCCCAATCTCAGTTAGTTATACAATCTTATCTCCCCAATCTCAGTAAGTTATAAAATCTCATCTTCCCAATCTCAGTTATGAAATCTCATCTCCCCAAGTCTCAGCTAGTTATAAAATATCATCTCCCCAAGCCTCAGTTAGTTATAAAATCTCATCTCCTCAAGTCTCAGTTATAAAATGTCATTTCTCCAATACTTAAGCTACTTATAAAATCTCATCCCCCAATCCTCAGCTAGTTATAAAATCTCATCATCAAAGATTTCACAAGATAAATTTCTCCTTTTCTCTGTTTAACACTATGGTTTACAACTTGACTGTGATAGCTTATTATTTGATATGTGAACCCAGGGACCAGTTTATATAATAACTTTAAATCAGTCTAACTGGCCAGTAAAAATGACTTGGCTTGCTAGATATGCTTGTCTGGCTAGATATGGACTTGAGGCTGTAGTTATTTTACTCCTAGTTAGAGATAATTTTAAAGATAAACCGTCAAATAAGGAATTTGCTCATTTTGTGAATGGTACCTTCTATTGATGCATGTGAATGCACACTTTAGAATGAACTTTGGTGGGGATTTGCAGCAGACTACTGGGTGGGCTGATTGTGTTGTGTGGGTGTGGTGTACTACACACATCACAGTGTGAGAACTTAGCATAAATACAAGTAAGGTAGCCAATTCTCTTGCTTTCTAAATTTCATCAGAGAATCAGGTGAATATTCTTGCCTCTGGGTCAGCTAGAAATTGTATGTGCTTGGAAGCAAACTTAGCCCCTGCACTGAAAGATAAAGCTACTTGCATGTGCTTAGAAGCAAACTTAGCCCCTGCACTGAAAGATAAAGCTACTTGCATGTGCTTGGAAGCAAACTTAGCCCCTGCACTGAAAGATAAAGCTACTTGCATGTGCTTGGAAGCAAACTTAGCCCCCTGCACTGAAAGAAAGCTACTTGCATGTGCTTAGAAGCAAACTTAGCCCCTGCACTGAAAGATAAAGCTACTTGCATGTGCTTAGAAGCAAACTTAGCCCCTGCACTGAAAGATAAAGCTACTTGCATGTGCTTGGAAGCAAACTTAGCCCCCTGCACTGAAAGAAATCTACTTGCATGTGCTTAGAAGCAAACTTAGCCCCTGCACTGAAAGATCAAGCTACTTGCATGTGCTTGGAAGCAAACTTAGCCCCTGCACTGAAAGATAAAGCTACTTGCATGTGCTTAGAAGCAAACTTAGCCCCTGCACTGAAAGATAAAGCTACTTGCATGTGCTTGGAAGCAAACTTAGCCCCCTGCACTGAAAGATAAAGCTACTTGCATGTGCTTGGAAGCAAACTTAGCCCCTGCACTGAAAGATCAAGCTACTTGCATGTGCTTGGAAGCAAACTTAGCCCCTGCACTGAAAGATAAAGCTACTTGCATGTGCTTAGAAGCAAACTTAGCCCCTGCACTGAAAGATAAAGCTACTTGCATGTGCTTAGAAGCAAACTTAGCCCCTGCACTGAAAGATAAAGCTACTTGCATGTGCTTGGAAGCAAACTTAGCCCCTGCACTGAAAGATCAAGCTACTTGCATGTGCTTAGAAGCAAACTTAGCCCCTGCACTGAAAGATAAAGCTATTTGCATGTGCTTGGAAGCAAACTTAGCCCCTGCACTGAAAGATAAAGCTACTTGCATGTGCTTAGAAGCAAACTTAGCCCCTGCACTGAAAGATCAAGCTACTTGCATGTGCTTGGAAGCAAACTTAGCCCCTGCACTGAAAGATAAAGCTACTTGCATGTGCTTGGAAGCAAACTTAGCCCCTGCACTGAAAGATAAAGCTACTTGCATGTACTTGGAAGCAAACTTAGCCCCTGCACTGAAAGATAAAGCTACTTTAAGCCCTTGTTAAAAAAAAAGAATTCTGAATTTGATATTTTCACTAGTGCTGCGAAGCAGTTGTACATGGTTTATCTGTTTGTTCAGAACTCAGCTGGTCATTTGAAACAGTTTATGGGATATGAATTGTGGTTATGTTGGTTGATCAGTAAATTTGAAACAGTTTATGGGATCTGAATTGTGGTTATGTTGGTTGATCAGTAAATTTGAAACAGTTTATGGGATCTGAATTGTAGTTATGTTGGTTGATCAGTAAATTTGAAACAGTTTGTGGGACCTGAATTGTGGTTATGTTGGTTGATCAGTAAATTTGAAACTTCTTCTTCTTCAGCGTTCATTCTCAAACTCATACTGGATATCTCTTGTATCAGGACCATAGTCTTATTAGATTTCCAGAAGGATGTAGTCCAGAGAATGGAAATGCGTTGTGTCGCCGTTTTATATGCGCCAATGGCCCGACACATCGTCTTCGGCGGAGATTTGAAACAGTTTGCGGGATGTGAATTGTGGTTATGTTGGTTGATCAGTAAATTTAGAAGTAATTTACTCTGTTATCGACATGAGAGATGAAAGACGATATATGTGGTGGCATGAAGGGTGATACGAGTGATAACATAAAGGTAACACAAGTGGTGACAAACAGGTGATACCAGTGGTGACAAGGGTTATACGAGTGGTGATATGAAGGCTCCACACAACCAATGAACAACACAGCATGAAACTAAACACATCTCAAACAGAGACTATGAAGATAAGCAGAACTCCAGGCAAGATAAATGTATCTGTCAACGGTGCAAAACTAAAGCAAGTCCCAGAGTTTAAATACCTAGGAAGAATATTTACAGAGGATGGCAAGCTCGACACAGGCATTGAAACAAGGTGTACTAAATAGCTGATGTAAATTACCGGCTGTCACCAATACTTTTAAACACCCATCAATCTGCATTGTAAAACGATACAAAAAATGGATACAAATGGTAAATGGATACAAAGCGACAATTGATAAATGATATTTTTATACCAACTCTGTGTTACCAATGTTAAACATGGCCCTTGACAAAGACACTAGTGAAAAAGATCATAGTTTGCGAAATGAAATGTTTGAGGAAAGATATAAATGTAACGAGAAGAGACCAACAGAGAAATGAAGATATTAAGACAGAAGTCAAGACTATCTTAAGTCAAGACTACATCGAGAGGCAGCAAACCAGATGGTTTAGTCACATCATGAGAATGGAACCTGCACAACCAGCCTTTCATGTATACTTCAGCAGATGACTGGGCTACAAGGCATGAGGAAGACCAAGAAATAGATGGGCAGAGACAATCAAAGAAACATTAAATAGGCATGGGTTAACCATGGCCAATGCAACTCAAATGGCCATAGACAAAAAAACTCAGAATTTCTCTCTTTCCCCCCTTCCTGATGCATAACAGCACAAGTTGAAATGACGATAGATAGATATGATGGGGGATACAATTGGGTGACAGAAGGGTGATGCAAGTGGTGACATGAAAGGTGATATTAGTCTTGACATGATATTAGTCTTATATTAGTGATATTAGTCTTGATACAAGTGATGGTGACATGATGGTTATATAAATGATGACATATTACAAGTGATGTCATGTTCATGATGTGTGTACCTAGTCATCTTTAACATGCATGCCATGTACATGAGTTAATGTTATCACATTTGTGACATATGAGGAATAGTTACATGTTAGGGTTAATGTGATCACCTTTGTGACATATGAGGAATAGTTACATGTTAGGGTTAATGTGATCACCTTTGTGACATATGAGGAATAGTTACATGTTAGGGTTAATGTGATCACCTTTGTGACATATGAGGAATAGTTACATGTTAGGGTTAATGTTATCACATTTGTGACATATGAGGAATAGTTACATGTTAGGGTTAATGTTATCACATTTGTGACATAGGAATAATTACTTGAGAGGGTTAGTGTTGTCACATTTGTGACATATGAATAATTACTTGAGAGGGTTAATGTTATCACATTTGTGACATATGAATAATTACTTGAGAGGGTTAATGTTGTCACATTTGTGACATATGAATAATTACTTGAGAGGGTTAATGTGATCATCTGTGTGACATATATTCTTCTTCTGCGATCAGTTTTCTATGCTCATAAGTCTTTACAGGGAGTTGGACCCTTCATGAATTCAGTCATCAGCAAGAGGTCCTCACGGTTGCCCTACAGCTTTGGGGATTCTTTTGACATGGGCATTTGAGCTTTAGAATGGGGTCCTGTGGAAAGTTGCTGTTCTTCGACTCCTTGTATGTTTGTATTTTCTTTTGATGAGAGTTTTTGCTTCAGTCAGTGATGTTCTGTGCTGGAATTGTTCCTTTTTTGCACCTGCTTTTGCCAGTCTGTCAGCTCCTTCATTTCCTGCTATTCCACATTGTGCAGGGATTCACTACAGCACAACTTTATTTTTGGCAGACAGTTGATTTAGAAGTTCTACAGTTGTTTTTGTTAGGAGATCTTTAGGTTCCTTTTGGATGGTTTGGAGTACTGACATGCAGTCACACAAGAAGACTATGTTAGCTCCTTCAATCCTCCGTTCCTCTAGAGCCTTTGATGCTTTTAAGATTGATTGTAGCTCTGCCCTGTAGTTTGTTGATAATTTGCCAGTATCGATTGAGAGTTCTAGTTTTGGGGTGTTTGGAATGAGTATTAGTATCCCAGCTCCTCCTGTCTTTACTGCACCTTCTGATGATCCATCTGTGAAAACATGAATCAACTGTGAGGTAGGGTATTGGGTGTATAGGTGATCAAGTGTTTTTGCCTGGAGCGCAGTAGGCCAGGGGTTTCCATAGTTTTGCTCTCAATGCCTGGTATTGGAAGTTTTGCAGTATATATGGATGAAGTGTTTGCGATGTTGCAATATACTTCTAGCTGTTCCCATTCATCCGGATTGTTGCTGGTTACTTCTTTATTGGCTTTCATAAGTTATTTTGATAGGTTATTAAAGCTTGGTTTTTTCAGTCTGTTTTTTGTTACGGTAGTTCATTTGTTTTCTCATGCATAGGGTGATGTTTCAGACGGCTACATTTTTCAGTCATTATTGTGATTTTTCTCATCTCTGCAGTCTGTTAGATTTTGTAATCCTGCCATTGCTTCCATTGAAGTTGTGTTCCTTATTTATGTTATAATTCGGAATTTTGTCCAGCTTCTGAAGATTGGTATTTTCTGCTGTTGCATATGTGCTCAATCCATATTCCAGAAGTTGGGCGAATATGACCTACATAGACTTGTTTTATGGTTTTTATGTCAGCTTCTCAATCTGTCCCAGATAGTTTTTTAATTATTTGTCTTAGATAAATTTTTAAAATTAATTTTAGTCTACGTGTGGCTTTTTTCCCTGTCTTTTCAATGTGTGGTCTCCATGTAAGTCACTTAATGACATAGGAATAATTGCATAATAGGGTTAATGTGATCACCTTTGCTTTCCCAGATTCTTTTGGTATCATTTATTTGTATTAGTTCTGCCTGTCGACCTGGAAGCTAATCGTTGTTATTATTTGAATTTCTAGAAATTGAAAGCTTTTATATTCAATGGATTCTCGTGTGTGTGGGGGAAGGGGGTGAAGGTTCCTTTGATACCAAGGCATTTAGCAGGTTGCAATATTGTGAGAAGTCTGCTGTTGATGGTGACCTGGAGTCGACTATAATTGAAACCCCCACCCTGCAGCTGTGTTAAGAAGATATGACAGTAACAATCATGCATTGCTACTACAGTTTCCAGTAGTTAAGATGACATGTATTATTCTTTCATAATAAAGTTTTTTGGTAGAATGAATCCTCGGGGTAAAAATTTCACAGTTATTGTCCCAAACAGGCTTTTGTAGATAACGTGTCATCATCGTGAAGTGCTGTCTCCGCAACAAAGGTTGGCTGCAACAGACCTTCAACATTCCATCTCTTGTCCTGGTGGTACAGTCTGCTAGACTGTAACCTATCAATCTTGTGATGTTACTCTCCCACTTAATCTCTGCCTACCTCCTGCTCGACTCTGCCTTCAAGTAAAATCTTCATCAAGGTGTTATGTCTTTTAATGTGTACAAAAATATTTGATTTATTTCATCTTTATTTCCTTTAATAATTCTTTTTTCATATTAAGTGTTGTTAGAACCTCTTTGTTCATTTTCTTCTCTTTTCGTGAACTTCTCCCTATTCTTCTATATATCCACCTCTTACAGGCATCAATTCTGTCATCTAATTGTTTGTTCAATGTCCATGTTTCTGAGCCATACATTAATGTAGAACAGATATAGCATTTAATAATTCTCATTTTTAGCTTGTTTGTAATTTGTATAGAAGTGAACATTTTCCTCATATTCATTATAACGTACCCGTATGTAGGGTTAGCTTAGATGATATTGCACAATGCATATGTCTATTATCTTTCCCCATGATGAATGGTAGTTGACAGTATCCACACTAGCCATTAAGCATAGGTATGAGAGCCTCAGTTGTCATTCCATGGCCAGATGTGCCGCTTTGGTTGTCATTCCAAGGCCAGATGTGTCACTTTGGTTGCACTGAGTCCATATTTATTCAAGGTTATCTTTGATGTTTTCTTTCCACCATTTTCTTGATTTGGCTATATATCTGGATATTTTTATGTTATATTCTCTTACTGGTATTTGGTTTTGGTTCATTCTTATACGGTGACCGAACCATTTTATTTTCTGTCATTCGATATGTTCAATACATGATATTATACCAACTCTTTTCCTAATTTATTCATTTCTTATTTTATCTAGTTTAGTAATCATTGCAGCTTTTCTCAGAAACTTAATTTCACACATAATGATTTTACTTTGCTGCGAGACTGAATATGTATAAAGTTCTTTAATATGTAAATCATTCAATAAATTTCTTCAGCCAGAGACCGGATCACATACACAGATGAGGGTTAAGGTTACATTAAAAATAACCATCACAGTAGGCCCTGCAGTTAAATCATATAACAACTTGGACTGGGCCAATGAAATATTTATGTTACAACAGAAATTTTTTTATTTACTGTATAATGTTCATGTTAAAATAATCCCTTTAGCTGTGAGCAGGTAGCTTTTGACACATGATGATGATGAAATAATCCTTTTAGCTGGGAGCAGGTAGCACTTGACACATGATGATGATGATGAAATAATCCCTGAAGCTGGTAGCAGGTAGCACTTGACGGCCTATTATCCTATCTGACAAGCAGGAATCCTTCTCAGTAGAGTAACCAAGGTGACACCTTAACTTGTATAAGGTTTGATGTATAAGGCATAGTTGCGTTAGGAGGAGAGGGGGTGCATGAATGTATGTTTAGTTTCAGAAGGGAGACATTCCAGTGCTACGGTATCCCAGGATCATTATGTCCTGCCAGAAGTTGCCAGGATCGTTATGTCCTGCCAGAAGTTGCCAGGAGTGTGGTATAGGCCTAGACTTCTGCATTAACTAGTTCATTCTTCTGTCAGATTTGTTGACTCATCTGTGTAATGATACAACTCCATTGTGTTGCACACAATGACAGGTGCAATGTCCGCTGACCTGGTTCCCTCAAAACATGAGGACCATGTGACAGAAGATAAAGTAAGAAATTGAGACACAACACACAGCCTGCCCCCAAACTTTCCTTAGTCACCTCCTATGACATGCTTGGAAAGAAGACAGTGGCCATATTGTTTACTCCTTGTACTAGAAGTCTAGGCCCTGATTGTCACACATGAGACTATCAAGAAGAGTTATTAGTTAGGGATTTGCACCTTCTACATTCATTCTCAAACTCTCATCTCTCTTGTAGCAGGACACGGGTTCTACTAGATTTCCAGCAGGATGTAGTCCAGAGAATCAAAATGTTTCAGGTGATAGGTCATAATTTTATTTGTGCCGCTGGCCAGCGGCGCATCCTTCTTCAGCGAAAATTTGCATTTTTTAAACATGTTGGGAAATAGGGAAATTTGTTATAAAAGGATGCACTGTACAGTGGAATCCTTCTGTAGTAGCACATCCTTCTGTAGTAGCGTATCTATGTAGCGCATCATTTTATAACAAATTTCCCTATATAACAACACTTTAAAATTTCCAATTATATTTATTCATTATTGTTTATACTGTATACACAGCCCCTATGCTTAACGGCAAGCGTGGATATTCTGACAATCATGCACCGGGGAATAGACTATATACTGTAGTCAAGTTTTCTTATTACATACATATTTTCTCAGTCCAGGCTATGTTTCTATAATAGAATTGAACTATCTATAGGACAACAAGCAAATAAATAACAGAACAACAGGATATTTTCTGGTATATATATATATATAGGAATGATGAACATTAATCCTACAGGGCTCTATTCTACCAAATAGATAAATTTACTGATAAATGTACTAGTTCTGAGAAGTGTTTCGAGTACCTATTATATTTTGTCTGTTCGTGAGCTAAATTTGGGTACTTTTCTGCAGTGACATCATAGAAAGAAACACAGTTGGAAGAAAAACATAGAAAGAAACACAGTTGGAAGAAAAACATAGAAAGAAACACAGTTGGAAGAAAAACATAGAAACACAGTTGGAAGAAAAACATAGAAAGAAACAGTTGGAAGAAAAACATAGAAAGAAACACAGTTGGAAGAAAAACATAGAAAGAAACACAGTTGGAAGAAAAACATAGAAAGAAACACAGTTGGAAGAAAAACATAGAAAGAAACACAGTTGGAAGAAAAACATAGAAAGAAACACAGTTGGAAGAAAAACATAGAAAGAAACACAGTTGGAAGAAAAACACAATTTTTGTGACTAAACTACAATCAAAACATGAGATACTTGTTTGAATGATGTCTACATGAATCTGAGATGATATTCATCTTTGCTCATTCTCAAACTCCTGCAGATCACCAAGATGTAGTCTGGAGAATTGAATGTGATGTGTTATAGTTTACAGCTTTGCTGAAATAGCTGCATTTTTTGGCCTAACACATTTGACTCCAGCATGGTCACTTTGATCCTATATGGGATGGGAAAATTACTGTATTAACTCCTTAGTCACATCTTATCACATGCATAGAAGGTAAATAGTGGTGCTATTTTTTGCTTCCCTTCCGGGGCCTCTGCAACACTCGGGTGGAAGATGATATTAAATGAAAACAGTGAAAGTCTGTCATGAATGTGTATTGATGGCTTTAGATATTTTCCTACAGGGTATATATAAATAAAAATAGAAATAATCTCATGTAGGCCTATAGGATATGCTTCAATAAAGAAATCTGCATTGTTGGCAATTTGAATATTTTGTTGATGTTTCTCATATAATTTGAAATAACTTTTACTAACATAGATACAGGTATTCCTTGACAGGACCTGTGGATTGAGCACATACAGGTAGTCCTTAACAGGACTGTGGATTGAGCAGATTCCAGGCAAACACATTCAATACTTAAAGGGGTTGGGGTTGTAGGAATCAAACCCCCACACACTCTTATGAAGTTAGACATGACATTAAGTACTATTAAGCAAGCTTAAAAAAAAAAAAGGTTAATCTCACCCACTAACTGATTTCTTAAAAAACAAACAGGTTAATCTTACACCCCTTATTTCCTAGAAAAGGACATTTTAATTTCCCCACATGAAGAAATTTATTTTTTGGTATGGGTGTAAATCCCTTGATTCAGAAGAAGACAACTCAGAGCAACTAAACGATGAAATAAATGAACTACTTTTTGCAGACGATCAGAACCTAATATGTAAAAATGAAGAACAACTACAATATCATGTTAACTCACTATCTGCAACATGTAGAAGTTACAACATGAAGATCAATACACAAAAGACGGAAACTATGAAAATATGCAGAACACCAAGTCCACTAAACATACAGATAGACAATACGGGAGTAAAACAAGTAACAGAATTCAAATATCTCGGTAGTATTTTTTACACAAAATGGAAGCATCGATAGAGAAATAGAGGTGAGATGTCAAAAGACAAATGCAGTAACATACCAACTATCACCACTACTTCTTCACCCCAAGATCGAGATGGAAGTTAAGAGACAAATGATCTATAGTATATTCCTACCAACACTGTGTTACCAGTGCCAAACCTGGTCTCTCTCATCTTCACATTACAGAAAGATAGTGACATGTGAGATGAAATGCTTGAGGAAAGCTGCCGGGGTCACCAGGCTTGATAGATTGCGAAATGAATATATCAGGGAAAGAATAGGTATAATATCTTGTACAGATTACATAGAGAACAGATCAGGTGGTTTGGTCACATTATGAGAATGCATCACAAAAAGTTGCCCGTACAAGCATATAACCAAATGAGATCAAGGTACAAGGCCAGAGGAAGACCACGGAAAAGATGCATAGAAAACGTTAGGGGGCGCCCTGAACAGACACGGTCATAGCACAGCCGACGCCACACATCTGGCTTTAGAACGCAAGCTCGAGCTCCAATCACCCCTACGCTTAACGGCAAAAGTGGATCACAAACCACCTGGGAATAGACAATAGTAAACCCCTTCCCCTTACAACAACATGCTAGCATATCCTGTACACGATGTAGACATCAACCCAGCATTTATTTTGGTTGTAGTGATTTTCTTGGCATTATTTACATTCAGTAGTTTGTCATGGCCTTCTGAACAATCCTGATGTGCAATTGAATGAAGCTGGTTTTGAGCTGTGTATTTTGTCCGTCACCGACGAGCACTGTACTAAGCTACTACAGAGCATTCCCTATATGTGGGGGAATAGATAAACTTCCCTTATCGATGTCAGTAAAATTAATGCGACATTTATCTCACTCCATTTTTACTAGATGTCGTGTAATATTTATGTACTAACATGTAGCAATGAATAACAATTAATGATTAACATGTAGCAATGAATAACAATTAATGATTAACGTAATAATTAATAACCATCAATAGAAGGTGGTACTGCTAGTAGAACATAATGGAAAATAATACTCACGTGAAAAACAGGTAATGAAGTCCTACTGAATGACGACTAAAACACTACACACTATCACTAACGGATGTAAATATGGTACATATAACAAAACGTATCTTGGTCCGTATCTTGAAAAAGGCCTATTGGTCCGAAACGTCGACTTTGTCCTGTGTATTGTCATTTGTAGATTATATTTTTTGTTTTGTTATATGTACCATATTTACATCAGTTACTGATAGTGTGTAGTGTTTTAGTCGTCATTCAGTAGGACTTCATTACCTGTCTTTCACGTGAGTATTATAATGAATAACCATTAGAAGTTTCAATAGAAAATTTCATCCTTGAAGAAGTAAAACAAACCATTAAGAAATTTTTAAAAAACAACAATAACGCAGCAGGTTAAGATGACACAAGTGATATGTTAAAAGCAGCAAATGATAGGCCTAATACCTTGTCCTTTATACTGGATATTTTCAATATGATTTGGAAAAACGAATGTCCACCCCAACAATGGAAAAATGGTATTATCAAACTGCCAAAAAAGGAGACTTAACAAACTGTGATAACTGTAGAGGAATCACACTGCTATCCGTACCTGGCAAAATTCTTTGTAATAGCCATATGATGCTTGCAAGAGTAAAGACATTCTTAGACAAAAGACTTTGAGAAGAGCAGGCAGGCTTTAGAACAGGTCGCTCCTCGACCATATATTCACTCTTAGAACAATAATTGAAGAATGTTGTCTAGAATTTAGATTTAATCTCATAATAAACTTCGTTGATTTTCAAAAAGCCTTTGATTGGAGTGAATTCAAATCGAATGATAAAGTCATAGAAGAGACATATCAAACATACACGCAGACATCAACAGAATACACCACCAATCTCTTGAATGGATACATTCAGGCAAAAGAGCCAGGGGTAGACCAAAAGAAACACTCAGAAGAACAATACTTAGAGAAAGTAAAACAACCAATGTTCATTCTATTCAAGAACTGCACAGAATAGCTTTGAACAGACAGAATTGGAGAGATCTGACCTCTGCTCTATGCGCTAACTTCAGCGCAAAAGGAAAATGAATGAATAACACTCAATTATGTATTGACATAAAGTAATGAATAACACTCAATTATGTATTGACATAAAGTAATGAATAACACTTAATTATGTATTGACATAAAGTAATGAATAACACTCAATTATGTATTGACATAAAGTAATGAATCATCAATATATTGATGACCTTCGTAGATCATTATTACTTGGTGAATAATTGAACCAAACATGCTTGTTACACAATGTATAGATGAGGGGGAGAGCATTTCTTCTTTTCGTGTTTTTGGTGACGTTTGTTGAAAATCATTGAGGGGGGGGGGGGTCATTGAAACACGCCCAACCTCCATTGCTTTTCAACATATACATAGAGCGCATCATACAGGAGACACTTCAGGATTACAACACGTCTCTATCGGTAGCCCGGATTACAACACGTCTCTATCGGTAGCCGGATTACAACACGTCTCTATCGGTAGCAGGATTACAACACGTCTCTATCGGTAGCCCGGATTACAACACGTCTCTATCGGTAGCCGGATTACAACACGTCTCTATCGGTAGCAGGATTACAACACGTCTCTGTCGGTAGCAGGATTACAACACGTCTCTATCGGTAGCCGGATTACAACACGTCTCTATCGGTAGCAGGATTACAACACGTATCTATCGGTAGCCGGATTACAACACGTCTCTATCGGTAGCCGGATTACAACACGTCTCTATCGGTAGCAGGATTACAACACGTCTCTATCGGTAGGCGGATTACAACACGTATCTATCGGTAGCCGGATTACAACACGTATCTATCGGTAGCCCAGATCGGAAACTTGCGCTTCCCTGATATTGATCTTATAACTGGGTTCGAACATGAACCACAAGAGTTAACAGTAAAGTGGAGATAAAATTACCAAGTAAGCCTACAAAATGGAAATAAATACTGAAAAAAAGGTAGTCCCCTATTGGCTAACTTGCGACAGTTGGAACATGGTAATGAAGTCTTGTTAATTACTAAAACACACACAATAACACAAATCAACATTTCAACCAAACAGCCTTTATCAAGAAAACATACATAATAAAATACGGCGAGTAAGAACGGTGACGGTCACATGACAGAGCTAAATATTAATGTGAACGTCAATTTTGCCGTTCTTTCTCGTCGTATTTTGTTGTGTATGTATTCTTGATAAAGGCCTTTTGGTCGTTTCAAGTGTGCGTTTGTTTCCAGGGATTAGCCAAATTTAATTACCCTGTTTGAAGTTTCGCCTGTTTGATTTCAGATTTGTTTCAGTGGGTGCATACTACTGATATATTGGTTAACAGCAGAGAAACAGACGTTTAGTCCAACATTTTCATGAATGGTTATAAACTCGAGGAGGCAAATACTTGTTCAAATATCTCGTACCCTGTATATGCAGCGATGGAAAATATAAAACTGTATTCCAGATTATGTTGGAAATAGCCTTATCTACTGTGTGGAAGCGAAATATTTCATACAAAAAGTGACATCAGTTCTGTTTTGAATGAAAATCCGAATGTATAACTCACCCACAAGTGTTTTTTATTAGGCATAGGCCCTATGTTGTTTGCTTAATGTATGACACTTTGTTATCAGCGCCAAACATGGTCTTTAATAACCTCACAGCAGACAAAAAAGCATCACATGTGAGATGAAGTGTTTGAGAAAAGCTGCTATGGTCACCAAATTGGATAGAGTAGGAAACGAGGATATCAGTAAAAGAGTAGGGGTGATGCCTCGTATCGAATATATAGAACGTCAGCAGATAAAGTAGTTTGGTCACCTTGTGAGAATGGACCCCCACCAATTACCACTGAGAGTTTATAACAAACGATCAGCTGGATACAGAACCAAGGGAAGACTGAGAAAGAGATGGATCGATAACATCACGACCACCCTCCACAAACCTAGACTCAGTACGACTGAGGCATCACACCTGGCCTTGAACCGTACAGCTCCCAACCCTACGCTTAACGGCACGTGCGGATGCTATCAACCAGCTTCCACCTGGGGTATAGACAATAGATACAGATAGAAAGTTGGACACTCGCCGCAAACTTGTAGAACGACAAGACAAGGCCGTAGATATTGGGTTTCAAACTGCAGGGCGGGGGAATGTCTACCTAAAGGGGGGAAAAGGTTATCGTTGCGCTTTTGTGTGTCAATTACTCATTGTAATGGAAAATTTGATGACCATTTGTGAAAAATCAGAAGGGTGGGGGGGGGTGTTGCTTGGTTCTTGGTCCACCTTTTGGCTAAGTTCCCAGTAGCCTACTAAAAGTCATGTTCATATTTGCTACGGGGGAAGGGGAGGAATTGAACCTCCTAAACCTACCATTATATGAACTATATCTATACGTTGTGGCTCTTATTTCCCTTGTGGCGTCAGGAATAGAAGAGTTCTCTGGAGATGATCTTCTTGTGCGCTGTGTGTAAGCTTGTTCCTGTGGCTTCTTTCATTTCTGTAATCTATCTTTTACATGGTCTGCCTCTGGCTTTATAACCGTTATGTCTATGTGTCATTGCCATTTGTAGCATGCTATATGTCGGTAGTCTGGAAGCGTGTGAAAACACTTAATCTGTTGTCTTTTGATGTGTTCCAATACTGGTATTGTGTTAGTTATCTGTCTGATGTTATCGTTTCTAATTCTATCTCTTAATGACACTCCGAGTATTCTTCGTAGACATGTAATTTCTACTGTCACTATTTTTCTTTTGTCTTGTGCTGTCATTGTCCAGGTTTGGCACTGGTGGCATAGTGATGGAATAATAAAAGTCTTGTATAATGCAACTTTAGTGTCTATGTTTACATTTTTGTTCTTGAAAATACGTGCCATCTGTCCTAGGATCTGGTATGTATTGTTGCATATATTTTGTATCTCTTTACTGTTTTTCCCTTCCCTCGATATAATGCTTCCTAAGTAAGTGAACTCCTTTACCCGTTTAAGGTGTTTATCTGATGGAGATAGGGATACTTCTTTCTTTCTTTGCTATTGTCATTATTCCTGTCTTTTCAATATCCATCTTCATGTTGAATTATTCTCTAGCACTGACACATATGTCTTCGAATTCAAGTGTTGCAGACGATTTATCTAAAACATAGGAAGATAAATGTTTGTGAGGGGCTGTCCATTACATCAATTACAACAATTAAAGGATTAGGGGCCTGTCAATATTTGATAGTAGTAGATAAGGGGGAGTGAGGTTGGCAAAAGTTGACATCAACAAGAAGATTCTCGGTACACTAATTTCATTACAAGAAGATTTTCGATACACTAATTTCATTACAAGAAGATTTTCGGTACACTAACTTCATTACAAGAAGATTTTCGGTACACTAATTTCATTACAAGAAGATTTTCGGTACACTAATTTCATTACAAGAAGATTTTCGGTACACTAATTTCATTACAAGAAGATTTTCGGTACACTAACTTCATTACAAGAAGATTTTCGGTACACTAACTTCATTACAAGAAGATTTTCGGTACACTAATTTCATTACAAGAAGATTTTCGGTACACTAATTTCATTGGGTGAATGTTATAGAGAATTACAATTGGAAAAATTGTGTCGTTTATTCGCACTTTTAATGCTAAATAATTAATAATTAATTAATATTTTTTTCTTAGTGAGGGGGAGCAAAATTTGCCATAATTACGCTGGGGGGAGGGCCCTCTGAATTCATGACCGGGGGCAGGAGGGCGAAAATGCTCCCTTCAAAAAAAATTATACACAATAAAAATACGAAGAGTAAGAACGGCACTTTCGATGTTCACATTCTCCTGAGATATAAAGTATATAAGTATACCTTTCCTCAAGAATCATGATTTTCTATAATAAAACGACAAAACTTGCATGATTTCATGGCAAAAACTAGACTGAAACAGTCGAGGGTAGAAGAAGCAGAGGTGAACAACAATAAAAAAAAATAACCGGCAGACAACAATAATACATCAAGGACGGGATCAGTTCAGATTTGCAGACACCACCTGAAGATAGAAATCACTGGTGGACTGTGTGTTGGAGCATCCACTGTATTACCCCTGCGACCGATGTGTTTTATGTATTACTAAGCACACTCTCTCAATGAGACTCACCTAGGCCTACATGTATTTGTTATTAAATATCCAAATATAAGCTGTATAGGCATATATGTAACTGTTAAGTAATCGTGAAGGGAATCATCATCAGCAAGTGCCGTGCCGAATGGCGTTGGCGATCATATTTCTCCATATCGATCTCTCATATATGTCATCATCTCTGTTGGTGTCGTCAATCGAAGCCATTTAGTCAAACTGTTCAATATCTTTTCTCTGGGTCTTCCCCTTGGTCTTTTCCCTTCTATCTTTCGTGTTGTCACTATATTCTCAATTCCTTCTCTTCTCATTATGTGCCCAATAAATGTTGACTGTCTTTTTCTTATATTATCAATAATGCATGTTTTCATATCCATCCTTCTAAGACATTCTTCATTAGTAATCTTTGCTGTCCAAGGAATGTGTAACATTCTTCGAATAAACCACATTTCTGCTGCCTCCATTGATTTTTGTGATATCTTATTTATTGTCCATGCTTCACTTCCATAGAGTAACACTGGTTGAATGTACCATTTGAGCACACGTTTTCTAGTATCCATCGATATGGACTTGTTGCATAGGATATTTTTCATTTTATGGAATGCTGCTTTTGCTTGTCCTATTCGGCTTATAATTTCGGTCTTGCATTTACCATCTGAAGTTATTAATGTTCCTAAATATTTGAAACTATTCACCTGCTTTAAGTTTTTCTCATTTAATACAATGTTACGATTTGGTGGGGTACTATTTCCTGATATTATCATTGTCTCTGTCTTTTTAATGTTTAAACTAAGACCTTTTTGTTCACTTTCTATCACCGTCTTATTTAAGGGAATATGCCCCTACTATTATCGCTATAAAATGTGTTATACATAGATAAACGAGTGCTTAGAATATATAATATGCAAGGTGGTCCTTTTCTTCCTGGTACACTGTACCAGCAATGATTAAAATGTCCATATGTTTCTTTATCATAAATTATATCCTATCTGTTGTTTTGTTACCCTGACCACATATATTTAGTGTTATAGTTCTTGTGGTGTAAATTTATAACCTCCGTGGAAATGAGGAAAAGAGTTGGTATAATATCATGTATTGAGCATATTGAAAGACAGCAAGTCAAATGATTCAGTCACCTTATGAGAATGAAGCCAAACTAAATACCAATAAAAGCATATAACAAAAGAATATGCGGATATAGAGGCAAAGGTAGAACAAGAAAACGTTGGATAGAAAGTATGAAGATAATCTTGAAAAAATATGGACTCTACGCAACCAACACGACACATTTGACCGTGAAACGACAACTAAGGCCCCAGTCCACACGCTTAACGGCAAGTGTGGATACGAATAACCATTATTCACATGGGGAAAGATAATAATTGCTGTTTTTGGATTATTTCTACCAGTGTCCCCCCCCCCCAAAAAAAACCCACTTTATTCGAGCGGAAAAGTATCCCGTTTTTTTTTAATCGGTAGATTATCCATCAAAAAAATAGTTTAATTGATTGAATATATGTCGAAATCATATATATTAACATGCATACAAATTTTATCTGAAAAGTCAACAAAAACAATTATTAAGAACAAAATGAAAGCAATAAATGTAACCTTTACAATCAAATTACTTCAATCTAAATACATTGACTGTTCTGGCATATTTTTGTGGTAATTGTGTATTTTGTTAGTGGTTGTTTTTTTTTAAATTATTATTTCGGAAATCTGGTTACCCCGGTAATCTCAACCATGACGACTCATGTGCATGAGGGCTGTCCATAAATTACATCAAGGAATTTTCCCTCTTCAACACCCCCCCCCCAAGATGTCAATAACTCAAGAATTTAGAGACCCCCACCTCGTTTAATTATGTTAAATTTTGCTCCCCATCCCCCAATACAAAATTTGCAGAAAAAGTGTTCCTCCCCCGACCCCCCACAAAAACCCCGTTTTGTTTCCCATTTAGATACATGTTTCAAATTCAAACAATGTCATTGGTGTATACAAAACAATACTCTACTGTTTATGTCAACGCTTGTCCACCCCCCCCCCTTTAATTGGCCACCAACTGTAACTGTTTCTACCCCCTTCCCCTCACCCCATAATTGTTGACGTTATTATGGACAGTCCCCTTAACAGATACCTACTCAAATTTGTGACTGTGCGGGCGCGTGTGTTTTGTACAGACCACGCAACAAGGAGAATGGTTGCGCGTGCATTGTTGGAACAGCGTTCTATGGCAGATTATGTTTCCATCCTTATATAATCTAGCCATCAAATGCAAATAGCGATCATGCTATAATATTTTCACGTTGTCATACTAAGGGACGTAACATGTAACGAACGTTAGGATTAGCTACTAATGTTGGATTGGAACAAACATCAGACATTAGAAATACATTGTGCGTTGTAACCCTGCTAAAACAATTCATTATGAGCTCAAACTTGACAACTATTTGTTATTAATTATTAGGTCTGCTTATGTTCATTTTGAAGACCAAAAGTTTAGAAGTTGCGCATGAGACGTCTGAAATAGCGTACTGTCAAATCCCATTATAAGAACTTGTTCCAGACCGACGAAATATTTTTGTAGTAACAGAAATTTGCTATGCGCAGTTTAAACAAAAAAGAATAAATAGGCCCTATAATTAGGGATTTTGAAAAGTATTGTTAAATAAATTGATTTGTTATAAAAGTGTGCGCGAAAGAGGGATTGCACTGTATTAAAATGATGAAGCAAGCCTGGCCTACATACTGAAAGAGCATCAGAAATCAACTACTTCTGTATAGACTGTGTAACTTGATTATTTAGGAAACAGACCATTAAAATTATCATTTTATACTCACAACAAGCAACACTTGATCAGTTATTGAAGACATCTTGTAAACTGCAGAATTACGACACAGAGTACATTTTTAGTACAAATAGTTTCAGCGTTGCTATTGAATTGACTTCTCAACAATCATCCAGAAAGATCACTTTTACAGCACTGTCGGTGTGCAGCAATCGTCAATCAAAGCAGCCATGACAGTCTCAAAACTGGTTCTACTGCTGTTTGTTCTCTTGTGCTTTCTTCACATGTCCTATGGATTACTTTATGGTAAGTTAAATTTACATATGTAATTTCGGTCTGTCTTTAAACTTGAATGCTATCTAGTCTCAAATCTTATACGCATTTTATAATTTAATGGAAAATGTCACCAACAACCTACCAAAAGCAGAGAAATTGTTGTTTTTTAAATACCCCCTCCCTCCCCCTTTAATCAAAAACATATTTATATACACATCTGATCGTGTGGTAGGGCATATCCAACGTATTTATGCTTTTGAAGTAGCTGGTTTGATATCAAATATAGGTACTTAACCGGGAGAAAGTCTAAATTTTCTGTGGAACAAAAAGGAAGATTATAATATTAAAACATTAGAATGTAGCGAAAAACGAAATAGAGGCAGATAAGCAGTATTAGCATAAATATCGATAGAGATGAAGTACGCATTTCACAATCTCTAGGACTGCTACCAGATTCATCGATCTTCGCACTACCTTCTAGGAGGCCCCCCTACCCCATGCCCCCCCCCATTGGATGATCTTTTTCATTTTGTTTCATCTCCACGACTCTGTAATAAACGTATTAGGTTTGCTGGTGACGTTATTTCATTGACGCACAAAATAACCAAGTTGGATTGAAACTGCGCATAATATTATAAAATTGGAATATAGGAACCTTTCCCCGTAATGGACCCAACTATATGCCTTGGAAGACATATTTGGCTTGACACGAACATCTTTTTTACTTGAATGAAAACACACTTTGGTATACTACTACTACTACTACTACTACTACTACTACTACTACTACTACTACTACTACTACTACTACTACTACTACTAATAATAATAATAATAATAATAATAATAATAATAATAACAATAACAATAATAATAATAACAATAATAATAATAATAATAATAATAATAATAATAATAACAAGACGCATAACCTGTATGATTTGGTAAACTAAGATCAGTAGTTCAGAAACAGAACAATATATTCACATTGTTAGTATTTATAAATCGCTAGTGTCTGGGAGATTTGGAACAATCAACGTTGATTTAATCGTCTGGGAGACTTGGAATAATAAAAATCGATTCAATCATTTGGGTGCAAAGTGATGCTTATTGGTCTCGTGCAATCCTATGATTAGCAGATAACACAAATGCTAAATGCAACCCCTTGTGCTGCACCCTAGAAACAGATTGTTTCGAATATCATGCAAAACAATTTGGCTAACTATTTATTGATGTGCCCAGGCAGCACAGACAAACAATATCTCTGAATAGGTCCCCACAGCAAAAAAACAGCGGCTGGTCTGCAGTGCCGGGCTGTTATATTCGAAACCTCACTAAGGCAAGAAAAGTCAGAATGCCCCTGAATAAGTATAATTCGTCGGTTGAATACACGTGAAGGCAACATATCGCTGGATTAGTGAGTCGTGTGCATGAATACGTGAGAACATCGTAAAATATAGCTGGATTATAGAGCCGTGTGCAAGAATACGCGAGAACATCGTAACCGAAGGCAATGTTCGTGTTTAAGAACTAACCTTCAGATGTTTTGGGCAACAAGTTGTGTGGAATCGTAAAGACATGGTAGATACAATATATGGTACGACGAAAATGTGAGTAGAAGTTCAGACTGGGACGACCTGTTCACGATGTCGGTGAACTTCTTCTTCTGCGATCAGTTTCCTATGCTCATAAGTCTTTACAGGAAGGTGAGCCACCTCCATGAATTCAGTTGTCAGCAGGAGGTCCTCACGGTTGCCCCACAGCTTTACCTTCAGATCTGTTTCTTGGTGCCATATTTTAGTTCTCACGTCATCAAAAAGTGGGCATGTCTGCAGAATGTGTTCTGGAGTCTGGGAACCTTTTGACATGGTAATTGGTAAGTTTGGACAGCATTCATTTTGTGGAGATGTGCTTGTAGTCTGTAGTGTCCTGTGCGGAGTCTAAACATTGTGGTTTGCTGTGACCTGTTTAGCTTTAGAATTGGATCATGTGGAAAGTTACTGCCTGTTCTCTGACTCAATGTATGTTTGTATTTTCTTTTAATGAGAGTGTTTGATTCAGTTAGTGATACTCTGTGCTGGAATTGTTCCTTTTTTGTCCCTGCTTTTGCAAGTCTGTCAGCAGGCTTGTGCAGGGTCCTGGAAGAAACTAGTAGTCGAGATAAGTATCAGTACGCAAGGGCAGAGAGGGAAATGACGTCTAATTACACGAGATAAGTTTACTAACAACGGAATTACTCGTACGAGATAGACGTAAGCGACCTACGTCTAAATCCCTACTAACCATCTCCTCGGAAACTACCACCAAAAGAACACGTTTTGGCCTGTAAAGTCCAGTGGCACAGTGGGTGATAGACAAGTCATGGCTTTGATCAGATTCTCGCTTGGCGTTTGCCTGGCGAAATACAAGAAGCCAGTTACAAGCTGCTATGTCAGTTGAACTGAATGCATGCCGACAACGGATGTGCTGAGCCAGAAAGTGCAAAATAACATAATTCTGCTGTGAGACCAGCAGCACAACGCACTTCGTGCTCCTGTCGAAAATCACACACATTTTGTTTTGGTTATCTGAGAACGCTGAAGATAAAAATTTAATTGTGAGCGAGACTTGGAACAATCGACATGAATTGCTATCTATCTATCTATACGCTGTGTCCCTTGTTTGTCTTGCGGCGTCATGGGTAGAAGAGTTATCTGGAGATGACCTTCTTGTATGCGGTTTGTAAGCTTGTTCATGTGGCTTCTTTGATTTCTGTGATCTATCTTTTACATGGTCTGCCTCTGGCTTTATAACCGTTATGTCTATATGTCATGGCCATCTGTGGCATGCTATATGTCGGTAGTCTGGAAGCGTGTGAAAACACTTAATCTGTTGTCTTTTGATGTGTTCCAATACTGGTATTGTGTTAGTTATCTGTCTGATGTTATCGTTTCTAATTCTATCTCTTAATGACACTCCGAGTATTTTTCGTAGACATGTAATTTCTGTTGTCACTATTTTTCTTTTGTCTTGTGCTGTCATTGTCGAGGTTTGATACTGGTAGCACAGTGATGGAATAATAATAGCCTTGTGTAATGCAACTTTAGTGTCTATGTTTATGTTTTTGTTCTTGAAAATACGTGTCATCTGTCCTAAGATCTGGTATGTTTTTTTGTATCCATTTTGTATCTCTTTACTGTTTTTCTCTTCACTCGTTATAATATTTCCTAAGTAAGTGAACTCCTTAACTTATTTAAAGTGTTTATTATCGATGAAGATAGTGATATTTCTTTCTTTCTTTGCTATTGCCATAATTTCGGTTTTTTTCAATATTAGTCATCATGTTGAATTTTTGGCATGTTGTGTGGAGTCTGTTCATATGTTCTTGCAATTTGGCTTCTGATTCCATTCTGAAAGGCTTGGAATATTCAATATTGATTTAATAGTCTGGGAAACATGAAATAATCAAAATTGATTCCATCGTCTGAAAGACTTGGGATAATTAAGATTGATTCCATCGGCTGAAAGATTTATCACAGTCCAACAGTAATCAGCAAGCATTGAAGGGCTCGAATTGCCTTCATACCTTGTCTCCATAGCAACACTGTCTTGGTGAAATCGTTCGCCATATTCATCACTGATATCTCCGCAGTTTCAGTTGAAAAAAATCCAGTCGCGAATCCAGGAAAACAATTTTTAATGATATGTTGCAGCCTAGACTGTTATACTTCAACCGATTTTCTACAGTTTCTTTGAAATGATCAGATCTGTTGTTTCCAAGAAAATTGTCCACAGTGACTTAAATCCATGCTTATTTTTCCTTTCCATGCAACAAGCAAAGAAACATCATCGCGAAGAATTGTTCACATTGCGGACCAACAAATACTCTTTCTCTTATTTTAACTTTACCCAGTCTTGACAATATTTTGAAGAGGTAATTGAAATCATTATCAGTTTTATCCATTGTCATGACCCATTTTTTCATGAGACCCATCTTAATGTGCAAGAGTGGCAACAAAATCTTGCTACCGTCAACAAGTACTGGGTTCTCCACGTTCTTAATTCCAAGTTGTAATGACTGCCTGATTGGCCAATGTCTTCTGATGTAATTGTCGCTTCGTGCACAACTATCCCACTCGCAGAGAAAACAAAAGTACTTTGTGTGTCAATTCTATTAGTACAAGGAATAGTACCCAAAAAATTATTGGAATTGCAAATGGCATTGCTTGAATTTTGCCAACCAAACACAGTTTAAGATGTGTATCACATATATTGCAGCATATGCCAGATGCCCAACTCTTATCTTGATCTCTCATCCTGCAGCCAAAAACACAAGTTGTAAACTTTCTTAATCTCTTTAGACATATTTCGTTTTTATGATAGAGAAATAGCTTCGCTACATTATATAACAGAAGAAATTATCCGCACTGTTGACACATGCCCAGGGCATTCTAACACAGACACTTTCGAGAAGCAAAAATGCAATACCAATAACGAAATTTAATCACAGATACGATATGTATACACAAGAGGGATGTAATCTCGTGTAGGATTTCATCATATGCTTGTAGTTACATTAATATTGTTCAGAATCAATAATTCAATCTATCACATGCTGCTGCATTAAAACAAAAACATAGAGCACATGAACATTTTTAATAGTTTCGTTTTCAGATCTAAAAAATTTAGTTAAACACAGTTTCTTCTCCACTGATACAATTGTGATGTTGTCTATTGTAAACGAAACATAACTTATAGTACAGCAATAGGAATTTAACCAAAACGTGGGGCAGAGGGGGTAGATACCCCCAAACCCCATCCTTCAATTTTCCCCAAAAGTCATCACAATGGAATTGTGATGAAAATGGAATATCAAAAGAGAATGGGCGTGAATGTTTTTGTTTTAGGTAGAACCCCTTTCTTACTGAAAATGTATATACGACCCTGATGTGCACATCATTCGGCACTGCTGTGCACACAATTCGGCCCAACTGTGCACACTTTTTGGCCATGATGTGACACCATTCGGCCCTGATGTGCACACCATTTGGCTCTGCTGTGCACACCATTCGGCCCTTCTGTGCACACCATTCGACCCTGCTGTGCACACCATTAGGCCCTGCTGTGCACACCATTCGGCCCTGCTGTGCACACAATTCGGCCCTGATGTGCACACCATTTGGCCCTGCTGTGCACAACATTCGACCCTACATAAACTTAATTCATTTTGGCTCCAGCGGAATTCATTTTCAATAGAGTGGTTGATTTCCAGTAGGATTCATTTTCAATAGCGGGGTTGATTCTAAAGAGATTCATTTTCAATAGCGGGGTTTATTTCCAGCGGGATTCATTTTCAATAGCGGAGTTCTTCTTCTTCTTCTGCGTTCGTTCTGCAGATTAGCAAGATGTAGTTCGGAGAACGGAATGCGTTGTGTCATGGTTTACATCATTGCTGCGATATCTGTGCCTTTCGGCCTGACACATCCGACATCCGCATGGCTTTGGGTCACTGACCCTATATGGGATGGGACAGCCAACTCCATCCCATAACCTCCTTCGTCGCCTTTTACGCCATGCATGGAAGGTAAACAGTGTTGCTATTATTTGTTACCCTTTCGGGCCCCAGCAACACACGGGCTAATAGCGGGGTTGATTTCCAGCGGAATTACTTTAAGTGCTCACAACTGAGACACCACTAATGTCCGTGTCATGTCAAGCTGTCGGAAATCGCAATGTCTCTCTTTGCCGTATTAAATCTTCTCGTAAATGTATTATTGCGTAGTCATTCAATTATTTACTTAAATCATTGAATACATATTTTTTTCTATTTGAGTGCGCTGATTCTGCTTTATTGACCATTCATTCTTTTTTTAAACAATCATTATTGTGGGGTTTTTTTGTGTTCCTCTGGCGATCACTACGTAAATACTAGAATTATGTCATCCATGTCTGTGTATTGTTATCTTGAAATGTTTACTTTATTATGACTTTGTTTTGCTTGCGCTTCGGCAAATACGTGACCTAGAGTATGATGTTTAACCACAATACGTGATCTAGAGTATGATGTTTAACCACAATACGTGACCTAGAGTATGATGTTTAACCACAATACGTGACCTAGAGTATAATGTTTAACTACAACACGATTGTTATTCGTCTTGCAATAATTGGTGGATGTCATGAATAATGAGTTGGCTGTTGCACATTAAATTAACTGTATAAATAAGAAGCAGACGACAGAAGCCTTGATGGTATTTCTCCATGTGAGTGACCAGAGGTGAAGGGAAAAAGTGTGTCCTCTGTGGTAAGATCCGAAGATGGCGTAATGAATCCTTGATAACAGATTCGATGATGGATTATTGTTACTGATTACTTATACAACTAATAAATAGCACAAATGGCAAATGTAAAGTAATGTCGACGAAAACAATAACAAAAATCAAAGTGACAGGGACTTATTCAGCGACTCTTTCCAATCATTGACAATAATACATTATCATTGTTGTTATCATTTCTTATTTTTGTTACTGTGGTTCCCCACACCTTGTCGGATATCCTCTGACAGTTTGTTACTGTGGTTCCCCACACCTTGTCGGATATCCTCTGACAGTTTGTTACTGTGGTTCTCCCCATCTTGTCGGATATCCTCTGGCGGTTTTGCTATTATATATTAATGAATATTAATTGCATTGACTTTAAAAACTCTTAGTTGGCAGATTCACCGTGACCATTCTTAGTTGACGATTTGCCGTGACCAATCTGTTTTAGTTGACAGATTCCGCATGACCAATCTGTCTTGGTTGACAAAATCCATTTGACCAATCTGTCATGGTTGACAGATTCCCCATGATTAATCTGTTTAGTACATTAGTCGGAGAACGGATGAGGAGTTGGGAGAGCTGAAGGACATGTTCAATAATAGCCTTCTAAAGGGCACAGTGAAAGAAGACTGGTTGCATGGCTGTTTAGTTCCACTACCCAAACCTGGGAAGGACCACACCAGGATACAAGGGTACAGAATAATATGTGGTTGTCAAATATGGTTTGACAACGAGTCTATTTCCCCCAGACATGAACCACAAAAACAAAACAAAAACTGTTCTGTGTAATTGTAGGATTAAACATTAAATTATATTTCATAAGTAAATCTCGTCATGGAAAATGTCAATACTCGGTTCATTAATTATTAAGTTTGATTTTGTTTCCCGCGGTCACGAATTTTAAATTGTGTATAGGCAGTGTTTTCCAAATGTATCTATTGAACATCTGTATATATGGATGCTGTCTTCCCCTGTCCTTCTATGACCAATCTCTCATACAATAAAACGGATGTTTTACTGTAATAACATTGTAGAATGTTGTAGCCTATATTTATATTATAGGAACTTTAATGCAGAATAGACTACGGTAAAACTGCTATATTTCACGCGTTTAGAGAATTCTATTTCCATTTATTAACATGTGTAAGTTTTGTCCATATATTAACTCAGCAATTTGGGGAGTGGAGGCGGATGTGATATAGGTGGACAAGTGTGGGGCGTTGACGTCAACAATTAGGTGAGATATCTGAAAAAAGTGGACAATTGTTTAGACCGGGGGGGGGGGTTGACATCAACAATTGGGGGGGGGGGGGGAATCTGCAAAGGTTGGACAGTTGTTTAGACAATAGGTGGGTGTGGTTGACATCAACAATAATTTTTTTTCAACAATTAAATTGGTGAAATTTTAATCATTTTCTTTCTAGAAATGGGAAACAAAACGTGTACTTGTTCGTACTTTTTTCAACTAAAACAATTGTTGAAGTCGGAAATGGGGTAAAAGTGTTGTGACATAATTAAACAAAGATTACTTTTCATGAATTCCTAGTAAAATTTGACAGGAGGAGAGGGTAATAAAATTAACAAATATTTGTAACAATATTTATGGACCGTCCAGTATTCTGTATGCTTACATGCCCATGTTTCACTCATTCTTGTTATGTTTTCTCGATAAGGTCTCGCCCCAGAAAACTTGTTGATGAGAATTCAAAAGTTGAGGCTTCTCCAAAAGCAGGAAGAACAGCGGAAAAGATTACAAGAAATTGCTGACCAACAGTTGTATTTCCAAACGCATCAACTTCATAAGACAGTAACCGGACAGATACAAGAAAATGCTGAGAGTGGTTTAGGTACAGTTCCTGGTAAACACAAACTACAGGTCACGTCTTCGAGTTTATTGTCTGCAATCAAGAATGCTTTATTTAGTTCTCACTCTAGTCCGTCTTTCAAGTACAGTTTTGTTGGTTAAATGACATGATATACCGGTTAAATGAAATGGCATACAAATAACATCCAAATCGTTTTGTCTTTATGACCAGATTTCTTAACAGTTTATGTCAAATGTTAAATTAAAAAACGTGGTAATGTCGAAGTTAGACATGACCTGTCTCCAGTATCGAGGGTCACATGTTAGGTCAACAAATTGTTCTTATTTAAATATCACATATTTTAGTTTAGAATTTCATTTAATAATGGCTTCAACAGAAATGAAATATGTGTAAAATTATTTTACTGTTAAATTTAGAAATGTCACATGCATTGCACATGAATAATTGCGTATTCTACATACATTTAGACATATGCCTTGTATCAACTCAATTCCGATTCTTTATCACTTCAAGCTCTACAAAACTATCACCTCAAAATTTGACATGTTTGAAAACTAAACCTTTACATCGATCAGCCGAACACGTCAAATGACATTTTAATAATTGTCAAATGAATCACTGGCAACTTAAACGTATCAATAAATGACTGTCCATATATTACGTCCGCAATTTTTTTACCAATTTTGACCAAATTCTCTTTTGTCAACAGGTGTCAAGAATTCAGGGATTACCATGATTAATTATTTAACTATGTCAACAACAAAAACTAACACCCCCCCCCCCCCCCAAAAAAAAAACAACAACAAAAAACAACAACAAAACAACATCAACAACAATCGCTAAAAACTACATAATTTGTTTTTGTATTTTGGGGAAAATGATTGACGTACTGAATGGACATTCACATTAATGAAACAGACACTTAGCAAAGAAAATTGCTCACAATAGTAACTATTTACATAATGAAACAAATCCTAAAAACAAGACCAACTGTTCACAACAACAACCATTTCCATAGTCAAACAAACCACTAAAACAGCAAATAAAAAAATATGACTGAATAAACGATCTGCGGTAAACACTGTGATAGTCGCCGCGGTTGTGAGTCACAGATTACCAGTTTTATCCGAGTTTGTCTCGGTTTTTATCCCTCTATCTATACACATTTTCTCTATACGCCTAAATGACCCAGTTTATTTCTTGAAATCAACAGCACTAAATATAAAAAAAAGAGAGAAGCAATGCCAATTCTTTGTTATACCATCTTAACAAAATGAACTCAATGCCATACAAGAAAAGACAATTTTGTGATGTAGTTATTCTGACGTTGCCCATTCTTCCACAAAATCTCCTATGTGGGATTGATAAGTGATTGATATTTCATCATCAAACTACTCGTACAACTCTTCAGGATCGTAGGAGTGTCACTTTGAATATCAATAAATAATCTGCGTAAATATCAATACAAAATTCCGCTACGCTGCCATGTTTTCAGTTCCCTGTTTAAGTGGGGAGATTCTTAAACTTTCTGCAGAACCGCTATATAAGAACCTATATACATTTGGTACGGTTGAACCTTTCTTCATCAATGCCTGCCAGTCGTATGGATGATATGGCGTTTTCTCGTTATTTCTATGTCTTTTTGACATGTATTTAGGTGTGTTTTGTATATTTTCTGTTTGTGATGTTTCACCTCTGACCTAGTTGCACCCTTCCGGGTTATCTCCACATTTAGCTTTGTCATGTGAACGTTAATAATGTTGTTCTTAATGGTCGGTTTTGTTTGTTTGTTGTATGTGTATGTATTAAAGAAAACTGTCATACTGTATTTTTTCCGTTTGGGAGTTACAAAGATTGGCTTGTGCTGTCGCCACGTCATGTTCAGGGTGAGTTAAAAAAAAAATTTAAGGTCCGACAGAAAAGAATCCAGTCATTACTAGGGATCGAACTCTGGCTTTCACGAGTATGTGACCAAAGCTCTAACCTCTCGGCCGTGCGCCACACGACATGCTTTATGTGTATAGCCTTGATAAAGGCCTTTTTATCGAAATGTCGATTTGCATGTGTTGTTTTGTGTGTTTCAAGTAATTAGTAAAACTTCATTACCCTGTTCCAAGATTTGCCCGTTGGATTTCAGTATTGCTGCAGTGAGTATATATCAAGAATCTTAATCCTGACCATTCTTATTTCATCAATCCATATTTTCCTTTTCCCTCCTCTTTTTCTGTCCTCTATAAGACAGTCTTAGAAAGAGAATCATTCCTAATCATGTACAGAACATTTTAACATGTGCACACGCTTCATCATTACCTGCAGATGTATTTGTTGATCAGCACCGGCATGTATATTGTAGTCTCACACAGACCCTGGCTTTATGTTGTGTGGACTAGATGTGCAATGTTTCTGTAACATGTTTTCTAAAGGAGTTATCCATATCTTCATCTATCTATCTATTGTCTTTTCTTTGATTCTGATGTCAGGCGTCGCTGGGTAGAATGACGATCTGTTTTCATGCTATGTATGACACATTTGGTAGTTTGACATGCACTAATAATGTGACGTCTCCGAACGTTGGTAACTCCTTCAATCCATCTTATTCTCGGTCTTCCTCTGCATCTTGCTGTTTCCATTTTCACGTTGTATGTTCTTGCCGCTGTCCAATACGGGTTCCTTCCCATTAAGTGAACGAACCATTTCAGTCTCTGTTTTTTTTAAAAATATTTGACCGAAGACGGTGTTCTAACAGTTCTGGTAATCACTTCATTCCTCACATGTTCTCTTCTTGTTCTGTTTTCTGTTTTATTAGACATTTCGTGTCACACCAAATAAGCTTTTCTCTCTCTCGTTATTTACTTCTAGTTATTTCTTCTTATCTCTGTGCCATTTGTAATTGCCGAATTCCCACTCTCGTATAAAATAATGGGTATGGCCTGTTATTCCAGATGTATAGAAGTTGCTCTTCACACCTGTACATATTCTGCATTTACATATATTTTTCCATGTAGACCACGGCCATATAAACGTTTTCCTTAAAAGATGGGGGGGGGGGATTTACATTTAAGTAAAAGTGTGTGCGTCTTCGTGTGAAAATACCTCTCTATGTCTGGAACAACTTTTGTTGGCCAAGTTTCTAGTACTAACAGTTATGCTCTGTGTGACAACTTTTGTTGGTCAAGTTTCTAGTACTAACAGTTATGTTCTATGTCTGGAACAACTTTTGTTGGTCAAGTTTCTAGTACTAACAGTTATGTTCTATGTCTGGAACATTTTTGTTGGTCAAGTTTCTAGTACTAACAGTTATGTTCTGTTTGACAACTTTTGTTGGTCAAGTTTCTAGTACTAACAGTTATGTTCTATGTATGGAACATTTTTGTTGGTCAAGTTTCTAGTACTAACAGTTATGTTCTATGTCTGGAACAACTTTATTCGTCAAGTTTCTAGTACTAACATTTATGTTCTATGTCTGGAACAACTTTTGTTGGTCAAGTTTCTAGTACTAACAGTTAAGTTCTGATTTTTATCATGGGGGGGGGGGTTAGCACCCTGCCTCATTTTCTGGAATTATCTGTATACTGTAGTCGAGGTCATCTAGTCCTGATTTCTTTCTTTTTATCTAATATAAGGTTATCTCCTAATCTACACTGTTTCATCTAATATAAGATTACCAGCTCATATAATACCCACCACCGAAGACGGGTATGTCGGGCCATTATCGCAAATGAAATGATGACACAGCGCCATTTCCATTCTCTGGGCTATATCTTGCTGGAAATCTAGTAGGACAGAGAGTGCCAGTGGAAGTTTTAAAATGAATGCTGAAGAAGAATATAATACTCTAAGTAATTAAAGTTATTAACTTCTACTTTCTGTCCATTCATCCAAATATTAACAGGAGTTGGTGTTTAGTATCTCTGCTCGCTTCTACTTTCTGTCCATGCATCTAAATATTGACAATTCTCTATTCATTAGTAAAACTTCATTACCATATTCCAAATTTCAACAAAATATGGTTAACCACCCGTACATTTACCCAATCAACACAGAAAGATTGACCACCGATGCTGTGTGTGCTCCTAATGCAATCAATCATCATCACCAAGTGCCGTATCCACAACGAAGTTTGGCTGCAATGGACCTCCATATCTCCTTTCTATTGTTTTGGTGGTGCACTTTGCTAGACTGTAACCAGTCCATCTCGTAATGTTTCTCTTCCCCTTGCATCTCTGCTTACCTCTTGCTTACCTCCTCCTCGACTTTATCCTCAAGTAAAGTTTTCAACAAGATGTCGTGTATTTTTAAAATATGTCCACAATATTTTATGGTTTGATCTTTATTTCTTTAAATATTAATATTGTCCATACGAAGTGTTGTTGTAATGTCTTTGTTAATTTTCTTCTCTTTCCCTGAAGTTCAGCTAGAAATCCATATCAAAAAAGCATCAGCTCTTTCTTATGTCTGTTTTCTCCACTTCCCGTGAGTTCTATATATCCACATCTCAAATTCATTCTAATGCTATATATCCACATATCTATGGCATTCGATTGCTATATATCCACATATCTATGGCATTTGATTGATATATATCCACATATCTATGGCATTCGATTGCTATATATCCACATATCTATGGCATTCGATTGCTATATATCCACATATCTATGGCATTCGATTGCTATATATCCACATCTCAAATACATTCTAATGCTATATATCCACATATCTATGGCATTCGATTGCTATATATCCACATATCTATGGCATTCGATTGCTATATATCCACATATCTATGGCATTCGATTGATATATATCCACATCTCAAATACATTCTAATGCTATATAAACATACAAATATTTGCCCAAAAAATTCTAATATATTTAGTTTCATGCTACACTGCCCTACATCTAGCCAAATTATGTCTGTGGGTAATATTATGTCAAATGAAAGAGCGGATCAACTGGCATCGTGTGCGATTGTGGCAAAGGGCGATGGGGCAATGGATCGCGCTGACATTTTGAACTCCTTAAGAGATATAACACGCGAGAGTGAGACGAATGTGGATGATGATTCCTTTTCAATGGCTAGGATTAAAGATCAGGGATTGAGATGCGGTGTTGCTAGAGGTGAACATTTTGGAGGGCGCAGAAGAATGATGGTCAACCAGCATAGGACCGGTACTGTCAGCAGAAGTGTGATGGCGGATACACTCAAGGAGAGAACGGAGCAACTATTGATGTGTCCAGTTTGCAGTGATGATGATCCGACGACTAACTAACTAACTAACTAACTATGTCTGTGGGTTTGCGTGACTGCGAGTCTAATTGGGATATAGAGCAGACAACACTTATAAGACAACACTTGCGACCCCTAGTTTACTGACAACACTTATAGACATCACTTGAGACCCCTAGTTTACAGACAACACTTATAGACAAGACTTGAGACCACTAGTTTACAGACAACACTTATAGACAACACTTGAGACCCCTAGTTTACAGACAACACTTATAGACAACACTTGAGACCCCTAGTTTACAGACAACGCTTGTGACACATTAATTGTGGCGCTTACAGACATTCAGAGTGTCATTAAGAGATAGAATTAGAAACGATAACATCAGACAGATAACCAAAACAATACCAGTATTGGAACACATCAAAAGACAACAGATCAAGTGGTTATCACAAGCTTCCAGACTACCAACATGTAGCATGCCACAAATGGCCATGACACGTAGACATAACGGCTATAAAGCCAGAGGCAGACCATGTAAAAAATGGATCACAGAAATCAAAGAAGCCACAGGAATAAGTTTACAAACAGCACACAAGAAGGCCATTTCCAGAGAACTTTTTCACCCCTGACGCGGCGAGGCAAATTTGTGCCTATAGACAGACATTCCCCGCCACCTATACGTCTGTCACGAAATGAGTGCAGATTCCACACAAAAAACGAATATATACCACTTAATAAATACTCTTTGTTACCTCTAATATTTTATGGTAGTGTGTCCTGATATAACTTAATTGGACTTTGTCCGCTGGTTGAAAGGGCACGCCTCTCAAAAAGAGAGGCAAACTCATTAACTACCTACATCTGCACGTTCATTATCCAACCGCAAAACATAGATATCTGTGGCGTAGTGACCAAGCCATTCGTCTTGTACTGAGGTGGTTGCGGGTTCAAATGCAGCTCGTGACATCATGTTTACAAAATGGATATTTTTCGCGGCTTCCTATAGACTGTCGTCTGCATTTACGGAGTTACGTGGTATGACTTGTACTTTCCACAGGCGGCATGCCGCTTCGTTGAGAGGAAAGCTATGAATACATATGGCGAAACTAGGTACAAGGAAGTCAATATATATGCATTTTCACCCAACATTATGATACAAATTTTGACCATCATCTCTTGGGGTGCAACAATTGAAATCATGCCAGGAAGATCCCATTTTTCTTTCAACGACAGATAAAATACACAACAATTACAAATTCAGACAAATAAATTGAACAACAGATCAGACAAATAAATTGAACAACAAATCAGACACAGCAGAGTTTTTAAAAAAATATATACATAAATTGGACACAACAAATGATAGGAAGCGAGAATTGATACAATTTAGACGTAAATTGAGCACAAGAAGTGAAACAAAGCTAAGATTTTAAAATGTAGACATAAACTGAACATAGTATACGAAACAATAAATAAATGACAAATTTGGACTTGGACTGAAGGTCAAAAGTCGAGGAATTATAATATTATTGAAAAAACAAAGAATATTATTTTGTTCTAAACAATAATGAATGTTCATTAAATTAATGTACATACACAAGTTAAGTTCGTATGCGAACATGAATAAAATTAATGTACATACACAAGTTAAGTTCGTATGCGAACATTAATAAACAGTTTTATTTTGATCTGAATCCGTGTTCTTAGTTTTTTTTTACAAAGTTCTGTGTCTTTTGTTAAATTAAGATGGCGGATGAGAGACATGCGTAATAAGCGTCTATGTTCATCTGTCTGTCTGTCTGCCTATCTAACTGCATGTAAAGATGTATAAGCCTAAGTGTTTATGTGTGTATGTATGTATGCATGTGTGTATGTATGTACGTATGCGTGTATATCAACTGTTGTATGGAGAACTCTTTATTCAATTCTCGAAATCATGAGGACAGAAGAGGCTTTTGATTGATACACTTAATTTATCACCCAATTCAATAGAAATATTGATTGATACACTTAAGTTATCATCAAATTCAATAGAAATATTGATTGATACACTTATGTTATCACCCAATTCAATAGAAATATTGATTGATACACTTAAGTTATCACTCATTAATAGAAATATTGATTGATACACTTAATTTATCACCCAATTCAATAGAAATATTGATTGATACACTTAGGTTATCACTCAATTCAATAGAAATATTGATTGATTTATCACTCAATTCAATAGAAATATTGATTGATTTATCACTCAATTCAATAGAAATATTGATTGATACACTTAAGTTATCACCCAATTCAATAGAAATATTGATTGATACACTTAAGTTATCACTCATTTCAATAGAAATATTGATTGATACACTTAATTTATCACCCAATTCAATAGAAATATTGATTGATACACTTAAGTTATCACTCAATTCAATAGAAATATTGATTGATACACTTAAGTTATCACTCATTTCAATAGAAATATTGATTGATACACTTAATTTATCACCCAATTCAATAGAAATATTGATTGATACACTTAAGTTATCACCCAATTCAATAGAAATATTGATTGATACACTTAGGTTATCACTCAATTCAATAGAAATATTGATTGATACACTTAAGTTATCACCCAGTTCAATAGAAACATTCATTTTGGTGAGTGGCTCAGTACAGATCTGACTGGCGTCGCACTCAAGATTGGCGTAGCTTTACTTTACTCAGGAGTTGGTCCAAATTTACGAGTCAAGCACGGCATCGCATTTATAATTGATCCCGTAACAGCGCAGGACATTATATCTATCTATCTATCTATCTATCTATCTATCTATCTATCTATCTATCTATCTATCTATCTATCTATCTATTTATCTATCTATCTATCTATCTATCTATCTATCTATCTATCTATCTATCTATATCTATCTATCTATCTATCTATCTATCTATCTATCTATCTATCTATCTATCTATCTATCTATCTATCTATCTATCTATCTATCTATCTATCTATCTATCTATCTATCTATCTATCTATCTATCTATCTATCTATCTATCTATCTATCTATCTATCTATCTATCTATCTATCTATCTATCTATCTATCTACATATCTATCTGTCTATCTATCTATCTGTCTATCTATCTATCTATGTATCTATCTGTCTATCTGTCTATCTGTCTATCTATCTATCTATCTATCTATATCTATCTATCTATCTATCTATCTATCTATCTATCTATCTATCTATCTATCTATCTATCTATCTATCTATCTATCTATCTATCTATCTATCTATCTATCTATCTATCTATCTATCTATCTATCTATCTATCTATCTATCTATCTATCTATCTATCTATCTATCTATCTATCTATCTATCTATCTATCTATCTATCTATCTATCTATCTATCTATCTATCTATCTATCTATCTATCTATCTATCTATCTATATATCTATCTGTCTATCTATATATCTATCTATATATCTATCTATACAATGTGCCCCTTGTTTGCCTTGTGGCGTCAGGGGTGGAAGAGTTCTCTGGAGATGGCTTTCTTGTGCGCTGTTTGTAAGCTTGTTCCTGTGGCTTCTTTGATTTCTGTGATCCATCTTTTCCATGATCTGCCTCTGGCTTTATAACCGTTATGTCTATGTGTCATGGCCATTTGTGGCATGCTATCTGTCGGTAGTCTGGAAGCGTGTGAAAACCACAATTGGGACATTAGTGGACATTATTGAAACAAATTACCTGCCAGAAAGAATAATAACAGCTTGTGTGACCATAAACGTGGTCAGTACACCATACATCCAGGTTTACGCACCATGTGTGCCTGAAACAACGATGATGGATGCGAAAATTTTTGGACACCTTAAATAACACAGTGAACGGCGTAAACAGAGAAGATTTATATGTCATGGGAGACTTGAACGCACATTTAGGAAAGGACAGGGACGGAATTTAAGAATATCTAACACCATTTGGTGGTAGGACGAACAAGAAAAACGACAATGGCTATAGACTGATATAAACATGTAATCACAACAATATATACCTTCAACAAATACCTACAACAAATACAACAAATTCAACAACAAATACCTTCTTCAAACACAGAGAATCCCACATGTACATGTGGTACAAATGTACATGTGGTAGAAATGTACATGTGGTACAAATGTACATGTGGTACAAATGTACATGTGGTACAAATGTGCATGTGGTACAAATGTACATGTGGTACAAATGTGCATGTGGTACAAATGTGCATGTGGTACAAATGTACATGTGGTACAAATGTACATGTGGTACAAATGGAACGACCTTAACTGCAAAAGTCAAACAGAATTTATGTTAGAAAAAAAGAAATAATAGACGTTCCATAGGAAGAGATACAAGAGTAATTCCAAATAAGTGTGCAGAAACCAATCATAAAGCTGCAATAACATCAGTTAAAATAAATAGAAACAAGAACAACAAGGAACGCAACAAAACAGGTAGAATAAACATGCAAGCTAAACTCAAGAAGTTATCAGATACCAATATAAGGAAACAATATAAACAAATAATCTTCTAATAATATTAAAAGCTACCAATGACTACCAAATCAATTGAAGAAGAATGGGAAATATTCAAGAAAATGGTAACGCAAATAGCAGGAGAAACTTGTGGATACATGGAACATAAATGTAGAAAACCCAAAGTAACACCATGGTGGAATTAAGAAGTCAAAGGTGCCATAAAATATAACAAAAATTCAAGAAATGAGCTGCAAGCAAATCTCAAAAAAGAGATATCGAATACAGGTCTGCTAAATCAATATCTAAGAAAATCATTAAAGATGCCAAAACAAAAGCTTGGCAAGAATTTGGCGAATCATTAAATACAGAGTACAAACAAACACCACCCACCGAAGACGGATGTGTCGAGCCATTGGCGCAAATAAAACTGCGACACAACGCATTTCCATTCTCTGGACTACATCCTGCTGTCCTGCTGAAAATCTAGTAGGACCATGGTCCTGCTACAAGAGAGATCTGGCGGGAGTTTGAGAATGAAGGCTGAAGAAATAGAAGAAACACGCACCAAATAAATGTGACACGAAAATTCAGAACATGAGAAACAGGGAAGATAAATGTGAGCCAACTAAAATCATAATTGATGAAAATGGAAAGACAATCAATGACCCGAAAATAATCATGGAAATGTAACAACAGTATTTGAAAGAATTGCTAAATCTTAAAGAAGGAAGGGACGATAACATAGAACACAATGTAACGGAAGAACTAGAGTCAAGCATATTGGGAGCAGAAATAGAAAATTCAATATAAACAGCTCCACAAAACAAAGCCACAGGACCCGATAACATACAAGTCGAGTTAAGTAAAGAAGCAGCAGAAATAAGGATAAAATGGCTGCATGGAAGGTTTAACATAATATCTTCTTCTTCTTTCTGTCCTCGTGTACCTTTCGGTGTTGAGGGGAGAGTGAGAGTACGGTCTTTTGCCCTTCTATTTGCTTCCTCTGCTGTTATATTTCCGAGTGTCTCTAATACACTATATATCCACCTTTTACGAGGGCGGCGTCCAATAGGTCGCCTGTTTTCGTATCGTTTGTTAAATGTTTTTTGGATAATACTTTGAACTTTCTGTCTGGTTATGTACCCGTACCATTTAACTTGTTGTTTCTAGGTGTATTCTATTGTTGACTTGATCCCTAATTGTTCCTTAGTGCTTCATTCCTGATTTTGTCTCTCAAGCTAACTCCAATCATACGTCTCACACATTTCATTTCAGTGGTGTTAATCTTATGTATTGTTCTAGAATCTAATGTCCAAGTTTGACATTGATAACACAATGTTGGTAAAAAAAAATGGTGTTGAAAAGCGCTTTCTTTGTTTTTAATGTAATATCTTTGTTTCTTAGTAAAGGTGTTAATTGACCAATGACCTGACAGTCTTATTACATCTTGCGTTTATCTCCGCCTCGTGTCTGCCGTCATACATAATATGGAATACACTAGAAACACCAGAAGACTGGCGAACGCTGTAATAATACATATTTGGAAGAAAAAAGACAGAATAAGAGATGGTACAAAAACAGAAAAATCTGACCTCTAAGCCACACTGGAAACATTTTCATTCTAGAAAGAAGATTACAAGTATTCATCGAACCACAACTTAACAACACTCACATGGGATTTCGTAAGAACAAGAGCTGTACAGATGCAATTTTTACACTCAGAAAATGACATAAAAAACCACGGAAAACAACCAAGAACTGTATATCACGTTTGTCAACCAAGAAAAAGCATTCGACAGAGGAGACAGACAACAAGTATGGAAAATATTATCAAAATACAGAGTCCCACAACACCTAATCAACCTGTGCAGTAGTTACACATGAAGTCAATGCGCAGTTAGAACGAGTGGTGGTCTTTCAGGCAAACTCCACATACACAATTGAGTGCGACAATGATGTGTCTTATCTACCTTGCTATTCATCACACATATCGATTGTTTATGTAAAATTGCCAAAAATAATGAAGAAGACAATATAAAAAAAACCTCGTGAGCGAACTTCTTTTTTGCAGGTGATAAAGCAATAATATCAACATCATAGGAACAACTACAACATAATATAGACTCCACACAAAATGTAGGGACTTTAACATGAAGATAAACACACACAAAACTGAGGTAATGTCAATCGCAAAAAACAGAAAGAAACACTAGATAGATCTTGTATATTGATTCATAGCAAATGCGTTCAATCACCTAACAAACATCTGGAAATCAAAAATAAGTACATATGCCAAAATACGACTATTTATCTCCAATGTTATATCTGTATTGACAAATTGTTGTGAAAATTGTAAAATAACAAAAACACTAGAGAATACATTAAATTCCTTTGAAAATAAATGTCTTAGAAAACTAATAAATATTTGGTTGGGAAGAATTGAAGTCAAACATGCAAATAAAAGAAGACGCAAAACAGCAATATGTTTCTACAACAATAAGAAGAAAACAATGGACTTATATCGGACATATACTTAGAATGAATGAAAACAGACTGGCATAACAAGTATTAAAATAGGTACCATCAAAGAGGGCATAACTAGTTCTTTCGTTAATAAATATATCTACAGTGTTGTACAAGTGAAGCTGGCAGAGGGTTGATTGCTAAATACAGTAGCAATATTGAAGCTGGCGGAGTGTTGATTACTAAATAAAATAGCAATATTGAAGCTGGCAGAGGGTTGATTGCTAAATACAATAGCAATAGGAAAACTATCTACACATTTTGGACATAACAAGAGAAACTACTGTTTAGACAGACAAATTATGGAGGAAAGACCACCTGGGAGGGAAAGGAGAAGGGGCGGTACAAGAAAACGATGGACTAACAATATTAAAGATAGCATGAATATATCCTTGGAAAATTCAAGCCGAGTGGCCCAAGACAGAGCAGTGTTCAGAGAGCTCATTGGGAAGACAACGTATTGGAGAGAATATGTCACATGACACACACAGTTTTGTGGTTGACTATGGGCAGCAACAACATACAAGAATTACATGCAATAGCATCATCATGTGGCTCCAACTGGAGTTCTCTCATATGCATCGTAAGTAAAGTAACCTGTCGCATTTATTAATGCCGTAGGGGTGTGAGATGTTAGCGATCTCACATTTCACAGGCTCTGCAAATGAGGGCCGTAGCCATCTCCTCTCCCACGCAGTCTTTACGTCCCGGATTAATCCGGTACCCATTTAAGGCTGAGTCAACCTGGGAGCCGTTGCGATCTAAAAACATTTCCGCCTCAGCTGGGAATGGACCCAGGACCACTCATATGTGAAGGCAGTGCGCTAACCACTGCGCTAACGCGGATCCCATATATGCATCGTATTCGGAGCTGAAGGAACATTACAGAGACATACAGACAGACGGACGGACGGACGGACGGACGGTCAGACAGACATACAATTAGACAGACAGTTAGACAGACAGACGGATGGATGAATGGATGGATGGATGAATGGATGGATGGATGGATGAATTGATGGATGGATGGATGGATGGATGGATAGATGGATGAATTGATGGATGGATGGATGGATGGATGGATGGTTGGATGGTTGGATGGATGGATGGATGGATGGAAAGACGGAGGAACGGACGGACGGACAGACAGACAGACAAACACAGACAGACAGAGGGACAGAGACAGACAGACAGACCAAAAGCAAGGCAGACAAACAGACAGACAGATAGATAGATTTATAAAATGCTCTAAGAGCATTAAAAATATTAGAAAAGCAATAGATTCACCAAAAGAACAGAAAATTAATAACGGCACTAAAATATCGCTTATTCATTATTTCCGAAATGTTCGTATTGCATAACTTTCAGAGGCCATAAATTCAAAGCTAAAGAACAAACACACACACAAAAAACAGTGGTAATGCACTGCTTGTCTGGCATATTCATTCATTTGCATATATGCCAGATTTCGCTACAATAAAGTAAACTTTAAATTTTAATGTTTTTTGCTGACATAATCTTCATTTGTCTGACGCTCTGTATTTTTCCCAACTGTAATAAAACATGTACATTCTGGTAAAATAAAAATACATATTGTGTTTCATTTTATGTAAATGTATTATTTTTAATCTTGCATCCCACTCTTACGTGTCTGGCATATTTCTTTGCCAATTCATCCGTATTGGAAAGATCTATTTGCGTCAGTCTCTGATTTCGTTACCGTATCATGTGACATCAATACGTATTTTCTAGTTATCTTCAAATCTTACAAACACACAAAGATTTTCATTCCACGAAAATCCCACGCCATCTATGCGTTTTTCATTATCATATTTTGGTTTTATTTTACTATTCTTCAGTGTTAGTACATAATTATCTTTCAATTCGATCTGTTGTATGTTTCATATTTAGTTGAATTCACCCTGTAACAATGTTTATTTTTATATTTACGTTCTTCCTTGAATATATGTATAGATTTAGTCGTTCGAGCCGAGTATTATTGTCAAATTTATTATTAGTTTTTGTGACATTCATTCTGCGACATGGTTTTTCAAATGTAGGTCCTATTCTTCAACGTGACAGCAACATTCAGTGGGTGTCTACAGTTCTTTATTATTTGTTTGTCTCTTGAATATTTTCATATTCATTAACAACTGACCTACAGAACTTATACAATACAACCCAGTACATTTTCTGGACATAACTGTTTCTGCTTATTTTTGCTACGTTTCATGTTTCATTCTTACCACTTTTAATACTGTACAGTCGTCTCCAGTTGTCTGCATATTTCAACAGAAGTTTCAATTTGATCCATATTTCCAAATTAATGTTGGATGGGAATTTAGGTATTCTCATTTAAAAATCATAGAATATAACTTTCAGGGCGATAATTTGATTTCAATAAATAACTACGTTGCACAGGTATGCAGGTGCAACTTGATAAAAATATTTCAGGAGAGACGTATCATATATCACCAGTAAGGCAAAGTATGCTTCACCCTTCTACTCCTTCTGCGATCAATTGTTAAACATCCAGTCCAATATTTGGCATGTATAGAGCGGTTTGTTTTAAATCATCTTGGGTTTGTGATACGATGCAACAATTGATGACTTGTTTACGCTGCTACACAACAACTGGTGACGCGTCTATGCTGCAACACAACTTTTTTCATCAATTGTTAAACATCCAGTCCAATAATAACCACTAGAAAGGGACAAGACACAAAGGAAGACAAAGAGATACATTTTTGGATCGGTTGTCACTGTGGCACAAAAAGAAGTCACCAAGTGAATTTATTAACAACACAACCGACATAGAGTTGTGGAGAAACATGGTCGCCTACGCCACTCGCCATGGAATTTGACTTATTGATAGATCGGTCTGTTTCATGTTATCTTGTATTCCCCACAACTTTTTAGGCAAAGAAACTGATGTGGACCAGATTGTCGTTCTCTAAACAACAAAACTGGGACAATTATGTAATATGTGTTCTGGAGTCGGTGTTGCTGATCCGTGGATGTCGGGTCGCAGAGTTGATGATACTGATTCGGTGTAAGTGTGCTTTTAGACTGCAGTGTTCCTTTATCCGTCGAAACATCGTGACACTTTCATTCCTGTTCAACTTCTTAATGTTGTTTTGCTCGGCTCTGTAGTTTCCGTTTAACTCTCTGCATTGGAGTTGCATATATTTTTACCAGAGACTTTACATCCCTGATACTTTGAGTTAAATAGGTCTGAGGAAAGTTGCCTCCTGGTTTTGCCAATATTCTGTTGTTTTTTTTTTTTGGGGGGGGGTGTTTTTTGTGTGGTTACCACGGATGACACAAGGAACTGTTATCCTTTGTAGTACTAATGTAGTTTTTATAGATAATTCTAAGATATTTTGTGTGATGTTGTAAATGAGTTTTTTTTTTAAAGTGGCACCGGTGTTCGAATAGAGACACGATTGTATCGATTTTTAAAAATTCGATCTTTTGTGTTGTATGAACTTACTGCAGGCATTGAGAGATGAGTACAGACCTTCGAATACAAGTACTTGCAGGTTTTAGAACTTTAGAATAATAATAATGATATTAATAATAATCGTCATGGTCGTAGGGGTACCACACTGGAGACATCAGGGACCTAGGCGTACCACACTTGAGATATCAGAGTCGTAGGAGTACCACACTGGAGACATCAGTGTCGTAGGGATACCACATTGGATACATCAGGGTCGTAGGGGTACCACACTGGAGACATCAGCACAAAAATCTGTCCATGTATCTCTATCCTCAACCATTTGGAATGGTGTAGAGAAATCACGGCCAGGGTATTTCTTGTTGTTATCAATCCAAGATTTTTTCTGGCCTCCTAGTCTCCTTTTACTCTCGACTGTTTCTTGCAAAATAATTATAGAATCATTTTTCTCGATACATGTGCAAGCTAAACAAGTCGTTTCTAGATACATGTCCAAGCTAAACAAGTCGTTTCTCGATACATGTCCAAGCTAAACAAGTCGTTTCTCGTTACATGTCCAAGCTAAACAAAGTCGTTTCTCGATACATGTCTAAGCTAAACAAGTCGTTTCTCAATACATGTACAAACTAAACAGGTCGTTTCTCGTTACATGTCCAAGCTAAACAAAGTCGTTTCTCGATACATGTCCAAGCTAAACAAGTCGTTTCTCAATACATGTACAAGCTAAACAGGTCGTTTCTCGTTATCTGATGATGATGTTTGTCCGTCGTAATCGACGATGACCATAACTCAACCATAATGATAATAACAATAAGTAATACAAATAATAAAGTTAATAGTGCGTTTTTAAATGACTAACAAGTCCAATGCGCGCACAAAATGTTCTACTACATAATTGACAACTGTAGAGGGTGTCTTTGGGACGTAGAGGTGTTTTTTTTCTTTTCTACGTGTCCGCTTCTGTCTTGCAGTATCTTGTCTGGGCTCATCCGCCGATAGTGCTCCCGTTCTAATGATGTAACGCCATGCTGTTTTTTTTCCTGAGCGAGGCTATCTCAAGAGCCTACGTCAATGTTTAGATGTTTCAGTGATGACGTGAGCGTGTCTTTGAAGCGCTTTATATGTCCACCAGCTTTTCGAATCTATGATCTCACCCGACATCAACAGGATATGGTTCCATGACTTGTATATATGATCTCATCCGACATCGGCAGGATATGGTTCCATGACTTGTATATATGATCTCATCCGACATCGGCAAGATATGGTTCCATGACTTGTATATATAATTCCATCCGACATCGGCAGGATATGGTTCCATGACTTGTAAATATGCTCATCCGACATCGGCAAGATATGGTTCCATGACTTGTATATATAATTTCATCCGACATCGGCAGGATATGGTTCCATGACTTGTATATATGATCTCATCCGACATAAGCATGATATGGTTCCATGACTTGTATATATGATTTCATCCGACATCGGCAAGATATGGTTCCATGACTTGTATATATATATGATCTCATCCGACATCAGCATGATATGGTTCCATGACTTGTATATATGATCTCATCCGACATCAGCAAGATATGGTTCCATGACTTGTATATATGATTTCATCCGACATCGGCAGGATATGGTTCCATGACTTGTATCTATGAATGTGGTGCTAAGCGGAATATGTATTCATGACCTCTATAAGGTAATGTCTTGTATACGGTACTTGTCCTGTATACGGTACTTGTCCTGTATAGGGTACTTGTCCTATATGGGGTACTTGTCCTGTATACGGTGCTTGTCCTGTATACGGTGCTTGTCCTGTATACGGTGCTTGTCCTGTATACGGTACTTGTCCTGTATAGGGTACTTGTCCTATATAGGGTACTTGTCCTGTATACGGTGCTTGTCCTGTATACGGTACTTGTCCTGTATACGGTGCTTGTCAAATATACGGTACTTGTCCTATATACGGTACTTGTCCTGTATAGGGTACTTGTCCTGTATACGTTACTTGTCCTGTATAGGGTACTTGTCCTATATAGGGTACTTGTCCTATATACAGTGCTTGTCTTGTATACGGTACTTGTCCTATATACGGTACTTGTCCTGTATAGGGTACTTGTCCTGTATACGTTACTTGTCCTGTATAGGGTACTTGTCCTATATAGGGTACTTGTCATATATAGGGTACTTGTCCTGTATACGGTACTTGTCCTGTATAGGGTACTTGTCCTGTATACGGTACTTGTCCTGTATAGGGTACTTGTCCTGTATACGGTACTTGTCCTGTATAGGGTACTTGTCCTATATAGGGTACTTGTCCTGTATACGGTGCTTGTCCTGTATACGGTGCTTGTCCTGTATACGGTACTTGTCCTGTATACGGTACTTGTCCTGTATACGGTAAAAAAAAGTAAAGTAACCCATAGCATTTATTAATGCCGTAGGGGTGTGAGATGTTAGCGATCTCACATTTCACAGGCTCTGCAAATGAGGGCGGTAGCCATCTCCTCTCCCTCGCAGTGCACTGGCTTCGCATATGAGTGGTTCATTCCCCAGCTGAAGCGGAAATGTTTTCAGATCGCAACGGCTCCCAGGTCGACCCAGCCTTAAATGGGTACCGGATTAATTCGGGAAGTAAAGACTGCGAAGACTGTATACGGTACATGTCTTTAAAATATTTTTATATGACTAAATATTGTAGAGGATTGGCTTCATTGTATTCGTTTCCCCATATATGCTCGGTCTCTCTCAACGACGCGGCACAAACCCGAAGAGCAAAGTGACTTGATTACTAAAACTGCGAACGCATGCCTGAGAGGTTAGAGCATTGGTCTCACACAAGTGAAGTCTAGAGTTTTATCCCCGGTTATGGGCTGGGTTTCTTTTTCTGTCGGAGGGTAAAATTTAAAAAAACTCACCCTTTACATGACGTGGCGACAGCAAGAGCATGCGGCTTTTATCACACAGCTACAAAATCCTTCCCCGCAAATCCTCAACTGGAAACATGTAGTATTTTACAGTTTGGCAGTACATCTCTTATATAATCACATTGTACTAACATCAATAGTTGCCTCAAGATAAGAAGTGCATTTTAAGTGAGAGAACATGAAAACTGAGCGTCATCTGCCGAAAGAGCCAATGACAGTACGTAAACTCGTAGTGTTATCGAAAATCCTCACAGATCTTAAACAAATGCATTTTTCAACCTGAACATCTATAGCTGGATTTGAACCAGTAACCTCTTAATCATAAGGTAAACAGCTAACCACTACGCCATGGAGATCCTAGATTAGGCCCTCTAACTAACAATGGTCCAGCTCTGTGACTGATTGGTACAGAACGCGTCTCGTACGGAAAAAGTTCCAGGTTCAAACTCCGCCACGTTCAACTGTGCCGTTCAGAAAGTAATGACAAACTACTGGTTGTATGTATTTATGTTGCCTAGAAAAGCACTACAGGGAAAACCTTCTGGTTTGATGGATACCTCCTGGTTTGATGGATATCTTCTGGTTTGATGGATATCTTCTGGTTTGATGGATACCTTGTGGTTTGATGGATACCTTGTGGTTTGATGGATACCTCCTGATTTGATGGATATCTTCTGGTTTGATGGACACCTCCTGGTTTGATGGATATCTTCTGGTTTGATGGATACCTTGTGGTTTGATGGATATCTTCTGGTTTGATGGATATCTTCTGGTTTGATGGATATCTTCTGGTTTGATGGATACCTTATGGTTTGATGGATACCTTCTGGTTTGATGGATACCTTATGGTTTGATGGATACCTTCTGGTTTGATGGATATCTTCTGAATAGGATATGCTGCCATCTAACAATGATGTTCATCAAGTGCCGTCACCGCAACGAAGGTAGACTGCAACATCCCCTGTCTCTTGCCTTGGTGGTTAACTCTGCTAGACTGTAGCTTATCTATTGTCTATTGTCTTTCCTCAGGTGGCTTGTTATCCACTCTTGCCGTTAAACGTAGAGGTGATTGGAACTCAAGCTTGTGTTCCAATGCCAGATGTGTCGCCTCGACAGTGCTATGACCGTGTTTGTTCAAGGTATCCGTGACAATTTCTATCCATCTTTTTTTGTTTTCTTCCTCTAGCTTTGTACCATGTTCTTATTTGATTATATGCCTGTACAGGCACCTTGTCAGGCACCTTGTCAGGCACCTTGTCAGGCACCTTGTCAGGCAACTTGTCGTGATGCATTCTCATAATATGACCAAACCACTTGATCTCTCCAAGTCTATCTATCTCGTGGTATTTCTCTCTCACTTGTATCTCTGCATACCTCTTGCTCGCCTCACATCGACTTTACCCTCAAGTAAATATGTCCAAAATACTTTATTTATTTGCTCTATATTTATTTTAATAGTTCATTTTTTCATACGAAGTGTTTCTGTAACCTTTGTATTCGTTTTCTTCACATTCCCTGAAGTTCTCACTTTTCATCTACATTTCAAATGCACCAATTCTTCCCTATTGTTATTTGTTCATTGTCCATGATTCTGAACCATACATCAATATATAGAATAGTCGTAGGAAACAATGATGTTATTCAGTTATAAAGCAGCATATAAATATTTGCCGTCATTTTTCTTTGTGATCACTCTCGCCCGCACGCACACACACACACACACACATACATTCATTTACAAAGACCATTAAAAAAAATTAGCAAAGCGGATTATTCGATTAAAATGTATACATCACAAATTTCACCCTAATCATCGCCTTCCGGTGTTAACATCTCAGGGGAATCGAGAGTGTTAAGATGTTTTAATGTGTGAGGTTTATGAAAAGTGAGCACTTTACTAGTTGTCAAGGCATTATCGACAGAGAAGTCTAGAACTAGAAATAGACTCGAAGAGTGCTCGTTACTTAGCTGATTTTCCATGATTTACCCGTGAGGTTGCTTACCTTCTGTTCCGAGTGTCAAAATTGACCAGTTTATACCCCAGGGAAATCTATAAACCGTTTCTATTCTGACTGGGGTCTAGTTTAACTATGGATTTTTCATTCATCATCAGGTCAATATACAAATTGTATCAATAGGATCGGAGACATGAAATAATCAGTGTTACAGTTAACAGAATAGAGTAATCCACGCCAACAAATATATTAGAAAACGATTGAAAACATTTTTAGATCAAAACTGCTTTATCGCGAAAACAAATACAACAGAGACGTAGACATAAATAATATAAATAACGGAAAATATTTTTTAATGGCCGGCAGAGTGCCGGGTAAGAGAAGAAGAGGAAGACCAAGAAAAGGACCGGCGACATTGAAGAATGTATGAACATCTTTCTGACCAATGCAGGCCTGCTTGTCCGGAACAGAGAGGGGTGCAGAGTATCCACGACGAAGACAACATTCTGTAAAGAATATGTCACTTGATATATCACTCTCTATGCGACGTGTCCTTTACAGAACGTTGTCCTCACTGCCACCTCACGGTTGTTTTCTAGCTGCCCAGCTTCTTCCAGTGTCATGTTCAGAAGGTCTTCGATATCCTGTATCCAACGTAGTCTTGGTCTGCCTCTTGTTCTCTCCCCTGGAACTTTCCCCTCCATGATTAATCTTTCCAAACCATTGTGTGTTTTTATATGTCTGAAATATGTCAGTTTGTGTTTTTATATGTCTGAAATATGTCAGTTTGTGTTTTTATATGTCTGAAATATGTCAGTTTGTGTTTTTATATGTCTGAAATATGTCAGTTTGTGTGTTTTATATGTCTGAAATATGTCAGTTTGTGTGTTTTATATGTCTGAAATATGTCAGTTTGTGTGTTTTATATGTCTGAAATATGTCAGTTTGTGTTTTTATATGTCTGAAATATGTCAGTTTGTGTTTTTATATGTCTGAAATATGTCAGTTTGTGTTTTTATATGTCTGAAATATGTCAGTTTGTGTTTTTATATGTCTGAAATATGTCAGCTTGTGTTTTTATATGTCTGAAATATGTCAGTTTGTGTTTTTATATGTCTGAAATATGTCAGTTTGTGTTTTTATATGTCTGAAATATGTCAGTTTGTGTTTTTATATGTCTGAAATATGTCAGTTTGTGTTTTTATATGTCTGAAATATGTCAGTTTGTGTTTTTATATGTCTGAAATATGTCAGTTTGTGTTTTTATATGTCTGAAATATGTCAGTTTGTGTTTTTATATGTCTGAAATATGTCAGTTTGTGTTTTATATGTCTGAAATATGTCAGTTTGTGTTTTTATATGTCTGAAATATGTCAGTTTGTGTTTTTATATGTCTGAAATATGTCAGTTTGTGTTTTTATATGTCTGAAATATGTCAGTTTGTGTTTTTATATGTCTGAAATATGTCAGTTTGTGTTTTTATATGTCTGAAATATGTCAGTTTGTGTTTTTATATGTCTGAAATATGTCAGTTTGTGTTTTTATATGTCTGAAATATGTCAGTTTGTGTTTTTATATGTCTGAAATATGTCAGTTTGTGTTTTTATATGTCTGAAATATGTCAGTTTGTGTTTTTATATGTCTGAAATATGTCAGTTTGTGTTTTTATATGTCTGAAATATGTCAGTTTGTGTTTTTATATGTCTGAAATATGTCAGTTTGTGTTTTTATATGTCTGAAATATGTCAGTTTGTGTTTTTATATGTCTGAAATATGTCAGTTTGTGTTTTTATATGTCTGAAATATGTCAGTTTGTGTTTTTATATGTCTGAAATATGTCTGTGTTTTTATATGTCTGAAATATGTCAGTTTGTGTTTTTATATGTCTGAAATATGTCAGTTTGCGTTTTTATATGTCTGAAATATGTCAGTTTGCGTTTTTATATGTCTGAAATATGTCAGTTTGTGTTTTTATATGTCTGAAATATGTCAGTTTGTTTTTTTATATGTCTGAAATATGTCAGTTTGTGTTTTTATATGTCTGAAATATGTCAGTTTGTGTGTTTTATATGTCTGAAATATGTCAGTTTGTGTGTTTTATATGTCTGAAATATGTCAGTTTGTGTGTTTTATATGTCTGAAATATGTCAGTTTGCGTGTTTTGATAGTTTTGAGGAGTCAGTCTTCTTCTATGTTCAGATCTTTGCTGACATCTGCGTTAGTTCTTTCTTCTGTCCATGATACTCTTAGGACCTTTCTATAGCATTTCATTTCGAATGCAGATAATTTCTGTACATTGTCGATGTTATTGCCCACGTCTGACAACCGTATGTTGCCATTGGAAAGAAATAGTTACTTAGTAGTTGTAACTTTGTTTTTCTGTTTGCTTCTTGCTATAGATTTTTCCTCTGATGTTTTTTTTGCAGTGCCATTGCTAATCTCTTATCTCTGCCGAGCAATCTCCTGTGGTGTTTATAGTTGATCCTAGATATTAAAAGTTGTTTACATTTTCTAGTTGCTCTTAATATATCTTAATATCTTAATATATATATATTAGCGTTTTAGTCGAGAAGTGGAATTAATCTAAAATGTGTCACATTGTTGGCTATATTTTCTTTCGTCATATTTAATGGTTGTGTGTGTAAAGGGGGAGGGGGGACTGGAAAACTTCAGTCTCCGTTCACATCTTTTGGAAGACAGTTTTACTGCTGTCCAACCAATGATTAATATGATCAACCTGGACTGTATCTGGATATAGTCATAGTGCGTTTATCAACCTGGTAAAGAAAGGGTGTGGTTGGGGGTTTGACCTCTTAGGAAGTCAAAACATTACATTTAATACTAGTAGCAAACACAAAATCTGGCAACACCCTACCCGCTCCTACACCTCGCGCCATTCCCCTATCCTCACACAACTTTAATTGTTTTCAAAAAAAATATATTCAAACCCCACACAAACACGTCTATTTAAACCACACACAAAAACGTATATTCAAAGCATACACAAAAAAGTATATTCAAACCTCCACACAAACAGTCTATTCAAACCCCACACAAAACAGTATATACAAACCCCACACCAAAAAGTATATTCAAACCTCCACACAAAAAGTCTATTCAAACCCCACACAAAACAGTATATACAAACCCCACACCAAAAAGTATATTCAAACCTCCACACAAAAAGTCTATTCAAACCCCACACAAAACAGTATATACAAACCCCACACCAAAAAGTCTATTCAAACCTCCACACAAAAAGTCTATTCAAACCCCACACAAAACAGTATATACAAACCCCACACCAAAAAGTATATTCAAACCTCCACACAAAACAGTATATACAAACCCCACACAAAACAGTATATACAAACCCCACACAAAACAGTATATACAAACCCCACACAAAAAAGTATATACAAACCTCCACACAAAAAAAGTCTATTCAAATCAAACATAAAAAAACCCAAAGAAAATACTATTTTAATGAGGCAACCGGCACCATCCCTTATCGAAGCATCTCTGCTCTGTAAAAACATCTTAGTTATGCTAGTTAGACGATGACTGGTTATTGTTTTCTGTGTCACGTCCAAAATGCAGAACCTGTAAGTGACATGCAATTATTATAAACCAGCGACATATAGAAGTCTAAAAGTTATCATCCAAAACAGAGAATGTAAGTCAGTTATAGAACGTTGGAGGACACACTCAATAGAATCATCTATGTAAGTCAGTTACAACATTTAACGTTTAACGCCAATTGCTGACCCGTAGTGTGACAATCAACCTGGAACGAAGCGATAGACAACTGGATTGCTACAAATACTAGGTTGCAGTGGATATTAGTACTGATGCTATAAGCTATGACTGCAGTATTGTGCACAATTGACAAGCTGATAGGTGCTCGTTCCCCGTCTCAGTAAATCCATTCGGAGTGTAGTGACTGACAGGTACAGCTCGATGCTGATATGTCAGTCTCTTCGTATGTGTTTCTCAGCTCGATGCTGATAGGTCAGTCTCTTCGTATGTGTTTCTCAGCTCGATGCTGATATGTCAGTCTCTTCGAACGTGTTTCTCAGCTCGATGCTGATAGGTCAGTCTCTTCGTATGTGTTTCTCAGCTCGATGCTGATAGGTCAGTCTCTTCGTATGTGTTTCTCAGCTCGATGCTGATATGTCAGTCTCTTCGTATGTGTTTCTCTTTACATGATGTTTTGATCTTCACACAAACCCAAGTCTTAGGAGTGACCATGATTCACAATTTTGAAAATCTTAACGCGTTCGCAATGTTAGATCGATCCATTTTTGATGTAACTGTTGAAACTGTGACCATGATTGCCAGTGCATCGGCTCGCTCTTTGCCTTCAACACCCACATGCCCTAGCACGAATATAAATGTAATCTATTAGGTACATAAATGATGGTGTTGACATGGTCGAGTCTGATTTGTTTGACTTACACGCTTCATCGACCAGGCCTTCAAGTTGACATCATTGACATGGTCCAGTCTGATTTGTCAGATGTTAAACGCTTCATCAACAACTTCCATCGGTCAATGAAGTTGGCATCATTGACATGATCAAGTCTGATTTGTTTGACTTTATACACGCTTCATCGACAAATTCCACCAGTCCATCAAATTCACATATGATATCTCTAACTGCTTTGTAATGTTAATATTTTTTGTATATATCTTGTCGTATGTTTTCAACTTCTGTTTGTTTTGTTTCAACGTCTATCCTAAGTTGTTTTTTTACATTTGCAGTTATTATTCATACTCTTCTGGATTACCACGATTTATGCTATTGAGTTCTGTTATGATTTATGTTATGAACAATGCCGTTGTTTACTCGTAGTTTGTTGTATTGCGTTCTTGGCATCGTGTTCTTGACTTTTGGTCGAAACTTTGATTTTTGAATAATATAATGTGTGGTTTAAATGATTATACTCTGTTCACTTTAAGAATAAAGTGGGTGAAAATACACCCCCACATTACTCTGCGACAACAGGTGATTTTTAAACACCTGATGACATGTAAAAACAATATTATTTAAAACATTAAAACAAAAATTAAAAACAACATTTAAAAAAATATTAAAAAAATACAAACGAAATTTAGAAACAATATTATTGGGCACCTAAAAATCGATTATAATGCGTTCTACGTACAACAACCAATCAGAAGCACTGACACACTTCATTCTTAGGGTGAACAGGTTTCCTAACCATGTTTTCAAGTTTGAATTATTTGACCTAAACTGCAGTTGGTGCCTATAATCATCACATTATCTGATTATATTCCGCCTTGTTTTGAGGATGTCCAGTCAAGTCTAGGTCTACCATAAATGACCTATCAGGACATCCTACCAAGAAATATGACAGCTAAAAAGAAATATCATAATGCTAATCCCACAATAAATTAACCGTTTATCTATCTATCTATCTATCTATCTATCTATCTATCTATCTATCTATCTATCTATCTATCTATCTATCTATCTATCTATCTATCTATATCTATCTATCTATCTATCTATCTATCTATCTATCTATCTATCTATCTATCTATCTATCTATCTATCTATCTATCTATCTATCTATCTATCTATCTAATTATCTATCTATCTATCTATCTATCTATCTATCTATCTATCTATATATCTATTTATCTATCTATCTATCTATCTATCTATCTATCTAATTATCTATCTATCTATCTATCTATCTCTACACTGTGGCCCTTGTTTTCCTTGCGGCGTCAGGGGTGGAAGAATTCTCTGGAGATGGCTTTCTTGTGTGCTGTTTGTAAACATTTTCCTGTGGCTTCTTTTATTTCTGTGATCCATCTTTTACATGGTCTGCCACTGACTTTATAACTGTTATGTCTATGTGTTATGGCTATTTGTGGCATGCTATCCGTCGGTAGTCTGGAAGCGTGTGAAAACCACTCGATATGTTGTCTTTTGATGTGTTCCAATACTGGTATTGATTTGGTTATCTGTCTGATGTTATCGTTTCTAATTCTATCTCTTAATGACACTCCGAGTATTCTTCGTAGACATGTAATTTCTGTTGTCACTATTTTTCTTTTGTCTTGTGCTGTCATTGCCCAGGTGTGGCACTGGTAGCATAGTGATGGAATAATAATAGTCTTGTATAATGCAACTTTAGTGTCTATGTTTATATTTTTGTTCTTGAAAATAAGTGTCATCTGTCCTAGGATCTGGTATGTTTTGTTGCATCTATTTGGTATCTCTTTCCTTTTTTCTCTCCACTCGTTATAATATTTCCCAAGTGAACTCCTTAACTTATTTAAAGTGTTTATCATCGATGAAGATAGTGATATTTCTTTCTTTCTTTGCTATTGCCATAATTTCGGTCTTTTCAATATTGATCTTCATGTTGAATTTGTGACATGTTGTGTGGAGTTTGTTCATATGTTCTTACAATTGTTCTTCTGATGTCGCTATTAGTACTTGGTCGTCTGCAAAGAGTATTTCGTTCAATTTGTCTTTTATGTTATCTTCTTCGTTGGTACTTGTTAGTTTACAGATGTGGTCGATATATGTTATAAAAGGTAGAGGGGATAGGACACACACCTGGCGAACTCCTAATTGAATTTGGAACCTATTGGACACACCTGCATTTGTTCTTACTGCACATTGGCTATTAGCATAAATGCCCTTGCATATATTAACCGTTTATTAAGCGGATTATTCTGGGTTGAAGTGATCAATCAAAATAATTGATCGTACTAAAATAGAATCAGTTTCAATCTGATAACACTTGATCGGTACCACATCACTGATCGCCGCTCAGTCAGCAATCAACTAGTTTGTACCAGAAGCACCGGCTATGAATGACAGACGGTGTCGAGTAAGATTTATGTCATCTACAGAAAATCCCATTTTAATACATCTCCATTAGTCATACGGTGCACATCCTACATATACAATTCTCTCGCAGACAGAATTAACAGGTGTCCTGGTACAAGTTCCATACATTATTCAGTCTGGTATTCCAATAATTTCCCTTTTGATCAATTATACCCTAAAGGTGTGTGTGGGCAAACTTTCTAGAATAGTGTTTCCTACTTTTTTTTATTTGTAACCATACCCCCACCTAAGTCTTTCTAAATTTCTGATGTCCATCTATGTAACATATACATATTTTTGTATATTGAAAAATGGAATTATTCCCTAAATGAAGCCGAATTATAACTTATTTGAATTGCCTCCTGTACAATCAAATTGCTCCTTTCCCCCCCCCTAACCTGTGGGGCGTAGGCTCCACGTTGGAAAACAGTGCTCTATACAGAAGGTCAGATGAAAATAGATCAGTTTTTAAAAAATCTGTAAACGTAGACATTTTTGTGTGCTAAACAATACGGTCAGCTTTGCGGCATGTAGAATCGAATTAACGATAATCAAGAAAATCATTCACACAGATTCGGAAAATGAAACAGTAGTAGTGAGTGTCTAATGAATGAAACAATATTGTAATCGAATACAAAAAGAGCTACAGTGAACCACTATTGAAATGGGCAAGAGAGTTATGGGTAATACATCGACGTTAAACTTCTGGAGGACAAAGAAATATGGCTCTATAGTCTGGTATAACGCTAAAAATAAACAGATTGCTACAACACAGCCTACTGCAGAATATAGATATGTACTCGCTGCTGCAAAACTAATAGTGATGTTTTTACTCGTGGTTATTTCGTGACTGGGTTTTTGATAAAGGCCGTTTGGCAAAAAAGTCTATTTGTGTGTGTTATTATGTATCTTTCCGGTGATTAGCATAGCTTCCTTATCTAGAATATAGGGACTGCGGAAAATGCGACTCAAATTTTGTTGATCTGACTTACCCGTGATTTGCATTGGTCAGCTTGCCTATACTTCCTGTCGTCAACTAATGAAAAGCGCTGATAATTCGTGTCAGCCAAAAATGAGCGTTTCAGTTAGGCGCTGTAATGAGCAATAATATGTCGTGTTTCCTTGATGCAAGCTTTTGACATATCTAGAATAGTATGATGTTATGTTAGTTAGTTAGTTCCTATCGTGCCGCAGGTGACACATAGGGCAGAGGTTTTGATGTGTTCTCCGCGACTTGCGATCCGCTGCCTGCAGTTTTAGTTCTTGTATGGTCTTGCAGCCTAATATTTCCCCTTCTTTAAGTATGGTATTTTTATGTATGTTTTAGTCCTTCCTCGTTTTCTTTTACCCTCAGGTGTCCACGTTAGAGCTTGTTGGGTTACTCTCTTTTCATAAAGTCTTAAAACGTGACCCAGGTATTTCCATGTGCGTGTCTGAAGCTCCATGATGTTATGGCGCTATAGTTTTGTATTGATTCAGCTCGCATATCTAGTTGATTAGGATTACATATGGACGGCCGCCATTCTTCTAGTACGACTTAGACTAAAGGTCTTTAATAGTTTATGTTGTTGTTATGTAACATATTCTTTCCAAAACGTTGTCTCCCTTATGAATCTCTTGAAATATCCACAGGCGTCTTGGGTGACCTTTGCCTCTGCTCCCTTCTATCTCTCCCTCAATCCATATCACTATGTCTACATGGCCGAGAAACCTAACTTCCTTTTCAATATGGTGTTTAGAAGCTAGCCATCTTGGGCGCTGAATTTGTGAAGCATCTTTTTGTTCAACTTCATTTCATAGATTATGAAAACCGATAAATTCAATGGGTCAATGAGACAAGAGATGACAGAGATATTTTATTGCTATAACTGACGCCATTATGACAATAGCTCTCATATTAGCAACGCAAACACGCACGCCATCTATATTCTTGACAATTTTCTGTAATTTGTGGTCCAATTTTGGTCAAAGGGCATTTAAAGAGAAACAAAAACAGACAACGAATTTGTAAGCATATTTCTCATTCATTCATTCATTTTCCTTTTGCGCTGAAGTTAGCGCATAGGGCAGAGGTCAGATCTCTTCAATTCTGTTCGTTCAAAGCTATTATGTGCAGTTCTTGATTAAAGTGAGATGTAAAATAAGAGAGAAGCATATTGTGAGATGTATTATGGAATCTGTAAACATATAGTGGGATGTAGAATGGAATCTGTAAACATATAGTGGGATGTAGAATGGAATCTGTAAACATATAGTGGGATGTAGGATGGAATCTGTAAACATATAGTGGGATGTAAAATGGAATCTGTAAACATATAGTGGGATGTAAAATGGAATCTGTAAACATATAGTGGGATGTAGGATGGAATCTGTAAACATATAGTGGGATGTAAAATGGAATCTGTAAACATATAGTGGGATGTAGAATGGAATCTGTAAACATATAGTGGGATGTAAAATGGAATCTGTAAACATATAGTGAGATGTAAAATGGAATCTGTAAACATATAGTGAGATGTAAAATGGAATCTGTAAACATATAGTGAGATGTAAAATGGAATCTGTAAACATATAGTGAGATGTAAAATGGAATCTGTAAACATATAGTGAGATGTAAAATGGAATCTTTAAACATATAGTGGGATGTAAAATGGAATCTGTAAACATATAGTGGGATGTAGAATGGAATTCGTAAACACGTTCTATTTTATTTGACTACTTGTAGTGGTGCTCTTTCTTTTATAAAGAGCTTTTGGCCGCAAAGTAGAAATTGTTTGGTTATATAGTATTATTAGAGGTTATAATAATTTAATTTTTTTAATTAGATTTTATTTATAACAAAATATTTTAATATGAGCGAACATCGCCTGCTCTCTGGACTACATCCTGCTGGCAATATAGTTGGGTCATTTATCTGCTACAAGAAGGGATTCAGCGGTAGTTTGAGAACATAGCATTACGCATTATTATTCCCTATTCTTATTTTCTTGTTTGTGTCATTGTAGCACTAGTCGCTTTGTCAAATACTTAATGACTTCTTGACTATGATATTCTTCTTCTTCTTCTGCGTTCGTTCTCAAACTCTTGCAGATTAGCAGGATGTAGTCCGGGGAACGGAATATGCGGTGTCATGGTTTACAGCATTGGTGCGATATCTGTGCCTTTCGGCCTGACACATCCGACTTCAGCATGGCTTTGGGTCACTGACCCTATATGGGATGGGACAGCCAACTCCATCTCATAACCTCCTTAGTCGCCTATTACGACATGTGTGGAAGGTAAACAGTGTTGCAATCCTTTGCTCCCCTTTCGGGCTCCGGCAACACACGGGCGGACTATGATATGATTGAGGGAATGTACTATTGCCTGCGCGTGCTGATAAGATACACTACAATAATAATATCATATTACAGCATTATGTTTAACGTGTTATAGAGCTCATGTATTCTGTGCGCCAATAGGTGCTTGGTCCCTTTCTACTCTCACCAACTCGTGTGACCATATGCACATTGACAATTTCGTTTAACATTCTACAAGTAACATTTTAGGTATAGTCTGTGCATTATGCAAGTGTTTCATTTTCTTGAGGACATATTTGCAGCGTAGCTTACGTCACATGTCTTAGAGCTGCCGCTGTGTGCAGATTACTGTTCATAAAGGTCTTTATGTATGTAACGAACGCGTGGAAAGTAATCAAAAAGCAAATATATTTACAAAAGTACATTCCATTCACATTCTGACAATAGACTCTTATATTGCGTCTAAAGTTTGTCTGGGAACAGTACTGGTACGGTTTCTAATCTCTCTATGGGGCGTCATATCAACAGCTCTGTCTGATTACCGCCAGGATGTCGACATAATGGCCGCCCTGGTAAAAACCAATAGTCAGAGTCCGCGGTCAGTAACGGGCATATATATATATATATATAAATAATACTTCACATAGAGGTTAAATAAAGTCAGTACCGGTACTGTTCCCAGGCATCCTTCAGGTATAGCATAAAGACTTGCATACAGACCGTACTAGTACTGTTTCCAGGCAAGCTTCAGATACAGCATAGAGAGTTGAATAAAGTCAGTATAAGTACTGTTCCCATGCAAGCTTCAGATACAACAGCGGTTCCCTAAATGTGTGCTGCGGCTCCCTGTGGCGCCGCAAAGATTCTCTAGGGACGCCGCGGCAGCCTCGCCAAAACGAAAAAAAAAATTGAAAATATATTGTTATAAAATTGATTTTATAAAACGGCTTTTTTTTACACTTGATTGTAAGTATAATCAACATTGATTTACTCAAAATAAATATGATCATTTTGTAAATTGACTGTTAGATTTAATGTTAAAATAGCTTGTAGAAATCTCAGCGGAGTCAATATCACTTGGTCTAATAATAAAAGGTCCATCGTCTGTAAGTGAGCATGTGTGCTCGGCAGAGACAAAAGGTTGTCTGTGTGTGTGTACTCGCGCGTCTAAGCAACTGTGTTGGTAAACAACACAGCTCACCCAATTTTAGTAAACCAATCATTGTCATGCTTTTGTGAAATGTTACAGAAGCGCCTATAAATTTCATGTACATTCGGAACAACTCGTATTTCCATATAAAAATGCGCTAGCGTAGTGACATGAGTCAGTGTCAGTAGACTTGTGTTCAACTAAACTGAGAGTTTCATCGTGAAGTAATTGAGTGACAAGTGAGTTGTGATTGTGTTCATTATGAAGAGGTTTTTATCGCCAATGTCGTCATCGAAAAATGAAGGGGGTTCACCAGGTTTGGAGAAGATATGAGCTCCATTGGGGACTCCTAAAACTAAATATAGAAATGTATGACGAAAAATATTTAGATTATGGGGTTTTTTTGTGCATGTCAATGGTGAAGAGCATACTTAATGTGTTCTTTGTATGAAGGTTTTATCTGTTGAATATATACTTCTGAGAAAACTTGAAAGACACTTGTAAACTCTTCACCCAAATATGGTTGGTAAACCAAGGGACCTTTTCCGAAAGAGAAAATTAACAGCAACATACAAACAAAAGTCTGCATTTTCCAAACATTCTCAAGTCAACAGCAATACACTTTTGACATCGTATAAAGTGGCCTATAGAATTGCCCAGTTGTGCAAATAGCAACAATAATTTACCGTAACTTGTCTCATGTGGACAAATCAACTCATTCCATTTTCCTATGAGCCATAACTCACTTGACTTGTCATGATAGAGTTATCTCTCGTTGCTTGTGGATGAACTTGTTTGGTTTAGACCAGTGTATCCCAAACATCTGTTCCCTGTAGACCCGTTGCCGAATTTTTTTTTGTTTTCTATAGATTAATCAGCCTGTTTAATATTGAATTTTCCTAAACATATGAAATTCAGATGTGTTCTCGACAGTTGACACAGTGCTGCTCACTTTGATCGAGGTTTTTATTTTTGTAGAGTGGGGAATTATAAAAAGAAGAACATGTACAATTTATATTCCTACCTTTATGGGGAAAAAAATGGGTACTAGCTGCGAAGCACCTCGTCAGAGGATAGACAAACAATGGGTGACCCAAGCAAACCAGTGTAGGAAGATCATTCCATTACATTACCACGCTTTGTGTTTTTAGGTCCCAGACCTAATTTCTTCTGTATGGGCCGTGCTGGGCAACGGAGACGGTCGAATTAAACTCAGGGTTGATACACCTTTCTAGACGAGGTACTGCTTTGCCAAACACGTAGGTGGTATTTGACCTGTGCATTTCTCACGCACTCGCCTCGTCCACTTGAGATGGCCTTCCAATCCATCGCCAGGTGCGGTCTGTGTTTTGACTCTTCCCCGTGGGTCATTATGTACTGAACCCAATTCTCTCTCTATGAGCCGCGTTGGGCAACGGCCGACAGTCGAATTGGGCTAAGTTTTCAGTGTCGTTAGAGACTTGCGTCCCCCCCCCACTACGTTGCCCCCAGTACCTAGATTCCGAGTCTCAACACTACTTTGATCAGACATGTAAACAATGCGCTGCCAGGCGTTTGTTCAACGCTTGTCCTGTGTGCAATGGGAAGATGTATTCAAAGCTTCCTTCCATACCATAGAAGTGCATTTTCAAGTTGGCGTATCAAATACCTGAGTCATGATTCCTACTTTAAAAAAGGGTCGATTGCGATGGGACATGTGGGCTTCTGTGTGTTCTCGAGCATGAGCAGCACTTCCGTCATTCGGTCTCGTGCTGGACTATTCTAGCTCCGTGGCCACTGAATCTACTCAAGTACACTACGCTGCCCTCCAGCGTGTTACCTTTTCTAGATTCAGTGTATACTCGTAAGATCGCCGTTTGTTAGGGACATTGACATTGGTCGCCCCTCCAATGTTTCTGCTTTTTAAGCTGGTCAAGACGGAATGCAGATACCTTGCATATGTTGGATGTAATGGCGTATATGTTTCGGAGATATTTCCTGTCTCTCTGCAGGCAATTCTCATTCTATCTACATCATCCGCATCTACGGACGCGAGTCTAAAAGTGTTAGCCAGAAATACAGCAAGAGCATCTGTATTTCTCTTTCCAGTATGCACCACGAGCCACGAGGAGGTACTTTTAGGATCTTGGTTATCTACTAACAATGGGTCCGCATGAGAGCAATGCGAGACCCTTTGCACCCCGTGCTGAATGTAATGCTCTATTTTCCTAAAGTACGGTTGAGTTTAAAACCAACCCTCACCAATCTTGTTAATACTGTTCAATAGAATTCGCGAATTCCCTAAATATAAGGTAACACTGCAGTGAAACTGAACAATAATAGTACTTACGTAGAACACAAGTTTTTGATGTTTCACTTGAACACAACAGACGGACTATCACTAAGAATGAAGGGTTATGAAGTTTAAACACGAAAACATACAAATTAATACAATACAAATTTCATCGGAATGGCTTCGTGTCCGTAAGTTATCTCGATTTGATACCTTGACTAATACTCAGTGTACTTCGTCCTCCTCTGATAGAGTTTAACTTATCCTTATTTTTCATCTCCATAACTCTACCGTCCGTTGAATCTTGTTCAAGCATTATTCCCATCTCCAGTTTGATTCTGAAACTCGTGCCACTTTCCATGACTTTCCTTTGGTTGCCTATAGGCGTGACAAAAATCTTAATGACATCTTGGTCCACATTCACCTCAGGTCTTATGTTCCGGTTAATTTTGGCACTATTTGCTGCAAACGCGATCGTTGCTACACATGTCTCTATGTAGTTATCGTATGTAAACTTTGTGACAAGAACTATATAGGTGAAACGGGCTTGAGATTGAGTGACGGCTTCTGTAGACATATCCATGCCATAAAACACAGACAACATACCCCTGTCGTCATTCATTTCAATGGTGACGGTCATCATATTGCCCCCAATATCCAGGTCACTGCCCTCATATCCTGCACCATGGCCCATATTGCCCCCAATATCCAGGTCACTGCCCTCATATCTTGCACCATGGATGACATATCTAGGTATAATCCTTGAGAATCGATTTATTTTTTAGTTTAGTACACTCAAGTCTTTTGGACTTCCGAAAATTCATCTGTTAAAATTTGTGTTGGTGCGGTCCTTATTGTATTGCTATCCATGTTGTATTGCTATTATTGTTGTATTGCTATCCATGTTGTATTGCTATCCATGTTGTATTGCTATCCATGTTGTATTGCTATTATTGTTGTATTGCTATCCATGTTGTATTGCTATTATTGTTGTATTGCTATCCATGTTGTATTGGGTATGAATTTGTTATATCTGTTGTCGCATCCCGTTCAATTTTCCACACTTCCAGCTTCCACGACTACATGTTTCCATATACCATTGTCGCCTTGAAATTTGTATTTTTTACATGTTAATAGTGTATCTAGTGCCTCTGTGGTGGTAACATTGTTTTTACTGTTTTTATTATTTTTCACTGTTTGTTTTATATTTTCTTGAGAAAGACCGAAACGTTGAAAATTGCTGTCTTGTGTATTGTAATTTGCCTGTTTTCGTGTTTATACCTCATAACCCTTTACTCTTAGTGATAGTCCGCCTGTTGTGTTCAAGTGAAACATCAAAAACCTGTGCTCTACGTTAAATACAACTACTATTTCTCTACAGTACGGTTGAGTTTCACCCACCCCCTCACCAACAGTATGTACAAGCTTAGGCAAAATCCAAGTAGTTCGTGGCAAATCCAACCCAGCACGTTTTATAATCTCCTTTCATTGATGAGCTTGATTTATGCAGACAGCTTCCTATGTACAGATAGAAGTAATCTGGCGTGGGTTCATTATCAGATTTCAAATAATTCAAGTTAATACGTTCTATCTTGATTCAAATATTGCTGACAAATAAAATATATCCATGAATCACAGATTGTAGCAATGAATGGACATTAAATAATGTAACAAAGGCCACAGGCTCTGACATCATAACAACAGACATAATAAAAACTCTAGAAGATGAATTTGGTGTGGAAACTAGCACAGCATTTGCCATTACAAATTGTCGTTCCACGGACAGATGTGTTGAGTTCATATTACTTCAGGGTTATCCAGACGTTCTCCATCCGCCTTTTTCTTGGTCTACATTTGGTTCTATATCCGGATATTCGTTTGTTATATGTTCTTATTGGTATTTGATTTGGGTTCATTCTCATAAGGTGACCGAACCATTTTACTTACTGTCTTTCGATATGTTCAATACATGATATTATTACCTAATCTTTTCTCTAATTTCTTCATTCCTTATTTTGTCTAGTTTAGTAACCATTGCAGCTTTTCTCAGACACTTCATTTCACACGTAATGATTTTTCCTTTAGTGCGAGACTGTTTAGACCATGTCTGACATTGGTAGCAGAGTGTTTGTATAAAAATTATAGATATTATTTATTTATTTTTAAATTTTCATCTATATCTTTGGGTGAATAAATAATGGTGAAAGTCGGTAAGTTACTCTGCATGCTTTCTGAATATTTGTGTCTAATTCTCTGTTTAGTCGTCCATTTTCGGGGAAAAAAATGATGCCTAGATATTTTAATTCTTTGGTTTGTTTTACTTTGGTGTCATATATTGCTATATTAATTGGTGTTGCAGACTTGCTAATTCTCATAAATTCTTTTTTATTGTTTTGTTTTTCATTTACTTATCACGATGTTCAATAGGTAAACGATACAAATATATTAATTAGAAACGTCTAGCAAAAGTAACAATTAATAATTCAAATTTGTATCTCGTTGAGTTATTTTAGGAAAATGACAGGGACACGTTGCAATAATTATTTATTTTTATGTGAGTGCTAAATGATATGTTATTTTTTTATCATTTTAAATTCAATGTGCATCGTTTATACTGTTGTTTATATCTCATCGTTTATACTGTTGTTTATATCTCATCGTTTATACTGTTGTTTATATCTCATCGTTTATACTGTTGTTTATATTGTGGAATTGATCCAGTAATCGTGTTATAAATGATTGCGTGATCAATAGTGGAATAACAACTTTAAGCAGAATTACTGGCATCAATGTTTCCAGATATTTGTGTGAAAAATCATTGTTGAATGGAATTTGTGAATGTGTGTTTTTGTGTGCTCCCCCCCCCCCTCTCGACACTCAAGACACAGATACATAGAAGATGGATGGAAGGATAACATGATTAACTCCCCTAACCCTTACCATCCGGGGGTATATTCTATCTATTGTATTTTCTCTGCTTTTGCCGTGAGGCTCCGCACGAGTGAATGACGATCGGTGTTTGAGATATGACACGTTTGGTTTCTTGATATGCAGTAATACTGTGCCGTGTCAGAATGTTGGTAACTCCTTCAATCCATCTTCTTGGTCTTCCTCTGCCTCTTTGTGCTCCCTTTTCATGTTGTATGCTCTTGCCGCTGTTCAATAAGGTTTCATTCTCGTTAGGTGGTCAAACCGTTACAGTCTTTGTTTTTCAATATATTTGACTACAGACGTTGTTTCAACAGTTCTTGTCATCTCTTCATTCCGCGCACGAGCTCTTCTGTTTGCTGTTTTTCTTAGACATCTCATTTCACATCTAGTAAGCTTTCTCTCCTGTTCTTCAGTTAGTGTCCACGTTTCCTTGAGGTAAGATATAATATTTAGCACTATCAAACAAGTACAAAATGCAAACATTGTCCCTCCATCTACCACTGTAACACAAATACTGTGAATTTATCAATTTTTTTCACACAAGAAGGTCATCAAAAACTAAATTTTTAAATATTTTTTAAATGCCAACCCCCATCCTCCACCCCCTTCCAAAGTTGATATTACTTTTCATGTCCGTGTGGAATAACTCAACAATAGAAGAAGAATCATGAGTAATTATTATTGCTACTATTATTATAAAATTACAACTTCTCACGTGACGTCTAGACACAGTCCATGTTTCATTAGTGCATAACATCACTAGAAATACTGCTGCTCTGTTCACTTTCAGTTTAGTTTGTAGGCTAATACCATCTCTATGCCAAACATTTGCGTACAATCTGCTGAAAGTGCTGCTTGCTTTGGTGATTCTTGTATACACTTCATCATCAAGTCCAGTATGTACTCCAGGATATACTCTAGTGTGTACCCCAGTATGTACTTCAGTATGTACCCCAGTATGTACTTCAGTATGTACCCTAGTATGTACTTCATTATGTACCCAGTGTGTACCCCAGTATGTACTCCATTATGTACTCAGTATGTACCCTAGTATGTACTCCACTATGTACCCTAGTATGTACTTCATTATGTACCCAGTGTGTACCCCAGTATGTACTTCAGTATGTACCCCAGTATGTACTTCATTATGTATCCAGTGTGTACCCCAGTATGTACTTCAGTATGTACCCCAGTATGTACTCCATTATGTACTCAGAGTGTACCCTAGTATGTACTCCACTATGTACCCTAGTATGTACCCCAGTATGTACCCTAGTATGTACTCAACTATGTACCCTAGTATGTGCTCCACTATGTACCCTACTATGTACCCTCATAACCGTTACCAAGCTGCTGGGATCTGTTCAACTATCGCACACCTGAAAAATTCCATGTAGCCTCTAATATTTCTTATATGAAAACAATAATAAATTTGGAATCATGTTAGCGTTAAAAATGTCATTAATAAATTTGGAAGCATGTTAGCGTTAAAAATGTCATTAATAAATTTGGAAGCATGTTAGCGTTAAAATGTCATTAATAAATTTGGAAGCATGTTAGCGTTAAAAATGTCATTAATGATACCTAACACATTTATCTTTGGTAATATCACTTTCTATTAGTGTTACTGTAGCCCATATGCTTGTCATATATTATATTAATCTTGGTCATACTTATAAAATATATAATATTTGTGCCGTTTCTAGACAGTGAATCATGGACAATCCGCAGAAATGTGAATAATTAATCACTAGACATGTAGTTTTATGGAAGATTTGCTAATAGAAATGTCTCCTGATTGTCGAAAACAGCCTGGATAAAATAACAAGCACAATGAAGATATCTTGAAAGAAGTTGGTTTTAAAAAAAGAGAGCTGCTTACAAGCATCAGAAAGAGACATTCCACATGTTTGCATCATGAGAAGAGGAAAGATGGAACATATATACACAACAGGAACGTTGAAGATCAAAAAGGGGTATTGGAAGACCAAGAGAGAAGATGCTAGACAGTCTGGCATTGTGGCATGGAGAGCATGGGTATAGAAAATGATTGACATCACACGATACATAAGACTGTGGAAAGACATGATAGCCAGAACCACACAACATGAACTATAAGAAGAGGACTAGTGCCGCTTTTATGTTAAAATACAATGTGCGAGCTTTATACACGAGGTTTGTTTTCCATCGAGTCGTCTGCGATCGATTACATCCTCCAGTTCACCACAGTATGCCAGAAATTCTGTGTAATTAGAAAATAAAATGGTTTTTTTTCCAATTTAGTTTTAGAGAATTGTTTTGCAACGTGTGGGAGCAATTTAACATATTTATTGTCAAACGGTAAAGTGCCTTTCTATTTAATATGTCTATCTATATTATCTTTCTATCAGAGCTTGGCTAAATATTCTGCTGGGAGGAGGAGGGGAATTTATGTGGGTACGTGTGCATAAATGTTGAGAAGCACTGTACTGGAATAGTGGTTCTAAAACTTTTTTGCCTGCAGCCTCCTATCGGGACAAATTTTGTTATGTGTCCCCATGGACCTAATTAGCAGCTTGTCAACTTTTTCGCGGTGTATTATCGTATTGTAGTAGGCAGTTTTCTGTCTTTGCAGACGATAGTGTTATTGTTGTGCTATAAGAAATATAATCTACGATCTATGGCGATGATGACGTACAGCACACATCCCTCCAACTGTGAAGATGATAGTATATTTTTGTGATACGACATATAATAAACGATCCATGACGGTGATAGATGCAATTCACAAGTCCAATCTTAGCCACAGTCTCCCACATTATGTACAAGGACATCACAGATTCTCTTATACTGTCGTGTGATGTTTGTGTGTCTCTTTAGACGTGCATCCCTTGAGTTAATTACAACCACTTTCTTCTTTGTCCTTATACATTCCTAACCTTTCTTCTCAGTGAAATACGACAGCATCAATGATAGCATCTTAGTATCCGACTAGTGATAGATAAATATATAGAAGTCCATACTTATATCTATATTTGCTTCATAGACTACATTATTCTTTATTAATGTATGGTTCAGAAACATGGACACTAAATAGACAATTAGAAGACAGAATTGATGCCTTTGAATATGGGTATATAGAAGAATAGGGAAAACATCATGGAAAGAGAAGAAAACAAACAAAGAGGTTCTAAAAACACTTAATATGAAGAAAGAATTTATAAGAGAAATAAAGATTTGGCAAATAAAATATGTTGACAGAGTCCAACATGAAGAATTAATCAAATGTCTTCAAGAAGCAGGCATAGATGGAAAAGACATCAGACTGATTAGAAATATATATTGGGAACAAACTGCATCAATAAGGTGTGAAAACAGCTACTCACCATACATAGAAATAAGAAGAGGGGTAAGACAAGGATGCATTTTATCACCAAGCCTATTTAATATCTTGACAAAGAATATCTTTAAAAATATAGAAGAAATGCCAGGACTCAAGATCAATGAGAAAATAATAAACAACCTGAGATATGCAGATGCCACTGTTCTTTTAGCAGAAAGTGAACATGAACTACAAAGACTAATAGATCAAGTCAATAAATCAAGTAAAGAAGATGGACTGAATATACATATTTAAAAAAAATCATGATAATCAGCAAAGACACAGAAGAACAAGAGCTAAACATAAACATACATGGAGAGAAACTACAACAAGTAAAACAGTATCAATATCTTGGACACATACTCACAAATGATGGCAGATGTGAAACAGAAGTCAAAAGGAGAATAGTAATGGCTAAAAGTACCTTCAATGGCATGAGGAAAATAGTAACATCTAAACAAATTACAAACAAGTTAAAAAATGAGAATTATAAAATGCTACATTCTATAGTAATGTATGGCTCAGAAACATGGACACTAAACAAGCAATTCGAAGACAAAATTGATGCCTTTGAGATGTGGGTATATAGAAGAATAGAGAGAACATCATGGAAAGAGAAGAAAACAAATAAAGAGGTGCTAAAACACTTAATATGAAGAAAGAACTACTAAGAGAAATAAAGATTAGGCAAATAACATATTTTGGACACATTAAAAGACATGACACCTTATTGAAGACCTTACTTGAGGGTAAAGTCAAAGAAAATAGAGCAAGAGGTAGACAGAGATACGAATGGAAGAGCAACTTCACAAAATGGACAGGCTAGCAGAGTGCACCACCAAAACAAGAGGCAGGGGATGTTGGAGATCTGTTGCAACTAACCTTCGTTGCGGAGATGTCACTTGATGATGATTATGTGTCCACGATTCCGTATCATTGCCAGTATCATAGATAGCGTATTTGCAGACTACTACAGCCCTATAAATTCTATATTTTTTTCATGGTTCCCCAGCATTAAACTGTGTCTCCCGGTTGGACCTTGTGGCCAATGCTGAGAACCACTTCTCAGAAAAACGGAATAGCACGCTGTGAAATAGAAGAGACATTATCATTGGTTAAATTCGAGGTTGTATTTCTTAGTTTATACCAGGGTTACCACATTGTTCATTTTATGGCCATATTTCTCAAATTTGATCATTTTTACTGCTAATGAATTTTATTTTGCACATGTGTTACTTTTTCTAAAAACGTATCTACTTTCCCACACCTTTTTTTAAGTTTCGCTACAATTCTGTGGCATGTTATTGTGTGCATACAACTTAATTTATAAACACTGTCTATTCTACGCACGCTCTGTATGAATGTTGACTAAAGAATGCATGTTATAAACATGTATTTTGTCCTTCTATTCTCATAATGTCTAAGTGGAAACGTTGTTACTATAGTGAAACCGGATACAGCAAACAATAAGATAATACATTTTCATGGTAGCAGCAAGCACTAGATAATAGTTGGAAGAGCACTTTAACTGAACATCTAGTTACTAAATAGTAAAAAGTAAGATGTGTAATGTTTACTATGTACAAAATTGTATAAGTATTCTACTTGTGTTCATGTCTACGAAAATCTCAGGTTCTCAAAATAATAAGACGAACTGAAATTATGTTCACAGTAACATCTGTGTCACTGTGAAATGAATGAATGTTGAAAATTGGAGAAAAGTAATAAGCCTACACGTTTACAGAAAGATAGCATTCTTGTAAATTGTAGTTTGTTTTAGCAGTTTAAACACAATTTTGAAATCCGGCCATGTTTAGCAATAAATTGGTCATTAACAGTTCCAGCCATCTTGCAGGCCTAACTTATACAAGTATGTTATATAAAGTATCGAAACCGTATTCAAACTGATACATTTCTGATTGAATAATCTGATTGGTCACATCACTAGAAATCATCCAATAGTACTTCATGTATAACTCCACATAATCATATTTGCAGACATCTTTCGTCGTTAGACAATGACGTTTATCACATGTCTCTTGTCGGAATGTTGTCGTGGATAAAATTTCGTATCTATGCAATGTGTCCTTTACAGAACGTTGTCCTCAATGCCACTCCGCAAGCCTCTCGGTTCTGTGAAAGCTATCCAGCCTCTTCCAGTGTCATGTTCAGAAGGTCTTCAATGTCATGTACACATCGTAGTCCTGGTCTGTCTCTTGTTCTCTCTCCTGGAGCTGTTTCCTATATGAATAATCTTTCTAAACTACTTTCTCTCTTTGCACGTCTGAAATATGTTAGCGAGTGTTTTTTTTAATAGTTTTGAAGAACCAGTTTTCTTCCATGTTCAAATAATTCTTTGCGGACATCTTTCTGCCCACGATATTATTAGAAACTTTCTGTAACATTTCATTTCAAATTCCGATATTTTTTTTATTACGGATGTCATTGTCTGCGTCCCACAAGCATATATTTTCACAGAAAAAATATAGCTTCTTAATAGTTGTAACTCTGTTTTTTTCTGTTTGCACCTTGCCAGAACTTGTTCATCTGTGATGTTTTTGTAGGACCATTGCTAATCTCTTTCTGACCCCAGCAGAGCAATCGCTTGTGGTGTTGATGGTTGACCCGAGATATTCAAAGTTGCTGACATTTTCTAGTTGTTCTTTGTCAATGAGTATTGTACGCGTGAGTTGATGTATGTTTATATATGCAATATAAGTGTTTGTGTGTGAAGTGATGAAAAGATTGTGTGCCTCACTGTGTGATGTTTAACTGACATATGCCTATTCATGTGTTCTAAACATGTGAAGCTCCTTGATATTAGTGTGTGATATCATCTGTATATCCAATATCTGGGATCTCGTGGCCTCATATATTAAGGGGTTGAAACTGTTTATAATGTGGGTCTTCTCGTATATTTCGCATGATGTTTTCTGTGTATTTGTGGAACAGGTATGGTGAGAGGATGCATTCATGTCTGACTCCTTTTTGGACCTTAAACCGGTCAGATGTTTCTACCTGGAGGCGGACAGAAGTCTGTTGTTCCTGATAAAGCATTTTAATGAGCGATATGAGATGGTGTGGGAAGTCCATGTTTCCCATTATGTTCCATAATTTCTGGTGTGTTACGCAGTCAAACATTGAGTAGTCAATGTAACAGGTGTCTAAATCTGTATTGAACTGTCTTCACTTCTCTATTATATTTCTTGTATCAGTAATCGATTGTTCCGTTAGATACATAAGAACAATAAGATTCTGTTCTCTGGTGCCTTGACCAGGATCACCATTCCAATAGCATTTTTTACTCTTGGACCGTAATAGGTTATCCGTATAGCTGATATCAGTATGGTGGCCAGGGGTTTTCCTATGTGTAAACGTTCCTCAACAGGTAATATAACAGTATGGCCCCTCGTTCTTACTCAAATATTTCACCAACGGTATGTTTTTCAGGGATTTTCATGTATCAGGGAACAGTGTGGTCCCACACTGGTGCATTCTTATGTTGAAGATGTATATCTCTAGTACCTCTGGTCTGTTTCAAATCTGCCAGAACTATATTGATTTCTCTGTCCATATGTTGTTGAAACCTTTTCCTGAATTTCGTATCAAATAGTTAATACCATAGCCACACAGCTTTGTATATACTAAAAATATACAAAAGTATATACATTACGTAAAAGAGAGAGAGAGAAAGACGGGAAGGAAAGTTGACGTGATAATAAAAGGCGTGTAACTCGCGCCGTGAACATGCCCCATGAGAGCCCGGATTAAAATCTGCCGTATTTTGAGAAATAATTAATCTATTTCTGCTCTCCTACATTAGTTCCGTCAACAGTAAAGGTTTATTATTAGCTGGCGTATTTTGTTGTTCCAATTAGTCTCTCCATTTTTGATCCTTTATGCCTTAATTATTTCGTCTAAATTCAACATTTTAGGTCCATTAAATGTGTACGTTTCCGTGACAACGTGTGATTTGTTTATGACATGAACGTCCATATTAAGAATGGTGACGCGAACACAATTTTTGTCACGGTTATAATTAGAGTGTTTATAAACAAAATCTTAACAGGTCTAGGTTATAGTTTTCTAAAAGAGAATGTACGGTGTTTCGGTATTGCGTTAGCAACACAACACGAGACTTAAGACGTGAGGAGGGGGATATATCCCAAATTGTGTGCCAACCAGCGCTCACAGTTTTTAAATTGACCTAATTGTCCGGTCGTAATTTTTTAATAGCTTGTGATGTCATCGCTGAACGCAATTGTTTAATATTTAGTGAAACATGGACTGTGTATAGACGTCATGTGAAAAAAACTCAATCATTTTCACACAAATTGTCTCAGAAAAGTTATGAATATCAGATGGCAAGACAAGATTCCAGATACCACTGTCCTTGATAGAGCTGGTATCCACAGCATTGACACGATCCTGATGCAGACAGATTCGTTGGGCAGGTCATTTGGTGCGTATGCCAGACCATCGTCTGCCAAAGATACTTCTCTGTGGTGAGCTGGAGAAGGGTATACTATCTCAAGGTGGCCAAAAGAAGCGCTACAAAGACTCGTTAAAGAACTCACTAAAAAGCCTTTGAAATAGACCACGATACATGGGAAGAACTTGCACAAAATAGATCTACATGGCGTTCTAAAATCAATAAGAGCGCATCATCTTGTGAAAAGAGGACAAATGCAGCAGCTCAACAGCGGAGAGCAGCTAGAAAGTCACGGATAGACCAACAATCTACTGTCGTCATTCCATGTCCGAACTGTCCAAGGACATTTACAGCTCGAATATGGCTCATTAGCCATCTACGAACTCATAATCAAGGACAAAACTAAAATTGAATTTTCAAAAGTGGATGTAACAAATGGTCATCATCACTTGTGATGGACGAACAACAGCAAAAGTATTTTTTGACGTCACACTGCCGGTTTATCTCCATTAGTCTTCTTCGGCGTTCATTCTCAAACTGCTGAATCTCTCTTGTTGCAGGACCATGATCCATTCTAGATTTCCAGCAGGATGTAGTCCAGAAAATGGAAATGCGATGTGTCGCCATTTTATTTACGCCAATAGCCCGACACATTCGCCTTCGGTGGAATCTCTATTAGTGAAATGATTGCTTTCCACTGATATTGTGACAGTATGATATTGTGAGGGTACATTAGTTCTATATGTACTAATACCAGTAGTCAAATATCAGCGAGACACCGGAGTCTTTCAATGTATATAACCAGTTTATATATTTATAAGGTGTTGGTTTACAACATCAAGATTACAACGTCCAGTGTTACAACATCAAGATTACAACGTTCAGTGTTACAACATCAAGATTACAACGTCCAGTGTTACAACATCAAGATTACAACGTCCAGTATTACAACATCAAGATTACAACGTCCAGTGTTACAACATCAAGATTACAACGTCCAGTGTTACAACGTCCAGTGTTACAACGTCCAGTGTTACAACATCAAGATTACAACGTCCAGTGTTAGAACATCTATAACTGGAATGTACAGCAGTTTAGATATATCACACATTTCATCGTTCACTTGTTTGCCGCTGATACATTCGTTCGTCCTGTTCTGCAATCTAAGATTCTTCTTCTACCTAACCTTCGGACTCCCCGTCCTCGATGGTAAGCGGCTAGAATTTACAACTCGGGTCCATATATCACAATTTGTGTTCTAAAAGGCAGTGTCGCGATGGTAGTGGCGATCGTTGGATCCTACCTGCCTGTAGAATATACAACATGTTTAAGTACAAGTTCTGTGACTTGTGCGTTACTATTTCGACATCCTGGACATTTAGGATCTCAATGTCGGTTCAACTCCTGGATAATGTCTGTTTCGATTTTCCGCTATCCAACGAAAATTCTGTTTTACTTATAGAGCTGCCGCCGTCTCCCAACTTGAAGCTATTTCAGCTATCACTCGAACAACTCCTATCACTCCAACAACTAATATCACTCTAACAACTCCTATCACTCCAACAACTACTATCACTCTAACAACTCCTATCATTCTAACAACTACTATCACTCCAACAACTCCTATCACTCCAACAACTACTATCACTCTAACAACTCCTATCACTCTAACAACTACTATCACTCCAACAACTACTATCACTCTAACAACTCCTATCACTCTAACAACTCCTATCACTCCAACAACTACTATCACTCTAACAACTCCTATCACTCTAACAACTCCTATCACTCCAACAACTACTATCACTCCAACAACTCCTATCACTCCAACAACTCCTATCACTCTAACAACTACTATCACTCTAACAACTCCTATCACTCCAACAACTCCTATCACTCCAACAACTACTATCACTCTAACAACTACTATCACTCTAACAACTCCTATCACTCTAACAACTCCTATCACTCTAACAACTCCTATCACTCTAACAACTCCTATCACTCCAACAACTACTATCACTCTAACAACTACTATCACTCCAACAACTACTATCACTCTAACAACTCCTAACTAAAAAAATAAATATATAACCACTTCTACTAAGACTTCTAATTAAAATCTAGGAATGCGGGAATTATTTCCGGTACTACGCTATTCGGCTTACAGCTGACACTTCCAAAACCCTCAGGTCGCCGTCCAATTTTCGAATCACAGTCCGATCTCTAATTCTGCAACTTTCCAGTTCTCTCCAATTTTGCGAAAAAATCCCGACCAATCAAAATACTTATGCATCGCACATGCTCCCATATGTTTTAACTCGCTCCCATATGTATATTCTACACAAACGTGTGACACATCCTTAAATAAACACACGTTTTCAGATTAATAATTTGTCTAGCTTTCTACCTTGTCGTTTGTTGTCACGACGTGGTCCGAAGAACTATGTTTATTGACTCGCCATTCTGTCTTTGCATTTGCTCGTCGCCCCATCTGTAATGGTTATTCTAACCCTAATGCTGGTGGAGCGACATATTTACACATGAGCCCTTATGGGCTGGCCACGCAATGTATCGTGACATTTCACACCGTCAATCTCTCGCTCTCTATTGAGGGGTTATTACTATTCACTGTGAAGCCACCAGCTTTTGAAGGGTTCTCTCTTCTTGCTGAAATGTGCCTACCCATCTCTGGTACAATATCTTGCATTTATTAGAAATACTTGTATATCTAATATAGGTAAGAAAGAGCTGCATAAAGTTTAATAGGGGTGGATAGAGTTTAAGGTTTACCCCTACCCCTACTGTCCACGATCATCTCCTCCGATGCGCATTCCTGGCATTATATCGTGGCATAATTTAATCTCCGCTGACATTAGCCATTTTGTTTTTTCTAACAAAGCAGTCTGTGACGTATTTACTTAATGACATGAAAACTGTGCGCACCACAGCACACTTGAAATGAAGATGTGCATAATATCAAACTTCGTTCACATTCTTAAGAAATCAGGTAGGCACGTAATCTGGGATAGAACCGTAATTTCCTGCCCAGTAATTACGTCAACTATTTAAGAGTATGGGTAATGAGACTGAAAAAGGTTTGACACTTGTTGACAAGGAGAAATGGGGGGGGAGGGGGTGTGTGACAAAACATAAAATCAGCAATACACATTTTACACCTGTTACATTGCCGAAATTTGAAAACATTTTCTGAACAATTAGGGGGGGGGGGGGGGGTTTCCTGAACAATTATCGGAATTTGTTTTCCTGAACTATTATCGGGGGCTTTTTTCCTGAACAATTATGGTGGGTTTTTCCCTGAACAATTATCGGAATTTGTTTTCCTGAACTATTATCGGGGGCTTTTTTCCTGAACAATTATGACTTTTTAGTGTTGTTTTTTTTTTGGGGGGGGGTACTTTTTCAAAAAAATATTTGACCTCACCAACAAACCAATGGACATCAAACTAAACGACAACACTCTTGAAAAAGTCAGCAACTTCACATACCTTGGCAGCAAGCTATCAACAACAGGAGATTCATCAACAGAAATATCACACCATATTGCACTGGCTGCTAACTCATTGAATAAACTATCAAATATCTGGCATTCAAAAACACTAAGAAGTAACACAAAACTAAAAATCTTCAACTCCAAGCATAATTCCAACATTAACATATGGATGCGACAGTTTGAAATCAACATCAAACTTAGAACAAAGACTAAACAACTTTGAAAATAAATGTCTTAGAAGGCTACTGAAGTTACGTTGGTCAGACTTTACGTAAGTACGTTGGCATAATAATTGTTTAAATAGTGTTACTTCTTCTTTCGTTCACTTGAAACATGTCTATATCTGTAATTCTGTCTCCTTAATAAAACTCACTGTCCTCTGTAGTTCATACAGTGTCCCATAGAGCTTTGATTCCAGTGTTGTTTCCTCTGGCCAATATGTCTGCCTCGGCGTTTCTGCTCAGAACACTCTTGAAGTATATGTTTGGCACTCTGTGCTGCCTGTCCACATGTACACATGGCCGTGTTGCCAATCTTGAACTTTGTATACGTGTGACTGCGGAGTCGGTTGTGTCCTGTTCTGAGACGTAGAATTATAACTTGTTCTGGTCTGTTCATAATATGATAGGCATCTTGTGTTGGTGTTTGTGGCTTTCTTATTGACTTGATCATCTGTTTTTTCTGATGGTAGGTGATTGGTATATCTGGTTGGTCTTCGGCAGCACCTTCCTTAGCCAGTTGGTCTGCTTTTTCATTTCCTGGTATTCCACAGTGAAAGGGTATCCACTGCATGGTTACCCTATACTGGTAAGACAATTCGCTAAGTAGTTTTTTCAAGTCTGTTAGTTTTCCAGACTGGAGAGCTTGAAGCACTGACCTTGCATCTGTCAGGAATACCACAGGCTGTAGGCCAGAGTTGGAGTTCAGCAGTTTTTTAGCTGCCACACTAATTGCCTGGATTTCTGCATCATAATTATTGCAGAATTTTCCTGTCGGTGTTCTGATTGTATCTCTAGGCTTGTGTGGATATTCTATTTTTACACCTGCACCTCCATTCCTCACAGCATTCTGTGCTGACCCACCTGTGTACACTCTGACCCATATATCTTGTGGATATTCCTCATCCAGGAAACTGAGGGTGACTGTCATTCGCTGCACACTGTTCTGTTCGTCCTCGCTTAGTATTCCTTTCACATGGGTCTGAATGTATATTGGCATTCTATGGCTTTCACTCCACGGGGTTTATTCTGGTTAAAGACCTTAAGGGGCTGTCAACTTCAGGTAGGTCTGTAAGTTGTCTACGGAGTCGTTTAGCTTGATGGATAAAGCTGCTCCTTTTCAGTCGCCCCATTGCTAGATTTTGGAATCTTTCCTTCATTGGATGACTTGGCATACACTGGAACTTTTCTGCTTGAATTAGTACTTTTGTGTCTCTGCGTTCGCCAAGTGTTTGCATTCTTCCCATTTTCTGCATCTCTGCTATGGGTGTTGATTTCATTGCTCCCAAGATTATTTTAAGTGCCTGGTTTTGCACTTTATCTAGATCTTGTAATTTTTGTGTTTGATGCAGGACACCACGCAGCTGAACCATATTCCAGGTGTGGTCTTATGCCTTGCTGGTAAATTTTACTGAGTATATTTCCACTGGCTCCCCATGTGGTTCCACTTAGTTTTCTCAGGATAGCTAGCTTCCTCCTGACTTTTTTTGTTGCTTTGTTTATGTGCTGCTTCCATGTCAGCTTATCATCAAAAGTAACTCCGAGGTATCTGGGTTGATTGTCTTCTTTCAAGAGCTCTCCATTTATCTTGATATGACCAGCTTTTTGTTTTGGTGAGAGGGTAAAGAGTGTAGTGCTGCACTTATCTGTGTTAATACTAACGCACCATCTATTTGCCCATAAGGTTAGGGCATCGATAGCTCTTTGTATTTGTTTAGTGGCCACTGTTGCATGTTCTTCCGTGCACCAGATCACCAGGTCGTCAACATACATTGCCACTTTGATCCCGTGTGGTAGTTCAGCAACTAAGTCATTGATGTAAACCAAGAAAAGTGTGGGTGACAGAACTCCTCCTTGGGGGACTCCATGACGCAGTAGAAATTTCTTGCTCTTGCGACCATCTAATTGTACCCTGGCTCTTCTATTATGCAGGTATGCTTTTACCCATTTGTACATTCTTGAGCTAACCCTGCAATTTCGCAATTTCTTTAGGAGCCCTTCTTTCCAGACCTTATCAAATGCTTTCCTGGGGTCTATCCATGCTGCTAGTACCAGTTTCTTTTCTTGGAAGGCATCCTAAATCTCTTGGGAGAGGTAGGTTGCCTGATCTTCAGTAGAGTAGCACTGTCTGAAACCTGCTTGCTGTGATACCAGAAGGTTTTCACTTTCAAGGTACCACTGCATCCTAAGATTGATAATGCGTACCATTGTTTTACATAGACAGCTTGTGAGGCTGATGGGCCTGTAGTTGGAGACTGTGTTGCCATCTTTTCCTGATTTGAGGAGTGGTATCATTATTGTTTCTCTCCACGCCTGTGGTACATTACCCGTGGACCAGCTTGTGTTAAAGATCTGCAGTAGCTTTGCTCTTGCTGCAATTCCCAGGTTTCTAATCATTTCATTGGACACTCCATCAGCTCCAGAGGACTTTTTCATTTTCAATTTGGATATTGCATGCTCCAGTTCTCTAATTGTGATTGGTGCCTCCATGACTTCAGGTATAGGTTCGCCTTGTCCAATGTTTTGCTGGTTCTCTCGAACCTCTTGTTGTTTGTCTGGCCTGACTTTGACGTTATTGTCTTCTGCAAAGGAATCTGCAAAGTAATCAGATGCATGTTTACCTGTTAAAATTAATAGTGTTATTTTGGTATTTAAATCTACATTTTTGTTTCTGAAGATTGGTGTCATTTTCCCTAGAGCTTAGTATGTTGTATTACATTTATTGTGTATTTCTTTGCTGTTCTTGCCGTCTGTTATATTACTTCCTATGTATGTAAATTCTGTCACTTGGTTAAGTCTGTTGTTTCGAATATATATATATATATATATATATACTGTGTTTCTTTCTGTTCTTCCTATCTTCATTACTTCGGTCTTTTCTACATTTATCTTCATGCTAATGTTTTCGCATGTTTGATGTAATCTATCTATTTGTTTTTGTAGTTCTCCTTCTGTTGATGCCACTAGTGCTTGGTCATCTGCAAATAGTAGTTCGTTATCCTTCAGAGTGTTTCCTTCCATTGTCTTTGCTTCTTTGCAGATGTGATCTATGTATGTAATGAACAACAGGAACAACAGGTCAAATTCACCCGAGTGAATGTGAAAATTATACTGTGACATAGACTTATCAGGTGTTGGAGAACTCCATATGTATGTAGTGTTATCCATAGGTAGGTAGGTAGGTAGGTAGGTAGGTAAGTAGGTAGGTAGGTAGACGGATGGATGTATAGTATTAGTATTGCGCATGACCATGCGGTTAGACGTTAGACTCACAACCGAGAGGTCCAGGGTTCGACTTCCAATAAGAACTGGCTCTTTTTTGTGGGAAGGTAAATGTAAAGTCACACGCTGCAATTACCTAACTGGAAACATACAATATGACATTTTTTTGTACTGACAACGAATAAAATTGAAAAACAAGCTGTTTTCTTCACAAAGTTGAATACTGTATTTTGTAATACTTTCACGAGACGGGCTCGCCTTCTCGGCGACATGCAAAACATAAACACCATCATAAAAACTAATGTGAAAATATACTTTTTTCTTGTGGATTATAAAGATCAGTAATAATGTGGCTATGTTACATATATATATTATTCTGGAATAAATACATAGACTAAACAACAGTAACTTCACACAGAAACTTCACACCAAAACTTCACATTGATTATGCCACAAGCGCATAAATGTACACAGCATCAGTACTAATCACAGTAACACTGAAATCATGATGATGATGTTGATGATGTTATTCCAAGTGGTTAAGTTAGGCAAGTGTACATCGTATGATGTAAGTAGACAACAAAAGTAAAATTAATCCATAGAATTTATTAATGCCGTAGGAGTGTGAGAGCGATCTCACAATTCAGTGGTTCTGCTATATGAGGGCGGTAGCCATCTCCTCTTCCTCGCAGTCTGTGTTTCCCGGATTAATCTGGCGCCCAATTAAGGCTGGGTAATCGACCCGGAAGTAGTTACGATCTGAAATAATGTTCGTCTCAACTGAGTAATTAATTCAAGACCATTCACATGCGACCCCAGTGCGCACTGGTACACTGGTAATGCGCCAGATAATGGCGCACTGGCCCTTTGGGAGACTAACATGCAACCATAAATCTCCCTTACACAGCCATGCCTTTGGGGCAACCTTATATGAGTCTGGATGTCGGCTCAGTTACACAACTGAGAACCTGTGCTGCTGTCACAAAGACTGTAGGCTGTCAAGAGCTAACAGCTCACAGCTACAGGGATTATTTCATCATCGTCATGTCTATGTCAGGCAGAGAAGATATACTTTCTGTCCAAGTCTAACGTTTCTCTTGCATTCTTTATTTATGGGGAAGATTTCTAGTTTTCGTTTTTTTTAAATCCCAGATGACTATTTTCACCGTGCGTGATGGATATGACAAACATCAAGAAGATTAGTGGAAACATTGTAAGCCTATCATTGTTCTGAAACATGGGAAAAGAAGGGAAATGAAGACCAAGAAATATGTGGAATAAAGAATTAGATGCAGAGACAAGAATGTTCGATACAGATATGATAATATGGAAGATATTTATTGAGGACCCATGTTCTGCAGGGAGTTGAAATGTGTATTGATACAATTGCTTCCTGCTGATAAGAATTTCAACGGGTTTTTAACGCACCCAGGGAGAGGTATAAAAAAAGGATAGATTGTCTCAAAATAGGGCGACGGAAGGAAAATTCTCTAAGGGAAACCAAGGACAAAAAGAGTTTGAGAACTATTAAGCTAGACTTTTCAATTCATTCTGCTGTGTCTCAAACAAATTAACCTCACACTGAATGTAAACTAAACCAGGTTTTTACAAGTAACTTAGATATTCACATAACTTGATTATGTAGAATAAATCAAGTTTTTACAAGCTGCTTAGACACTCACATAACTTGATTATGAACCAACACTGCAACATAGTAACTGATGAGAGGAGATATGGAAACTGAATGGATGACTTGCTTCCAATCTTGCACACCAGGGGTAATAAGTCCCACTGTTGTACAATTGTATGCCGATAGTAATTTAGTAAATACACACGGCCGATCAGCTTGACCATGAGCCTACCGACTATCAGATTTGAGGGTATATGTATTTTTTCAAGGAGCACATGGTTGAAACGTTGAAAAATGTTTTGCATACTGCTATTTATATGTTTTCGTACTTATACCATATACTCCTCTTCAGAGAACTCTTCTACCCATAATGCTGCACTGCGTAAAGCGGTATATAGCGAAAAGAAAGAAAGAAGAGCCTATTGGTACACAAGGGGCGGTGGCTTAGGGATTAACGATCCCCAACGCCTTAGGAAATCAGAACACAGCATTTAGTATTAGGAGCAGAAAAAAAGTTGGAACCCCCGCCCCTCTTGATTGACTCCTAAATAAGAAATTAACACCGCCCCCCCCCTATAACCACACACTAGATGGTCAGCTGTGAGCATCAACAGTACGACAGAGCCCTAACATGGTTTAGTTATGTTTGTTAAATCGCCTGCCACACACACACACACACACACACACACACACACACACACACACACACACACGAGACTTGTGTATAACACTGCTGTGCAGTTATATCCTGCATATAGTTCAATAGAAGGTAGTAATGCTAGTAGAACATAATTGAAAATAATACTCATGTGACAGACAGGTAATGGAGTTCTACTGGATGACCACTGACACACTATCACTGTTGGATGTGCTGATTATGTTCTACTAGCAGTACTATATCCGTCAGTGATAGTGTGTCAGTGGTCATCCAGTAGAACTCCATTACATGTCTTCTACGTGAGTAATATAGTTCAATACAAAATAGATGGGACATGTCTTTTGGATATATTAACTGATTGCTGTGGAATATTTTTAGCGTTTAAACGTAATTAAAGTGTGTTCGATTTATTTTGAGCACTTGCATCACGGAAACAAGAAATAGTACTTCTAAATATATTTACATTATAATGTAATATATATATTTCGAAACAGAAATCGACAGAGAATGTGATTATCTCAAGATCCTTTTGAAAAAAAAATGTGGTTAATATATAACAATTATTTTAGACAGAAAAGAAAATATGTAAATGACAAATAAATATTATTTTAGATATGATATTTGACCTTACCGCTTTTTTAAATCAATAAATTCCACTCAAAATGTATCATTTCTGTAGATAATCCAATTACGAACACAATAATGTATAATATATATGCATAGTGTGTCAAAAATTTATTATTTATAAATAATTTCTACATCTATCAAAAACAGTAGACTTAACTTTACACGAAACTCAAATGAAAATATCGCAAATTTTTCTTACACAATGGCGTAAATTTGCAAACACTATGCTAGAAGCGTATTATTTTTACGAAAATAAGTAAATTGAAAAATATATATAAAACATATAAGGAAAAATGACGTCACATACCCCCATTATCAAAACTTATCAATAACTTAACAAAATTTATATCAATACACATACAAATCATGCAAGAAGTAATGTGGACATATTACATTTTCGATTGGAAACATTCTTATGTTGATATAAATATCGGGGAAAAACATGAATGTCATTGGAGTATGACTCACAGGAGTCTTTTGGGCCAGAAGACATAAGGTTTATTGACTTGTATAAGTCTACCGGGCTTGAATCAGTTAAGATCACCATTAAAAAAACGCACAGGAAAGTTAAGAAATATTTCATGAATAATTCGTAATATGAATACTCACTAAATAACGAATACGATACTTTGATCGCTGTCAGACTTCCACATTGAAGATGACTCTCACGTGCCACCTGAGCCATATCGTGTCTCTCACGTGACACTTGAGTCCGGTCGTGACTCTGACGGGACACTTGAGCTCTATCGTGACTATCACAAAGGTAACAGTCAACCCAGACTCCAGGCAGTGCCGTAGTTGTTCATAAAATCAGACAGGACATGGATATGTGTTTCTTCGCTATTAGTCCGTAGGTTGGGCAAGTCTGCGATAATTCTCCACCTGTCATATGACTGGTGCCACATGTGCATCTTGCTAATGTGCCGTATTGCATGTGTAGTATAATCTGTAGTGCAATCTAGTATGTACATAAGATTTTATGTACGTTCAAAATCAGAAAATGATTACATGTTCCTGTCTAACTAATGGCATGCATCATTTTTGGCGTGATTTTAGTGATACCTTTCTCACTTTTATTTGAGAGTGGCTTTAATTACTGCTTGGACTGCAACATAAATATTCTTGCCACTCGGTTGTAATGCACCAGCATATTTGTGATTTCCTTTCCCGTGAGATGTTGCAATAGACTGTTATGTATTGTGCACCTCTTGTTACACTGGGCTAACTTTTCTAGTGAGTCTCACCAGTGCACATAAGCCAGTTATTCTGGCTCCGTAAGGGCTGCTATTAATAAGAAATAATCTGTCTGAATGACATAAGAACAGTTCTCTTGTCAATGTATATATGTGGGTATATGTCTCTAGTAGAAACATGTCGCTAAATGACATTACGAAACTTAAACATTACACTTCTTTTTCATTTTTCAATCTATCAGATAATATATTTATCTACAGCGTTGACAATGAATATAATCTGACATTTCGAAGATAAAATAGTCTTATCGTAAATAAATGTTCACATTATTTCAACTTTACGCAAACACTGGTGGCAGAATATCACCAGATTAAAGCTAGTATATTATATCTATTAACCATAGCATTGTATACAACATATGTTTTTTAAAAACATAAATAAACTGAAAATATGGTCGAAATCGCATAATCTAATCACCAACAGTTGAGACTGAAGTTGTTAGCTGACCCAGCTGTCTATAATCTAATCACCAACAGTTGGGACTGAAGTTGTTAGCTGACCCAGATGTCTATAATCTAATCAGAAACAGTTTGGACTGAAGTTGTTAGCTTACCCAGCTGTCTAATCACCAACAGTTGGGACTGAAGTTGTTAGCTAACCCAGCTGTCTATAATCTAATCACCAACAGTTGGGACTGAAGTTGTTAGCTGACCCAGCTGTCTATAATCTAATCACCAACAGTTTGGACTGAAGTTGTTAGCTTACCCAGCTGTCTATAATCTAATCACCAACAGTTGGGACTGAAGTTGTTAGCTGACCCAGATGTCTATAATCTAATCAGAAACAGTTTGGACTGAAGTTGTTAGCTGACCCAGCTGTCTATAATATCATGCTGTTTGACGTTATTATTCTGGTAAGTCTGTGGATTTTTTATAGCTAGCCAGAGTTAGAATATACCTGTTACACATATGGAAGGTCGGTTTGCCTCTATGCACTGAGTCAAACTATTGCAATCAATATAGCATTCACTGTGCTCACTCCCCACCACCAATATAGCATTCACTGTGCTCATTCCCCACCACCAATATAGCATTCACTGTGCTCACTCCCCACCACCAATTTCCTACCGGTTATGTGGAAGTTATCTAAGACTCCATGCGTGTAATCGAATGTCACTGTGTCACTGTGCTTAGTCACTGTGCTTAACGATGGGCCTTCGCTATAGGAAACAATGTAGATGAACTCCCCTGAGCAGCGCTGTGTAGTACATACCTGACTCCCTCCTAACTACACAGTGCCCATACACATACACAAATGACAAAACATTTTTTTTTAAACACAAACAAGACAACGTGAAAAAGCGAAAAACATGGAAAAAACTGTTACAAATTTTACCAATTTAAATAGCAGAAGTAAAACAGTTTTATAAATAAGAAAGAAACAGTCTGAATCGACGTTTCTATTATAAGACATCAATAGTTCAATTTCATATCTGCCATGTGCTATTTATCTGATAAAGACTTTTGGTCAAAACGTCGTTTCAAGTGTGCATTGTTTTTTCATTTGTTAAACTTTGTGACTTTTGTTTTCGTCCCTCAGTCGTGTATACAAATTACTATGGTAGAAACAAATGATATCAAAAGAAGTAGATTGACATGAGTTAAAACCTAATTAATGTATACTTTGCAAATTAATGAAAGGCTGATTTGTTTTGCGATCTTGTTGCATATTTTATATTCTCTTGTCCTAACAGTCCGATTCAACTCTCCTCTTCTGAGATATAGGTTACATGCAGCGATGCCACAGGTGGAGTTTTTACACTTGATCTGGGGCTAACTCTGCTGCAAAATATGGGAAAGCGGTACATGGCCGGATGAATGGAAAAAATCATTATATATACCCCTCCCAAAAAAAGGCGACCTTCAGATTTGCTCTAACTACCGAACTATAGCCATTATAAGTCAAGCAAGTAAAATAATGCTAAACATCATAATGCAAAGAATCAAACAGAAATTAGAGATGGAGATAAATGAAACACAGGCTGGTTTCAGATTACATTCTTAATATGAGATTGATCATAGAAAAGTGTAGGGAATTTTCAACTAACCTGCACATGTGTTTCATAGATTACTCAAAAGCGTTCGACTGCGTCCAACACCAGCAACTATGGGAGATAATGAACAGCATGGGTTTCCCAAGACATCTGATTCATCTAATAGAGGAACTTTACCAAGATCAAAAGGCTGCAGTGAAGTTAGAGGACGATCTCTCAGAGTGGTTTGAGGTACAGAGTGGAGTAAGGCAAGGATGGACACTCTCCCCATACCTGTTCAACATCTACGCTGAAAGTATAATGAGGAACGTGAGAGAAGACATACACAACACTGACTACCACGCTTTAAACATAGGTGGATTCCTAATCTCGGAACTACGCTACGCAGACGACACAGTACTTCTTTCAAACGATATAAAGGGATTGGAACAACTAATCAAGAACACAAAGAAATATAGCGAAGCACAAAATTTGTATTTAAACAAAAGAAAACAAAAATCATGTCAACAGATATAACAACACAACAACCAAAAATCAGAATAGACAATACCGAGATAGAATGTGTGGATAAATTTGAATACTTAGGAGCAAACATCAACGGTGCAGGAGACTGCATGGCAGAAATAAGGAAGAGATTGGCAATGACATATTGCAAAATAACACGGCTGAAAAACATATGGAAAAACAACATAATAGAAACGAAAGTGCTAATGTTACGAACTTTTATTTTTCCGGTTGCAACATACGGCTGTGAAACATGGACTCTAAGTAAAACAGCGGCAAAGAAGATCAACGCCTTCGAGCTGAAATGCTACAGAAAGATACTTAGAATATCATGGAAGGATAAAATCAGAAACTCAGATATTATAAACACACTGAATATTCCAGAGTGTTGGTTACTAAACACAATAACAAAAAGAAAACTACGCCTGTTTGGTCATATAAAGAGACATAACTGTTTAGAAAGACACATAATGGAGGGAAGAGTACCTGGGTAGAGGAGAAGGGGCAGACCAAGAAGACGATGGAATGACGACATTAAAGATAATATGAATACATCGCTAGAAAATGCAAGCCACATCGCCCAAGACAGAGAGAGGTTCAGAGAGTTCATTGGGAAGACAACGTTCTGGAATGAATACGTCACATGACACTGGGGCTTTTGTCCGTCATCTAGGGTGCTGTGATTCTTTTGGCCAAGTTTATCTGGGGTTTTTCTTTTACAGAAATTTCTCCCTTCAGAAATCAAAACATGATTTTTACTACTAACAATTTAGTCAAATCATGGGCAATCTCTTCCCACACTTCACGATTTTCGAAACAAAAAGGAAATCAAAAGTATCATGGAAATGATGAAATTGCACACATAAATGCGCGAATGCCTTTTTTTTAGGAGCACTTATTTTTCCTATTCATGAAAGAATTAAAAACACGATAGATCTGGAGGTCAGTGAAGAACAATGTTTTAGGAAAAACAAAAGAACCAGAGAAGCTATACTGAGTATCCAGCTAGTGATAGATAAATATATAGAAGTCCAAAACAGTATATATATTTGTTTCATAGACTACAGCAAGGCCTTTGACAGAGTCCAACATGAAGAATTAATAAAATTCTTCAAGAAGCAGGCATAGATGGAAAAGAGATCAGACTAATTAAAAATATATATTGGGGAACAGGCTGCATTAATAAGGTATGAAAACAGCTACTCACCATACATAGAAATAAGAAGAGGCGTAAGACAAGGATGCATTTTATCACCAAGCTTATTTAATATCTTGACAAAGAACATCTTTAAAAATATAGAAGAAATGCCAGGATGGAAAATAATAATAATAAAAATATCAATGGGAAAATAATTAACAACCTTAGATATGCAGATGACACTGTTCTTTTGGCAGAAAGTGAACATGAACTACAAAGACTAATAGATCAAGTCAATAAATCAAGTAAAGAATATGGACTGGATATAAATATTTTTTTTAAACCATGATAACCAGCAAGGACACAGAAGAACAAGAGCTAAACATAAACATACATGGAGAGAAACTACAAGTAGAATATTATCAATATCTTGGACACAGTCACAAATGATGGCAGATGTGAAACAGAAGTTAGAAGGAGAATAGGAATGGCTAAAAGTACCTTCAATGGCATGAGGAAATTATTAATATCTAAACAAATTACAAACAAGTTAAAATGAGAATTATAAAATGCTACATCTATTCTATATTAATATATGGATCAGAAACATGGACACTAAATAAACAATTAGAAGACAGAATTGATGCCTTTGATATGTGGGTATATAGAAGAATAGGGAGAACATCGCGGAAAGAGAAGAAAAACAAATAAAGAGGCGCTAAAAACACTTAATGTGAAGAAAGAACTACTAAGAGAAATAAAGATCAGGCAAATAAAATATTTTGGACACATTAAAAAACATGACACCTTATTGAAGACCTTACTTGAGGGTAAAGTAAAATGGAAGCGAGCAAGAGGTACGCAGAGATACAAGTGGGAGAGTAATACAACACGATGGACAGGTTACTGTCTAGCAGAGTGCACCACCAAATTAAGAGACAGAATGTTGGGGGTCTGTTGCAGCCAACCTTCATTGCGGAGATGGCACTTTATAATGATGATTTTTTTAATCAAGAGATATATCATGTCCTGACATAAAAGAGTTATATAAGTCTGGGGTTATTTTGGAGGGTTTTTTTCCCAGGTTGATCTGGGGTTATTTCTAAATTGTGACTGGTAACACTCGTTTCATACATTACGAAGCACATTGTTTCAATTTGTAAGATGATTAAAGGAACAATAGATCAGTTCAACACAAATATTTGAACAACAAGCGAGAGCACCTAATGTAGTCAACTGAATTATCGTTTGCTGATGTTCTAGCTCATTTAATTTGTTCATATCGATTACATCGATGTTAAATGTAGCCGTTGGCAACACAATCATCATCATCAAGTGCCGTCTTCGCAACGAAGGTTCGCAACAGATCTCCAACATCCCCTGTATCTAGTTTTGGTGGTGCACTCTGCTAGACTGAAACTTGTCGATCTTGTAATGTTACTCTGCCACTTGTATATCTGCCTACCTCTTGCTCGCTTCCCTTTGACTTTACCCTCAATTAAGGTCTTCAACAAGGTGTCATGCCTTTTAATGTGTCCAAAATATTTTATTTGTCTGATCTTTATTTATTTTAATAATTCTTTCTTCATATTAAGTGTTTTTAGAACCTCTTTATTTGTTTTCTTCTCTTTCCATGACATTCTCCCTATTCTTTTAATTTTGTGTGTTCGTTCATCACAAGTGATAATTACCATTTTTACATATACATTTGGAAACAGAATTATCAATCAATCAATAAACCCATAACCCTTCAGGGTCGTAGGGGTACCACATTGGATGCTTCAGCACACAGAGTCCTCCAGCGAATTCTATCGTCAGCGATGCGGATGAGTGTGGAAATATCTAGCCCTGTCCATTCCTTGATGTTGTCTGTCCATGTCTTTATTTGTCCTCCTCTGCTTCTTCCACCCTCGACAGTTCCCTGCAGTATTGTTTTTGACAAGGAATCGTGCCTGCATACATGTCCGAACCATGCTAGTTTTCGTCGTTTCACTATTGAAAGCAATGGCTCCTGGACACCTGCACACAGAATTATGACCATTTATAGTTCGTAGATGGGTAATGAGCCCTATTCGAGCTGTAAATGTTATTGGGCAGTTCGCGCATGTAATGACCACTGAAGAAGGATTTTGGTCTATCCGTGACTTTTTAGCTACTCTCCGCTGCTGGGCTGCAGCATTTCTCTTCTTTTCACAAGATGATGCGCTCTTTTTGACTGTAGAGTGACATGTAGATCTATTTTGTGCAAGTTCTTCCGATGTGTCGTGGTCTATTTCAAACGCTTTCAGTGAAGTCTTTAACGAGTCCTTGTAACGCTTATTTTGGCCACCTTGAGAACGTTTACCCTTATCCAGCTCACCATATAGAATTATCTTTGTCAGGCGATAGTCTGGCATACGTACCAAATGACCTGGCATACCTACAAATCTTTTATACACCCACATCTCAAAGGCATCAATTCAGCAACAAAATACAAAGTGCAAATAGAAACGAAACAACCAAAACATGACAAAACTTGATTTCCCCAGCAAATTGACTAATCTCTACAATAGGTTTAATATGAGTAAATGTTCGTATTTCTTCTTATTTCAAGTATGTTACATTTTATGTTTGATACCTGAAGATATGGGGGTAATAAATTAAAGCTCACAATTTGGAAAAGATCCGTTTACATCACTCAGTTGCAGCAAGGAAACGTAATGGTGTAAACAAGTTATCTTACAGCGTTTCAGAAAATGGGCATCTCGAAAGGAAAGCTGGTGTATCACAGCTCATGTAGCATTGATATATAGCTGTTGTATCACAGCTAATGTAGCATTGATATATAGCCGGTGTATCACAGCTGATGTAGCATTGATATATAGCCCGGGAAAGCACTAGCCTCGTCACAAAATAATAAGTATATCGCGACATTGTGCACACTATCATGTTGTATGTTTGTAAGACGTGGGCAGTGCTCATGAGATACGCCTGAGAGTTAAATCACTTCCACACAAGCTGCATCCGCAAACTTATGACTTCTAGGACAAAGTGGCAAGATACGGTAAAAGTTTTTTTTAAAGATAACATTTAACTCCCGTGGGGGCTGCGAGACGTTAGCGATCTAACATTTAAGAGGTTCTGCTATATGAGGGCGGTAGCCGTCTCCTTTCCCTCGCAGTCTTTACTTCCCAGATTGATCCGATGCCAAATTCAGGCTGGATCGATCCGGAATCCGTTGCGGTTTTTTAAAAACACTTCCGCCTTAACTGGGGAATGAATCCAGGGTCATTCATATGTGAGGCCAATGCGCTAACCACTAAAAACTTCACGGTTCCTTTAAAGATAAAAGTACTTGATACTGAAGTCCTATTCCAAGTCTCGCCTGTCCTGATAAACTACTCCACCGCATATAGGAAGCAAAAGATATTAGTTTATATTTTTCGCGGGTCGAAACAAGAACAATAACTATGGTGCTATTATAAACTGCAGTAATGAAAGCCAATCTGCCCTGGATGTTGCCAGGTTGTAAAATATATGGATTTTAAAATCTATCAATTAACAGTATAGCCCCCCCCCCTCCCCAAGTAAATGATAAGTTTTTAAAAAATCTTCACAATACAAGAAAATCACTAACTATAATGTCTAAGATCAGCAATGGTCGTAAGATGCGATGGGTGGCAAGCACAAAAAAAAGAACTATTGAAGTAAAATCTTCATATTGAAATGTACAAATAACGAACTTCTTTCTTTTCGCTTTCCTACCCCTGTATGCCTTGCAGCATCAGGGGTAGAAGAGTTCTCTGGAGATGGATTTTGTGTGTGCTACATATGTGTTTGTTTTCGCTCTTTAATTTCTGTAATCCATCGTTTGCAAGGTGTGCCACTGGCTTTGTATTCATCGTGTCTGTATAGTAATGCTTTTTCAGGGGCACTGTTTGATGGTAGTATGGAAGCGTGCGAAAACCACTTAATCTGTTATTTGACATTGGTTGCATAGTGAAAAAAAACTAGATAAACGTGTCCAAAATAATCACAGCACCATAGTAGACGTACAACAGCCCCAGATCTAGTGAAAAAAACATTTACTCCTCCTCACCTTAATTAAAATCCCTAGTGCAAGTCATTTTCACATCCACGAAAATCAAAAAGAGCGAATCATCTTGTGGAAACAGAAGAAATGTCAACAGCGGAGAGTACCTAGACAAGTCAAGGATATACCAAAATCCGTCTACAGTTGTCATTCCATGCCCGAACTGTCCACTGACATTTACAGTTCGAATAGGGCTCATTAGCCATCTACAAACTATTAGGCATGGTGATAATTCAATAATTCATAATTCAAACTGAATTTTTCAAAAGTGAATGTAAAAAATGTGTCATCGTCATTTATGATAGACGAACACACACAGTGACGGTGAGATGATGGTTTTATATAGTGCAGTTTTGGTGTTCACTCTCACATATTTGTTTTTGAAAATAGGAAAAATCTTCCCCAAGATATGGTATTCTATGTTGTATCTATGTTGTATTCCCATTCGATGATGTGATGCTTCCACGATAAGTGAATTCTTTCATCTATATTAAGTTGTTGATCATCGATTAGAATACTGATGTTTCTGCTGTGAACATAAATGCTAATAATTGAAAAAATTACATTTTGTATAACAAATTGATTTCTTTTTCAGTTTTGCTTATTTTTAATTCTCGTGTCCTATCAACATCATCAGGTAGCATATCCTGAACAGGATTTAGCAGTCATCACAGCCTTTCGAAACTTCTGTCTATCTTGAGCCAGTCTTCCTGCTTCTGTTACTATCATGTTCAGGTTGTCTTTGATGTCTTGTGTCCATCATCTTCTTGGTCTACCTCTTGTTCGTCCCCCTGACATCATCCCCTCCATTTTGGTTTTCTCTAGGCCGTCATGGCTTTTGATATGGCCAAATTATTGTAGTTTTCTGGAAAGAACGATGCTGTTTAGTCAGTTTCCTGTTACATTCATTTCTCTCAGGGTTGCTGCATTGGTGATATTTTTGGTACATGGTATCCTGAGGATTTTTCTGTAACATTTTGTTTCAAATGCTGTTATTTTATTTTTCACTTTGTTGGTGATTGTCCAGGATTCACAACCATATATTGCCACTGGGAATATGCAAGCTCTTAAGAATGTTAGTTTTGTTGTTTTGCAGCAGCTAAGCCATATGTTTTTCATTTGTATCAGTTTATTTGACGCGATTGCCAACCTCCTTCTGACTTCTTCGTAGCAATCACTATTACTGTTATAAGAGAACAAATGTATTCAAAACTGATGACGCTTTCTAATTCGCTGTTGTTGATACTGATTGAGAAATTGCTAGTGGTTATGTCGCTTGTCATAATCTTGGTCTTGTTTCCATTTAGAAATAGGTTTTGTTTTTCACTATGTTCGTTAATGGAGTTTGTGAGGTGTTGGAGACCTGCTTGACTGTGTGCCAATAATGTTGTATCATCAGCATATCTTAGTTCTGGTTTCTCTTGTTGACCTCTGATGTGGAGTGGATCGAAATTATTTCTCTGTTGGTCATCTTGTCCTAACAGTCCAACTAAACTCTTCTCTTCCAAGATATAGATTGCTTGCAGCGTTTCCACAGCTGGGTTTTTTTCACAACTTGGAGTGTATTAACTCAAGAAAGATGTCATCTAAAGAAATCTAGTAATAAGTGTTACTCAGATGAACATCAGATTCCTTGAGTAGTTTATGTGGTATGTATGCCAGATCATGTGGTACGCATGCCAGATCATCGTCTACCAAAGATATTTCTCTATGATGAGATGCAGAAGGACATATGTTCCCAAGGTGGCCAAGAGATGTGCTACAAGTAGACCCTACTCGGTTAAAGACCACTACATTTCCCTCTACAGTCAAAATATGTGCAGAATCTTGTTTTTTAAAAAGGAGCTGTTCAACACTTAGCTGTTGTTCGTCCATCACATGATGATGATGACCATTTGTTACATCCACTTTTGAAAATTTAATTTTAGTTATGTCCTTGATTATGAGTTCGTAGATGGCTAATGAGCCCTATTTGAGCTGTAAATGTCCTTGGACAGTTCGGACATGGAATGACGACTGTAGACGAATCTGGGTCTATCCGTGACTTTCTAGCTGCTCTCAGCTGTTGAGCTGCTGCATTTATCTTCTTTTCACAAGATGATGCGCTCTTTTTTTAATTTAGAACGCCATGTAGGTCTATTTTGTGCAAGTTCTTCCCATGTATCGTAGTCTATTTCAAAGGCTTTCAGTGAGTTCTTTAACGAGTCCTTGTAGCGCTTCCTTTGGCCACCTTGAGATCGTATACCCTTCACTAGCTCACCATAGAGAAGTATCTTTGTCAGACGATGGTCTGGCATACGCACCAAATGACCTGCCCAACGAATCTGTGTCTGCATCAGGATCGTGTCAATGCTGGGGATACCAACTCTATCAAGGACAGTGGTATCTGGAATACTTAGAAAGACAATGTCAGATCAAACACCATCTAAAGTTATTATACCATGTCTTTCTTGTCTAAGAGTCTTTGCAACATGTAGGCCTATAGTGATTATAAGCCATCTAGAAACTAAAAGACAAGGACAAAACTCTAACTTAAATAATTTTGTAAAGTGATATATAACAACAAATGGCCATCATCATGTGATGGCTGCATAACATCAAGAATAAGTGTAACACAGAAACCAAAAATATAATAATTTAACACTAACAACAAGCACAAATATTAAACATTAGAATTATAAAATGCTACCTGTACTCTACTCTCTATGTGGCTCAGAAACATGGACAATGAACAAACAAGATATAAAATGTAAGTATTTGAAATGTGGATAAAAAAGAAGAATAGTTGCTAAAAAGAAGAATAAATCAATGAACCAATGAGGTTCTAGCAAAACTGCTTATGAAAAAGTACTACTAAAGAAAATAATAAAATATTTTTGGTATATTAAAAGACATGACACCTTGTTGAAGATGAAGACCTTACTTGAAGGTAAAGTTGAGAGGGGGATGCAAGTAAAAGGTTGGATGAGATACAAGTGGGAAGAAAAATATCATAAAACTGACATGACAGATTATATCAGAATGCACCAGTAAGGCAAGAAACAAAGGATGTTGGAGGTTTGTTGCAGCAAACCATCATTGCGGAGATGGTGCTTGATGAACAGTGAATAAATTTTAATATATTTAAATATTGAGCTGAATAGCATCATTCTAAGTAAATATTGTACAATTAACAAAGAAAAGTTTGAACACATCAAACAAAAGTGAAGCTCACATTTGAACAACTAAAGAAGCCTGCACTAAAGGGGTTGTCATAAATTACATTAATTAATAAATTAGGAGATGCTGAGGTCTGTAAAAGTTGGACAGTTGATTACAAGGGTGGGGAGATATGCTCAAGAACAATTGATGTTTACAAGGGTGGGGAGATATGCTCAAGAACAATTGATGTTTACAAGGGTGGGGAGATATGCTCAAGAACAATTGATGTTTACAAGGGTGGGGAGATATGCTCAAGAACAATTGATGTTTACAAGGGTGGGGAGATATGCTCAAGAACAATTGATGTTTACAAGGGTGGGGAGATACGCTCAAGAACAATTGATGTCACTATGATGTCATGTGTATAACAATTAAATTGTTTAAAAAAATAAAAAGCACTTTGAATAATACAGAGGGTGTAATCTTAAGCATAATAAATTACCATCCGCCTATCAGCAAAAAAATGAATATGGGGCCTATCCAATGCTTGTGGATGTCAAAAAAGACAGATTTTATAACAATTATAGCTTTTTGTGATGTATTAAGAACTAAATGGCTAGACAGTGGTAATGTGGACTTGTCTGGTCTTACAGATCCTACAAATTATAACAAGAGAATATGGCATCTTCATGGAAAGTATTAACCATATGCACTCTAAAACAATTGTCCTTTTCATCTGAAAATTAACACTCTGTTTATTTAATTTATGCTGTATTCTTTTTTTCAGTACCTCTGATGAGGTAACATTTTATTGTCAACATTTAACTTTATCTAGTCACCATGTGAATTATGTCATTTTGCCATGAATTATTATTATTTTAGTTGTATTTATGTAGTCTAAAATATGTTCTTTAGAATGTGCAACAAACAAAAATGTTCTGTTTTTTATGAAAAGTGGGGGAGGAATGTTACAAATTTGATATAGTTTAGCAGGGGTTACTAAAATATTGACAGTTGTTGACAAGAGGGAAGGAGTGGGTCATAACTGGTAATAAAAGATACAGAATTTGTAGACAGCACTGAGGGCAGATTTAAGAAAACTGTAAATTACAGGTTCATAAACATTAGATTGTATCAAATCATTGCTACATCACATAGTTAGTTACATTGTTGCTCTTACATAGTTACATTGTTTCATTTTCTCAGTCGTGGATGTCAATTTTTGTCTACTAACATGTGAGAGTTTTACAAAATTGTAGCATTGATAATGACAAAAATAAAGTATATGCAAAAATAATTAAAAGATAAATCCGACTACAGTTCATTAAGAAAATATCCCAAAGGCACTATTAAGTAAGATCACATACACAACATGATGTCGCTACATTTGGAAATAATTTCTACTACATTTTAAATTATATTATAAAAATATCAGAGCAGAAACTCATAGATAATGCATGCTACGCACTCAATTCATTGCATCATAATCAACTGAATGTTTCAACAATTAAAGAAAAACGTACTAACAACAAAGTCTCGCCATAAGTATTCCAGTGTTCTAGTTATATATTTATTTGCACTTTTATTTGGTGAAATGAAATATAATATCACTTTCATAAGAATGTTAGTGCACTCTGTTGTAGTTGCTTAAAATCCCGTTTCGTGTATAAAAAGTGTTTTCAACGATTCTATACCGTCCATGTTTTGGTTTCTTTATATCTTCTTTCTTGATAACGTCATTCAGTCTCCATCCATACTCCCAAGATGAACACGTTGGATAAGAAAATTTATCTTCCGGAATTTTATCGTAGCGCTGTCGAAGATATAAATGCCTACCTTTGCCTTCTCTTGTAAATCCGTCGTATAGGGTTTCTCTTATGTGGGGAGTTACAGGTCTCATCTCTGGTACATCGAATAGATCATCTGATTTCGCTCTGTCTAGACCTTGAGCTTCATTTAGGTCTACCTTCTTTCTGTTGTAGTGTGTCTTGCTTGATATCGGTGGAAAACATTCAAATAATGTATCGGAATGTCTGCTGTCTTCAATTTTCCTACGGAAAACTTCAAGCTGGTGTGCCTTGCTATGTGACTGTCCTTTAAGTCTAGCAAATGACTGCAATCTTGCAGATGCTTCTTTTTTAATGGATTCTTTCCAGAAATTTTGCATCTGTGTGTCAGCATATGGATTTCTCGCCATTTTGCGCGAAATTTGCTACACTTGTATGCTAACACAGATAGCTTAGCTGAGCTTGTACAACTTCAGATACAAAGGTAGTGATCCTTCCTAATTGAAAACACACAACGTCGTCAAGCCAACGTGACATCACAAAATCCCGCGAGACACGATATTCACATTTACACACACTTACCAACCAAAATGGCGCCCTTTTGGCCAGAAGAAGTTGATGTCTTTTCTGTTCCTCATTCCCGGATGAAGAAACTTGTTCATAAATACAGCAATATGGTATCGGCTAAGTTTTATTAAATTCGTTCTGGACATATACTTTTGTGCAATATGAAATATTTTGCTATGAAATGTTGTGGGCGTGGCCATGAGTAAATAACAATAACAACGAAAATTGTTCATGGCCATGGCATTTTTTCATTATAATAATTATATCACGATTACTAATCGGATTAGACCTCACGGATTTAGCTAGTTTTTAAATATTCGTCCAACTATTAGAATAATTCCATAGGCCTACTAACGTAAAAAGGCGAGGCATACCAAAATTGTTGTGCATTTGCCATTTGGTCCTCGCAAAAGGTAAGACAATGGCATTGCAGATGAATGCTGCTTTCTTTCATCCCTACATTTCAACATATACATGGACAGAATAAATAATAAAAGAAGCCCATATCAACAAAGAGAAAAACATTGCAAATAAACCTTATGATGAACTTAACAATGAAATCAACGAACTACTATTTCCTGATGACCAAAGTCTAATATACAAAGATGAAGAAAATGTGCAAAATCACATCAATGCATTGCTTTTAGAATATCAGAAACACAACACAAAAATTAACATTAAAAAAAACAGGAAGTTATGAAAATCAACAAGTCTGCAACACCAATGAATATAACAATAGATAACACCAAAGTGAAACAGGCCAAAGAATTTAAATATCTAGGCAGCATTTTTTCTGAAAATTGAAGACTAGACAGAGAAATAGAAACAAGGTGCCAAAAATCTAACAGTGACATACCAACTTTCACCATTACTCCTTCACCCAAAGATCAAGATGGAAATTAAAAAACAGATACTATCTACAATTTTTAGGCCTACACTCTGCTTGATTCTTGATTAGAAATTGGCCTCACAGCACGTGGGGCATTCTCATAAGTGCTCCGCCCTCTGTTCCAGCAGCCATTTGACTCGATGGTGACTTGAATCTAATGCTGCCGAAACAGACATCGACATCAGGGCACAACTCTGGCCCTTGCGACAGGTTTCTTTGTTGTTCTGCCCACCCACGCCGTGCCCATAACTAGTTCAAGCACAACGTCTGCCTGTCGGAACAACATGGTAACTGTTATCGAAGGTTACGACTACGGGATTGTATAGATAACGTGCCATGAAGCTTCTATAAGAAGATAACCTCAATATAAAGGCATGTCATCTACTAAGGTATTCTGCTACACTCTGCTACCAATGTCAAACATGGTCTTTAACAGCCTCACAGTGCAGGAAAATCGTTACCCGTGAAATGAAGTGTCTGAGAAAAGCTGCAATGGTTACTAAACTGGATAAAATAAGAAAAGAAGAAATTAGAAAAAGAGTTGGTATAATATCATGTATTGAACATATTGAAAGATAGCAAGTAAAATGGTTTGGTCACCTTATGAGAATGAACCCAAACCAAATACCAGTAAGAGCATATAACAAAAGAATATCCAGGCGTCAAGTCAAAGGTAGACCAAGAAAACGGTGGATAGAAAACATCAAGAAAATGGTGGATAGAAAACATCAAGATAACCTTGAACAAGCATGGACTAAATGCAACCACGGCGATACATTTGGCCTTGGAACGGCAGCTTAAGCTTCCACCCCTACGCTTAACAGCAAGTGTGAAATAATAGGCTAACGGATAATTTGCATAGAATGTTTGTTCTATGAACGCTGCGGTTTCCCAGTTTCTTCATTTCATCATCAGGTAGCATATTATATTCTGAAATTTAGCAGTCATCACTGCCTTTCGAAACTTAAACCACTCTTCCTGCTTCTGTTATTGCCATGTTTAGGTCGTCTTTGATGTCTTGTGTCCATCTTCTTGTTCGTCTCCCTGGCATCATCCCCTCCAATTTGGTTTTCTCTGGGCCGTCATAATGTTTGAAATGGCCAAAATATTATAGTTTTCTGGAAAGAACCATGCTGTTTAGCCAGTTTTCTGTTAGATTAATTTCTCTCAGGGTGGCTACATTGGTGAATTTATTTGGTCCATGGTTTTCTTCATTTAAAGAAAGAAATGTGTAGGCCTATAGGCCTAGTGCTAAAGTTAAAGAATATGGTTGTCATATATTTACAAGTGTCACAAAGATATGTGTTGTAGGTTCCAGAGAGGGATTCAAAGTATATCAAAATTGTGACCTACCATTTTAAATTCAGGCTTAATGCTTAGGCTTAGCCTATGTCATGTGACGTAGTCTCTCCAAAAAATTTAGAAAAATGCAATAAAAATAATGAAAAGGCTGCAGGAGCTGACAACATAACAGCAGACATAATAAAAACTCTAGATGAATTTCATGTGGAAATTGTCACAGAATAGTACAATTACATTGGCCTATATGAAACAGGTGACATACCTATTCTATCTACCGGTATCTATTCACTAAACCCTTGATTGCCTTTCAGCATCAGGGGTAGAAGAGTTCTCTGGAGATGGTCTTCGTGTGTGCTGAGTATATTGTGGAATTATTTATTTTTATTTCAGTGGTCCATCGTTTTCGTGGTCTGCCTCTAGGTCTGCCTTCACTGTATCTGTGTAGTATAGCTTGCTGTGGTACGCTGTCTGATGGTAGTCTGCTGATGTGTGCAAACCATTTGATCTGTTGTCTCTTAATATATTTGAAGATTTGAGCGATACCAATTCTTTGTTTAATGTCCTCATTCCTCACTCTGTCTCTTAGTGATATTCCTAGGATTCTGCATAAGCATGCCATTTCTGCTGTCATGAGTTTATGTTTATCTTGTGCTGTCATTGTCCATGTTTGGCATTGGTCGCATATATTTGGCATAATAATCATTTTGAATAGTGTTATTTTGGTGTTTAAATCTACATTTTTGTTTCTCAAAATTGGTGTCATTTGTCCTAGGATTTGGTATGCCCTACTCTTAGGTATGCCATTGTCTTTGCTATTTTGCAGATGTGATCTATGTATGTTATTAAGGGGGATAGTACACATCCCTGTCTCACTCCCGAGTGGATTTGATAATTATTGGACGTGCCTGAGCTCAACATTTAGGTGACATACTTAAAGTCATCAATATTCATACCACTACTTAAGATGCCTGTGGATTGTACAGAATACAGAACAATAAGTTCTATTATCCACATAACCAAAATAATACTCAAAATATGTAATTAACATGTAATTTGCTCTACTAAAATTGACGCCTACATTGTTTTCAATATTTTCTCATCGCTGAAATCATAAGATGATATTGTTCATGCAGACCAATCCCATGTGAATATTGCCAAACTTTGTCTATCAACCAACACAGACCCATGCCAGGTGAATATTGCAAATTTAGACATTAACCGTTAGGGTTCTGGATTGAAATTATGCAATTTTTCCCCTGCACCTGAATTCTTTTTGGAAAATTTACATTATTTATAGTGAGTATTTGGTAAACGCTGTAACTTTTTTGTTTATAAAGATATCAAAATAATTTGTGCATATGTAAATAAAGGATTGAAAGTGAATGTAATCATGTTTTTCTTGTTATATGTGTGATATGACAGTTGTGAACAAGTTGTGAAGTGAAAATTATAGAGAAAAACACCATTTAAAAAATTGCAAATATAATTTCTTAATTTAAAATATAAAATACTTGAGCAATGTGTGGCCACATTGATAAAATCCTCTTAAATACCTATTCCTGTTGTATATATGTTGTTTCAAACTAATGTAATATGAACTGAACAAACTAATAAAACATGAAGAAATCACATACAATGTTCGTTTGTTCAAGACTAGGCCTAGCCAGACATACAACTTTTTTATTTTAAATGCAGACACGTGGCACCCCTGATACATATATGTTTTTGTGTTTTTAAATGAATAAACACCCATTCTTATAGTAAAACAACAACTAAAACATTAAAACAGCAATTAAAACATATATACATTCCATGACGATCACTTACCATGCCATGCAGTACTACATTTTATAGTAAAAAATGGCATTGAAAATGGACAAAGTCATTCCAGAAATTAGTTGATAAAATCAGTCGGCTTTCTGCCTTACAATCATGTGTAAAGGAATTTGACCTTTAGGCTGTGACGTACTGCTAGCTTCGTGTGGCGGGAACTGTACGTCATATGCGCTAAACTTCGTGTGATTCCGTACTGATCAATCTGGACATAGCAATGGAGGCCAGATTTCAAATTTTTAATATTATGCATTATTTCATTCAGCTTTCGTGACCTTGTTAAACTCAGATAAAAAAGTTGATAGGTCTGCTTCAATCTAGCACTATGCACTGAGAGCCCTGCTCCCCCAGGGTCATCCAAGGGGAGATGGGGAGGGGCTCTGTGCGTATCAGCAGATCACTGGATACTGCAGTAGTCTTAGCTACTGTGAAATGCATCTTTATCGATATTTCGTCACTTTAAATAATATACATATTGAAAGTGTCCACTACTGGCCATAATGTACCGGCTGTCAACCCAAACAAACTCATCCCAGGTAAATATTGCAGATTTTCAACTCACATCCCAAACAGGCTCACTACATCAGATGGCTGAGTTGTTAATGTTAATTTTTTCATATTCTGTTATAATCTCATGATGTTAACATAAATTCTACATTGGAGAACATAGTCACAACAGGTAAGATTGAAGACAACAGAGTCAGAGGTAGCAACGTGAGAAAATATTAGACAGTTTAACAACCTGGCACGGCAGGGAAACAAGAACAATCTTGATACATAATGCTGGAGATAGAGAGCTGTGGAGAGCCATGATTGCCTACGCCAGCTGGCATGGCACCTGATGATGATGATAAACACACAGAAAAAAACATGTATCCATAATTCAGCCAATGATTTATCTGTTTATATAGCTTTCAGGACCAGCTGCATGTACACATCATAACACATGCAGATTACCTTTATATTCATGCCAAGTCATGAGGGAGTTACAGGTAATGAGCAAACCAATACACTGCACTGGCGAGTATAGGAGCACTGTGTCAATCATGAAAATGTTAGATTATTGGATTGATCTGAGATAGTGAATGGGTTGAGGGCCTTGTTCGCTCAGAAGATTTTCAAATGTGTGAATCATGTTCGCTCTCAAGGTTGCGTGAGATTGATGTAAATATTGTAACAGCCTGCAAAGAGAAACATGATAGAAATACATAGAGACAGATAAGTCAGCATCAAACTGCAACTGTTGGACATTACAATCTGATGGATTTATTGAGACGGAGATCGGAGCACCTATGGACTTGTCTGGAGTGCGCTGATGATAGCCTTCAGTCATAACACAGGCAGATGTAAGCATGTAGGGGATCTTCCTAGATTTATAGTTTCATTTGTTGTTACGTGTTATGAGTGGTACTCTCGGCAGGCTGCATGTCATTTCGTTGAGAGAGATTGAGTACATATGAGCGTAACCCAGGTACAATGAAGTCAATCCTCTATGCATTTCAAGCCCATTTATGTAAAAATATGCACATATAAACACAAAAACAAACATAAACAGTCAATCTATTCTATATAATAAATCTATTCACTTTTCTGTGTTCAGATTGCTCGGACAGATTTCCGTGATGAATTCCACCTGACGACACTACTGAAGAATCTGATGAATGTTTTTACTGAATTCAAAGCACACGAGCAGATTGAGAACATGCTGATCATGAAAAGACTCAAGAGCAAGCTCAAAGCTGCCTCTGTGACTAATGCTGCGGTGTGCAACTGTCATAATGACAACCGGCTCACGGACATGCTAGATCTCGTGGAAGATGGCTACAGGTGGGGATTTTTTTAATCTGATGTATTCGTTGTCTAACATTGTTTCACTGCCACTGTGTCAGTTTCTCGGTTCTGTGCATGCTGTCATGCCTCTTCCAGTGTCATATTAAAAATATCCTCGATATCCTGTGTTCATCGATGTCTAAGACAGGCCCTTTTTTCTGGGATTTTTTTATCCGTGATTAATATTTCTAACCCAAAGTCTCTTTTTATATCTTTCAGCATTCAATCATTACTCTTTTTTATTATAAAACATACAACATATACAGTTTCTTACTTATAAAACATGTATAGAAACTGTATAAGTGTGTATTATCAGCTTGAAATGCAGAGTTATGTGCTCTACGTGATGCTCTTGGAAATCTGCATGCTGCCCTGTAGAGAAGGACAATGGACATATAGGAAAACATGAGTACAGTGTCATCAATCCTCTGAACCTTGTGACTTTTTCTTTAACAATGATTATTTTAATAGTTCAGTAACATGTAGTCAACTACATAAAATGATGAACTTACACCAATTCTGAAAGACATATCTATCCCGATGAAAACCAAAAGGTAAATCATAAATTCAATCTTCTTAGCAACATGTGTTATCAATGTCAGACATGGATACTAACTAAAGCACAAAAGAGAATATTTACAATGTATGAAATGTGATGTTTAATACAAGAAGCAAACAGAAGAAGAAGAGATCATGTCAGAAATGAAGAGATGACTGTAAATTTTGGACATTGCATGTGGTTAAATATATTGGAAAAAAAACAGACTCAGAAATTGTTCAGCCACTTAATGAGAATGAACCCTTATTGGCCAAGACCAAGAGCATATAATATGTAAATGGAAACAGCAAGTGGCAGAGGAAGACCAAGAATAAGGTGGATTAAAGGAGTTGCCAACATTATGACCATCATAATATTAATGCATTTGAAGTGACCTAACCTGCAATAGCCACGAAACCGATCGTCATTCAATCTTGTAATAATTTACAGAAAACCGATCGTCATTCAATCTTGTAATAATTTACAGAAAACCGATCGTCATTCAATCTTGTAATAATTTACAGAAAACTGATCGTCATTCAATCTTGTAATAATTTACAGAAAACCGATCGTCATTCAATCTTGTAATAATTTACAGAAAACCGATCGTCATTCAATCTTGTAATAATTTACAGAAAACCGATCATCATTCAATCTTGTAATAATTTACAGAAAACCGATTGTCATTCAATCTTGTAATAATTTACAGAAAAATCAGAGAAAAGATCATAGATAGATATGTAGGTAGGTAGATAGATAGCATCATGTAGACCTTTGCTGTTTTTGTGTGACTAAAATATCTACTTTCATTTGATTAGATTTTTGTGTGACTAAAATATCTACTTTCATGTGATTAGATTTTTGTGTGACTAAAATATCTACTTTCATTTGATTAGATTTTTGTGTGACTAAAATATCTACTTTCATTTGATTAGATTTTTGTGTGACAAAAATATCTACTTTCATGTGATTAGGTTGGCTCATACAACAGAGCAGGAACGACAGATGTATGGCAAGAAATTGATGAATGCATTGGAGGTGTTCACAGAGAACTTTATCCCTCACATGGAAGAGGAGGAAGAGGTATAAGCACATGTTGATTGCCTTGTCTCTTGTTGTCGTCGTGTCTTTATGTTTTCTCTTTCTACTCTTTCTGTCTGTACATCTCCTCTTTCTGTCTGTACATCTCCTCTTTCTGTCTCTAATGCTCTCTTTCTGTCTGTACGTTCTCTCTTTGTGTCTGTACAACTCTCTTTGTGTCTGTACAACTCTCTTTCTGTCTGTACATCTCTCTTTGTGTCTGTACATCTCTTTCTGTCTGTACATTCTCTCTTTGTGTCTGTACATCTACTCTTTCTGTCTTTAATGCTCTCTTTCTGTCTGTACGTTCTCTCTTTGTGTCTGTACAACTCTCTTTGTGTCTGTACAACTCTCTTTCTGTCTGTACATCTCTCATTGTGTCTGTACATCTCCTCTTTCTGTCTGTACGTTCTCTTTTTGTGTCTGTACAACTCTCTTTGTGTCTGTACAACTCTCTTTGTGTCTGTACAACTCTCTTTGTGTCTGTACATTCTCTCTTTGTGTCTGTATGTTCTCTCTTTGTGTCTCTATATTCTCTCTTTGTACATCTCTCTTTGTGTCTGCACAATTCTCTTTGTGTCTGCACATCTCTCTTTGTGTCTGCACATCTCTCTTTGTGTCTGCACAATTCTCTTTGTGTCTGCACATCTCTCTTTGTGTCTGTACATCTCTCTTTGTGTCTGCACATCTCTCTTTGTGTCTGCACAATTCTCTTTGTGTCTGCACATCTCTCTTTGTGTCTGCACATCTCTCTTTGTGTCTGTACATCTCTCTTTGTGTCTGCACATCTCTCTTTGTGTCTGTACATCTCTCTTTGTGTCTGTACATCTCTCTTTGTGTCTGCACATCTCTCTTTATGTCTGCACAATTCTCTTTGTGTCTGTACATCTCTCTTTGTGTCTGCACATCTCTCTTTGTGTCTGCACATCTCTCTTTGTGTCTGTACATCTCTCTTTGTGTCTGCACAATTTTCTTTGTGTCTGTACATCTCTCTTTGTAAACAGAATACATGTTTGATTTCTATTCTGTAGCATTTACTGACTGACTTGAGTTGTTTGCCAGGTGTTCCAGCCAATGTTGATGCAGTATTTCACGTATGAGGAACTGAAGGAACTGAAAGTCAAAGTGATTTACCAGCACGACATTTCCAAGCAGCACGAGGAATGTCACCATGAGAAGTTTGTGGAGGATTTATTTGTGTGTAAGTCTGCTGATTCTGTTGTGTTGTTTTTTAAAAATATGTTTTGTAGAGATGGTTGGCACAGAAGATTGTACTGTGCTCCTGAATATAAATAACTCAAATATCGGAGGAAGTTCAACAAAATTGAAGTGCCACAGTAACCAGACACATAGAGGTAAATGCAAATAAAGTAAATAGGTTACGAGAAAAAACTATCAATATAAAATATAGAAAATAACAATAAAACAAAGAACAAATACAATTGTCAACGTTTCTGTCCAATTGGGACCTTTAATTTTGTGTTTCTCTGGATTTGTCACTGGGTGATAATTTTCTGGTGAGAGAAATCATTCTCCCAGCTATTTTGGTTAAATTCGTTATGGTTTTGTTTTCTTAACTGTTTTTGTTGTCATGATTAAGATTAGTTTGTAAAGGTTGTCTTTATATGTCAGAGTGTTGCCTCAATTATGCAACCTTATATGTCAGTGTGTTGCCTCAATTACACAACCTTATATGTCAGTGTGTTGCCTCAATTACACAACCTTATATGTCTGAGTGTTGCCTCAATTGCACAACTGAGAAGAACCTGTGCTAGATGTTAGAAATGCTATGGGCTGTTATATGGGCTAGATGTTATATTGGTTATGGCTTTGTTTTCATAACTGTTTTTGTGTCTTGATAAAAGTCCCAATGGAGTTGACAATTGTATTTGTTCTTTGTTTTATTGTTATTTTCTATATTTTATATTGACAGTTTTCTTCAGTAACCTGTCTACCTTATTTAGTATTTACCTCTAGTGTTTAAACCAGCATCATGGCACATAGTTTTCCCATCAGTGCTCAGCTGCCTAGTCAATGGCTGACCAGAAATCGCTTACTGCACTTGCTCAGTATATATGCCTCAATCTTCACAAAGCATGAGCCCTGGTATTCTACTTCCTTGTGATTGGGTACTTCCACATGGAAGTAATTATTATTTCAAATCACAGATAGCAAGTGAACTCGAAACAAGGGTCTGCTGGTCAGAGGACCATTGACTTTACACTACCATGACACTCTACAGGGAAGAGCCGTAACTATTAATAAATCAAATCATACAGAAATATTGTATCACTTTGCATCATCTACTTTCTTATCCAACAATTGCTCTATCTTCTACATTGCATCATCTACTTTCTTATCCAACAATTGCTCTATCTTCTACATTGCATCATCTACTTTCTTATCCAACAATTGCTCTGTCTTCTACAGCTGATGACTCATCGGAGCATACAGTAGAACCAGAATGCCATTTTTTAAAGTTACCAATGGAAATATGCCTACAGATTTTCTCCTTTTTGGGTCCCAGAGATCTTTCCAGAGTTGGTCAAGTTTCACAGAAATTTCTAAACCTTTCCAGGGAGCCAAGTTTGTGGTCAAGATTGCATCCAGTTAACTGGGCACGGGGTATGTTGTATGTGTTGAGGGGTTATGTTGTATGTGTTGAGGGGTTATGTTGTGTACATCAATGTCTCAAGTAGTGTCAACATACAAGATCCGTTAAAGAATTATCCCAAATTTTTCAAAGAAAAATACAATAATTTCCCTGAACTTCTGAAGCTCCAATCCCCTTTATAAATACTCTCCTTTGGACTATATACACAAAAAATAAAGCTGTGGAGATTCATGATCGCCTATGCCAGTCAGTACGGCACCCGATAATGATGATGAAACAGTATAGAAAGATGATTGACAGAGCTCTTGGAATGTAAAACTGTACAGACAAGATGTAGTTATGTAGTGAGTTGTTTGTTTCAACAAGTGTTGTTATATTTCAGGGAACTGGAGTTTTACCCCAGAGACACTAGGTGGGGTGGATGGACAAGGCTTGCCATCCAGTCATATCAATGATGAGGATGAACAAGATACATACTTTTGTGTGGATGAGGATGCAGATATTGATGAGTCTGGGGACAGTGATGAAACAGAAAGTGTAGGGGCTCTGGGTCTGAAACAGGTACCATTTATTTCCTATCTTGTCATTTCCCTTTGTACAGTTAACATCATGGGAGGAAGCTGGAGTTGTCTGTCTTTGACCATTTGGCTCGCATTACCATAAATAGTCTGTGCCTCTTTAAGGTTTATTTGATTGTCTTCACCCATCTAGTTCTTGGTAGTCCTCTTGTAGCCTGATCTTATGCTGTTGTATGCACGGTTCCATTAATTCCATTCTCATGAGGTCATGAAACCACATGGTTTGCTGTCTCTTGATATAGTCTTGACTTGGTCTTTATTTCTTTCCTGATATCTCCATTTCTCTGTCATAAATAGAAGGGGAAGGAGAGAATAATTTTTGAATCCCAATTTTGCAGCATGTAATTAAGCTCATATGAAATCATAGCTCTTTGACTATCCTGGCACAATCATAGTCAAACCTGTTCCCTTGGATACTCAACCCTTTCAGCACTATGAGATTTCCCTATTGTCAATCCCCTGTCACTAAGACAAGGGGCACAACTCCTCTAAATTATCAATATATGATGTTAACCTTTAGGGCCCAGAATTAAAAATTAAGAAACATCCCCTTGGGCCTGAATTCTTTTTTGGAAAATTTGCGTTATTGATGGTGGGTGTTTTGAGAACGTGATAACTTTTTTGTTTTAAAAGATATCAAAATAATTTTTGCATATCTAAATAAAGGAGTGAATAGTGAATATAGTCATGTTTTTTTTGTTGTTGTATGTGTAATATGACAGTTGTGAGCAGTTGTACAATTAAAACAAGTAGTCACGATCACTTACCCATGCCGCACGGTACTCAATTTGATAGTTGTTTGTGTTTGTTTGTTTTGCGTTCGCTCCATTGTAACCATCACGGATATCCGTGCGGTTTCCGCCGGGAGCGTGATTACGTTGTGCCACCGTTATGCGCCTTGTAGGCCTAGCACATCCGATTTCAGCATGCCTTGACAATTCGGGTGGGCTACCCTTAGCCTGTGACAGCCTCTATATCTGTCTCCAGGCACGCGTAGTGGCGACTCTTCGCCCAGACGATTTTTTTTTCTCGTCTGACTCGCACGAGGTGTTCCACTGTCTATGAACTTGCCTCGTGTAATTGGGCGTGCTGTGCCTGTGCCCATTGGGTACTGAACCGTTTCTCATCCGTGAGTCTGGTTCCTTAAGGGGAAGAACTCAACAGAGGAGTTGGACCCTGGCTCTTTCGCCCTCTTAGCCGAGGTGTCATTCACGACATCGTGTACCCTTTGTCCAAGTTCGAGTCTCACACCACGCGTTCTAGAGCTGAGCGTCCTTGTCCCAATAGCGCCTGAGCCCATCAGGTACTGAACCCTTTCTCTCTTCAAGTGTATTTCCAGTGTAGGAAAACCTGACAGTAGATTTGGGCCAGTGCTAAATCGTTGTCCCTTTTGTGCCTGAGCCCATCGGGTACGGAACCCTTTCTCTCTGCAAGTGTACTTCCGGTATAGGAAACCTTGACAGTAGAGTTGGGCCAGGACTACCATCATTGTCCCTTTGTTGCCTAAGCCCATCGGGTACAGAACCCTTTCTCTTCACGAGCATATTTCCGGTTTAGGAAGGCTTGACATTAGAGTTGGATTAGGTCTTCTTGCTTTACCAAACGCCAATGAATGGGTCTGGGTCTCTGCCTGTAAGTAACACAGGTAACTAGAAGCTCGTCTCGAGCTGACGGAGCTTGTAGTTCCCCTTTCCTAGGGACTTTTCACTTTCTATTTGCAGTTCGCGCTGCCCTCTAGCGCTGTTCTGCCCTTTCATTGTTTCATTGTACTCGGTATGAAATCTATTTGTCTCTCGCCATGCATCTACCTTTACGTGCATTTTACATTGGCCGCCCCTCCAATGTTCGGACTGGACTGACTAGCTTCACTGTATGTCGACAGTGTCGCAATATAGTGTGTGTGTGATACGAGACGTGTGAGAAAGTGATAAAGACAGATTTAGACTTATCTAGATCTAGGCCTACCTTATTTGTGATCGATCGTAAGCTGTGAAATCTGTTGACTATTATATATTTTACATAATGGAAACATTGTGGAATAATTTAATAATCACAGACAAAGAACTTACCTTACTGGTTTCTCACATTTTTATATGTTCTTCTTCTTCTTCTTTCATTCACTTGAAACATGTCTATATCTGTAATTCTGTCTCCTTAACAAAACTCACTGTCTTTTGTAGTTCATACAGTGTCCCATAGAGCTTTGATTCCAGTGTTGTTTCCTCTGGCCAATATGTATGCCTCAGCGTTTCATGCTCAGAACACTCTTGAAGTATATGTTTGGCACTCTGTACTGCCTGTCCACATGTACACATGGCCGTGTTGCCAATCTTGAACTTTGTATACATGTGACTGCGGAGTCGGTTATGTCCTGTTCTGAAACGTAGAATTATAACTTGCTCTGATCTGTTCATAATGTGATAGTCATCATGTGTTGGCGTTTGTGGCTTTCTTATTGACTTGATCATCTGTTTTTTCTGATGGTAGGTGATTGGTATATCTGGTTGGTCTTCGGCAGCACCTTCCTTAGCCAGTTGGTCTGCTTTTTCATTTCCTGGTATTCCACAGTGAGAGGGTATCCACTGCATGGTTACCCTATACTGGTAAGACAATTCGCTATTTTATCTGTTTACACGATCATTTCACTGGATATACTATTGACAAATAGTATAATAAACACGATTCACTGTCTTGTCGCTTCGCTACGACGCAGAAGACTCAGAACTACGTAAAAATCACTTCATATCGTTTTCAGCGCCAATCTGCCATTACAAACAAAATAGCGTCAAAGTGTCTTCCCAGTGTTACCATTATATTCTGTCAAAAAGCTACAATCTCGATTTTTCAAGAATTTTTTGTTCGGCATCGGGTTTACCGAATCAGGCGGTGGATTCCGCCTTGCATGTCAAGAAATGATACAATTCCGGCGGTATGCACCGCCCAGTTTGTAAACACAGTGTGCTAAAGGTTAAAAATGCATTTTCTTTTAAACTGTTCATCATATCACACTCAGACTTGGCAGATCAACAGAAAAATGAATAGTCTTGAATGATCCTATATCAAAGATAATTTAATACATATATATTTTTAAAAATAAACTGTCAAACTCAACATAATGTGGGGAAAATTTTGAGATATATTCTCTAATCTCTTTTTTCTCAAACAGGTTGACATGCCTGAAATATTTAACCCGTCATCTATTACTCCAGTACATGCCATACTCGAGCAGAATACACAGGCCCATCATAATATATATATAAAAAAGATGTTTTGTTTTAATGGCAGTTACAGATGTCCAGCATGTGTCTGCTTTCCTTGTTTGTTCTTTGCGTTATGTTACATTAAAATTTGTCAGATCGGCTGAAAATTGATAAACTAATTGTTGACAATGATGCTTTAGTATTCATAACGTGTGGCAATCTCATCAAGATTATGTACAGACCTAACATTTTCTACAAAATTCTCAACTTCTCGAAAATCTACATCACTCCGCTGAAATTTGCGATGTTGTGAGTAGTACCACATTTCTCCTTCTCTTTGTCAGAAACATTAGGTCTATCTAACAAGGAACTTCACTGTCACTTTCCACATTATATTTGGTGTGCAAATTACTTACAATGTACATATTTCCATCATATCTACGACTGTCATCATCAGTGTACATACGAACAATATCCTCGAGTGTTAACAAAATTGTGTCAAAACTGCAAATTTTGAAAAAATTAGTCAAAAATCAGTCAGATATAATACTTCCACGATGTATATATGCACAGAAAGTGAAACTACTGTGACCTGCGTATAGGTCACTGCCAGTTATTAATCCAGTGAAAACTAAAAATGTAATATCAATCGCAAAGAAACAAGTAAAAAAAAAGTGACCCCATGTGACTGTAATTGTCTACCACTGGTAGCGATGCATGGTGACTAAGAGGAATCTGGTTAACCCTTCTCATGTGTGAACTTGACAATGTGTTCACCACCAGGACTATATTTACCCTTCTCATGTGTGAACTTGGCAATGTGTTTACCACCAGGACTATATTTACCCTTCTCATGTGTGAACTTGACAATGTGTTCACCACCAGGACTATATTTAGCCTTCTCATGTGTGAACTTGGCAATGTGTTCACCACCAGGACTATATTTAGCCTTCTCATGTGTGAACTTGACAATGTGTTCACCACCAAGACTATATTTACAGATATTCATCAGTGATTGATTAGGTAAGGTACTAAAGGTTAAAAAACCTGCAATATCATGAACAGGAAAATATGATGTAATACAAGTGTCTTGTGGTTTTTAAATAGCAGTTTATTCTTGCCTCAACAGATTCTAAAGGAGGCCAAGATGCTAACTGCTATTGTGAAATACCTGTTGCCTCAAGTTGGGTCAGGGGTCAAAGTGTGTGACCTCGCCTTCAGCAAGGGCTTGAGCAGTAGCTTGGTAAATTTCTTCTTCAATAATAAGAAATAAAACGTGGAAACTTGTCCTGTAAATAGCAGATGCTTGTATTCCACTATTTTTTGAACTGTTCGATCCCACTTATATGTTCATCACCATGGCCAGAGTAGATATGAACTACATTCTCAGAATGTGGTCCTGGGTAACACAGATGTATGGGAAACAAAATATGTGGTACTGGCATCATGCAGATGCATAGGAAAAAGAATTTGTGGTCCCGTTAACACACATATCTACAGGAAACAGAATGTGTTCCTGGTGACACACAAATGTATGGGAAACAGAATATGTAGTCCCGGTAACACAAATGTATGGGAAACAGAATATGTGGTCTCTGTAATACAAATATATGGGATACGCCCCGCCGAAGACGGATGTGTCGGGCCATTGGCGCAAATAAAATGGCGACACAACGCATTTCCATTCTCTGGACTACATCCTGCTAGAAATCTAGTAGGACAATGGTCTTGCTACAAGGGAGAGCCAGCAGGAGTTTGAGAATGAACGATGATGAAGAAGAAGATAACACAAATGTATGGGAAACAGAATATGTGGTCTCTGTAATACAAATATATGGGAAACAGAATATGTGGTCCTGATAACACAAATGTATGGGAAACAGAATATGTGGTCTCTGTAATACAAATATATGGGAAACAGAATATGTGGTCCTGATAACACAAGTGTATGGGAAGCAGAATATGTGGTCCTGGTAATACACTGGCATATGGGAAACAGAATATTAGGGAGTGTGAAGTATAGATACCTCTTAGTTCATGTATATTTCTGTCATACAATTTAGTTGATGAATTTTTTAGTCTTTGTTATATAGTTTAGTTCATTTATATTTCAGTCAGTACAGTTTAGTAAATGTTTATTCAAGTTTTTTATATACAGTTTAGTTCATGTATATTTGGTTGGTTGGTTGGTTGCTGATCCAGCGGTCCATGGGCTCATGCCCTTTACCCAATGCCATTAAAATAGCATTATATTTCTGGGAAGTCTGTGGATTTTCTGCCCACCATGGGTCAGATCCAGAGAATAACTATCACACCACCAGGAAGATAGGTTTTAACCTATGCACTGCTCCGCACCACTACAGTCAAGATATGGTTCACTATGCTCATTCCCTGCCACTAATTGACTACTGGTTATGCTGAACTTCTCTATTGTTCCAGGCATGCAACCAAATGTTCAAGTCAAAAGGATTGTCATGTCCTGAGTCACTGTGCCTCTATGATGGGCCTCAGCCATAAGAAAAAAACAGTGCTGTCAGTTTCCTCCTCCCCAGTGCTGTGCAGTAAATCTCTGACTCCCTCGCAACCACAGAGGGTGCATACATACATAAAAATAGCAAAGCATAAAACACATTGCAACAACAAAATAAAAACAGGAGAAGCATAATTGTATAGATGACTTGCCATGAATCTTTTATAAGAAGATAACTTAAATATAACGGCATGTCATCTACTAAGGTTTTCTGTTGCATGGGTGGTTTATCTAGTAGACCATTGGTGAGACCCATAGATGCAACTACATGCGAATCATGTATATTTCAGTCATACAGTTAAATATACATGTATATTTCAGTCTTTGATATACAGTTTAGTTCAGATTGAAATGTTATTGTTGACGACTACTGATTTGTCCACATAGAAGAAATATTCTGTTAGAAACATGATTGGATACATTGTGAAAGTCTTGTTACATTGTGCTCTTTATAGGTTCACAAGATTCTGAAACTGTGTCCAAACCTGGAACATTTAGATTTGACTCACACCAATGTAGGAGATATTGCATTCAAAGAGTAAGTCCTCTAAACATTAATCAAGAAAGTAACTGTACAAACTTCATAGAAAGTAAAGTAATATGTTTAGAAAGTAAGGTGGAATCTTATGTAGGAAGTAAGATATATGTCTTGTTTAGAAAGTAAAATGGAGTCTTATATAGAAAGTAAGGTGGAATCTTATGTAGGAAGTAAAATAGAAAGTAAGATATATGTCTTGTTTAGAAAGTAAAATAGAGTCTTATATAGAAAGTAAGGTGGAATCTTATGTAGAAAGTAAGGTGGAATCTTATGTAGAAAGTAAGGTGGAATCTTATGTAGAAAGTAAGGTATGTGATGGCTTGTTATAAATTGAATGTACATACCAGGTATTTTAAATATGCTCCAATCTTGACACGTGATGTTTATAGTTTTATTATTTTTATTTTGACAAACAGAATTCAACATTAGGTGTATGCAGATGAACCTTCGCATTTGACTCTTTCAACACTTCTACATTCGTTTTTGTGGCAGTCCATGGTATTCTCAGCATTCTTCTGTTAAACCACATCACTATTGCCTCTAATTTCCCACTTTCTAGTTTGTTTATTGTCCAAGACTCGCACCCATATGTTAGTATAGGGGTAATATAGCACTGCAGAACTCTCTTTCTCACCTCTAATGACAAGATCATATTACACAGTATATTTTTCATTTAACTGAATGTTGTTTTTGCCTGCCCTATTCTGCTTCTTATTTCTGTTGAACTTCTTCCATCTGCTGTTATAATTGTACCTAATTATTTGAATTGGTGGACATGTTTTAATACTATATCATTCACTTTGATCTTGCAAGGTGTGGTATTTTGTTTCTTTGAAATAACCATTACTTCTGTTTTCTTTATATTTAGGAAGAGGCCTTTCTCTTTACTTTATGTAATTACTACATTAATTAAATCTTGAAGGTCTTCCTCAGTTTTAGCAATCAGAACAGTGTCATCTGCATATCCTAAATTATTTATGTTATATCCTCCCACTGATATTTCTTGGATATAAACAATTGCTTGCATTATATTTTCACTGTATAAAGAGAACAGGTCTTGTGAAAATACACATCCATGTACATTTCCTTCTGGTGCTCATCAATTCTAATATTTCTTCTGTCATCCATTTTTGTTTTGATGTATGTTTTACTTTTGGTATTATCTCTTTAGATGTTTGGTTTATCGAATGTTTTAGCATGCCCCATTGATCTTCAATACTCTGAATCTTTGCAATGGCATTGTATCTATTCTGTAGAATTATGTTGTGTCTTCCTTTAATGTCAGCATCTGATTTCAATAATGCTAAATCTAATTTGATTCCATATACTATCTCCTGGACTAATCCATGTACACAACCTTCTTGAATGTTGCTTGAACCATGTATTCCCTATTATTAAATTATGTTCTTGTGTCCACTCTATTAATAAGTCACTTCTTTCTTACTGAACTAGTGAATTAGAAATTAAACTAGTGTAGTTATAATTGTTCCCTTATTCAGAAGCAGAGTTTTATAGAAAATTCAGCATTCATTCTCAAACTGCCACTGGATCTCTCTTGTAACAGGACATTGGTCCTACTAGATTTCCAGCAGGATGTAATCCAGAGAATGGAAATGCATTGTGTCCCTATTTTATTTGCTTCAATCACCCAACACACCCATCTTCAGTAGTGTAAAAATTAACATACATTCCTGTTATTTTCAATTTTAATGTTTGATATAATCTTGTCATTTCAGATTTGGTGTCAGTGGACGGCAGTCAAAACTGAGACATTTGGATTTAACAGGCTGTGAAAACATTACTGACATGACTCTCATTAGCTTGGCTTCTGTAGGAAAAAAGTCTGTGAGTTTCTGCAAGGACGAGGGAGATGTTGAGATTGAGAATTTTCCACCACCTTGTGCTCAGAAGTTGCGTGTCTGTTGTGGAAGAAACACTAAATGTGCAACACATTATCCTGATAGTCGCGGTCATGCATCATTTGCTCAAGAGTTAAGATGTGATGATTATGGAGCTCTTAGATTGGAGACATGCAGTGATGTGTTGAACACTCGTGATCAGCAGATTGTTAATAGTGGTTCTAGTGACTATTTGAACAAAGAAAGCTTGCAGACATGTGATTTAAACTTTATGTATATGAATTTGCTGTTTAAGACCGGTGAAAATATCTCCTCTTCAGATGTGAATTCATTCACAGATGCCTTCTCCAACATCTCTCTCACACAGCTCAGCTTTGATAACAGTGCATATGTGACATCCAGGACAGGATTGAGTTCCTCTCTCACTGATACCACCCAGACTGAGACAGAGGGGATTTTGAAGGCCATTAATGACAAACAGTATTGTAAACATGTGAATGCTCCAGCAGTTGGCAATTCAGTGCAAAGTTTGTTTGATTCTGTCAACAGAAATGGTAATGTTTCTTCACCCTGTATTGATTCTAACCACAACAGGTCACATGACTTGAACACTATCACGTGTAACACATATAGCGTCTGCTGTCTGGAATTCCTGAGCCTAAATGGATGCTACAAAATATCAGACATAGGTTTAAGGTATGTTTTGTGAAATTTAGTTCTTATATTGATCACCCTTAGTTACTTTACAAAACCTCATGTCCCAGCTTTACCGTACATGTTAAGGGAGGGTAACCGCTTAAGACGGGTGTTTTGACTAAAAGATCTTTATCAAGATAAGAAAACAAAGAAAAGGGCACCAATATTGAACACATAAAGGTAAGACAGTAAACATGAAAATGACCCAAAAAAAATGTGTTTTAGGAAAATAGGCACAAATTGAATGACTGCAGTAAAACCTTATGCCATGTAGGTAGATAAATTTTTTTTTTAAATATATAAAATAGGTTTTACAATGAACCTACAACAGAACAAATCAACATTATTTGGTTCAATATTGGTGTCTGTTTCTTTGTTTGTTCCTATCTTCATAGATACCTTTTGGTCGAAACATCTATTTCTTTTGTTGTAGACTCTTTGTAAAAACCTGTTTAACATATTTTATATTTTTTAATAATTATCTTACCTATATGGTTTTGACTGCAGTCTGTCATTCATTCAATATGTGATTTCAATGTATTAATGTATGTAGAAAACATCATTCAATATGTGATTTCAATGTATTAATGTATGTAGAAAACTAGATGTATGTAACTTCACACATCTACTTTCTGGGATCCTATAAGTGAAGGTGACCTAGTAGTGCTCATCTCATTTCCAAAATGGACTTTAACCTTTAGTGCTCTACATTTAAATTGAGTCATTTTCGCCTGCCACTGCTTTCTTGTTTGCCGTTACACATTATTTATGGAGGGTATTTGGATATACAAAACATTTTTGTTTTTGAAAAATTTTGTATATTTTGTGTGTGTTTAAGTAAAGGAATGGTTACTGAATGTAAAAGTGTGAGTTTTGTTGGTGTATGTGTGATATCTGAGATATTAGTGAAGATAAAAAATAATAATATTTAAATATCCCCCCTCCAAAAAACACAGAAAAAAACGTGGGACTCAGCTATTCTTGTTTGATATATTCAAGCCATTGTAAAATGCAGCTAAATACCTAGACCTATATTATATCTGATGTTATTTCATAACATAACTAACGTGTTCCTATAATATTGTCTGTGAAAACACACGATACACGTCGATCGAACTCATGTCACTGACTAAGCCTAATGTTTCTGTAAACTTTGATGTATCTGGCAAGTCGCTAAATGAAAATGCCGTGCTATTTCTGATGCCATTTCATTATCAATCAAACATGTTCATGTAATATCGTCTGTGAAAGCGAACACAACACATCAATCGCACTTTATCCTCTAGGCCTAATGTTCCTACAAATTTAGAAAAGTTACAGCGCTAAAAATGATTGTAGCTTGAATTGGCGCTATTCAACTATATTCATACTTTTCTTTCCTCGCACATTCAAAATGGAGCTGCTTCCCAACATCGTCAACTATCTGGGGCCAGAAAACAATATCTGCATCGCTCACAATACCTTGACCTTGACATAATTTTCAGCCTGTAGCATTGTGAGGGTTACTAACCAACAATATTTATGCTTGGATTTCTACTTTCATCTTACAAAAACAGGTTCCAAATCTTTCAAAATACAGCATTCAGATTCCAGAGAGTTCTGTCTCTTAAACCAATCTAAAAAATGTGCATAGTTCAAAGGTCATAGAGGATTGATTTCATTGTACTTGTTCTACACCATATGTACTCTATCCCTCTCAACAAAGCAGCACACACTGCCAAGAGTACTACTCCAATGCTACGTCTCTAGATGACATAGAGTCAATGTTACGCCCATAGAGGTCATGGTGTCAATATTGAATACTACAAAACAGTCCCAGAAACGCCGCTGTGATGCTGTACACAATCGGTGCTGCACAAGCAATTGGAAAGTGTATCTGGAAAATGAAGGACATTGTAATAATGTTTGGTACAGATTAGTTCTTGCTGCACAAGCAATTGGAAAGTGTATCTGGAAAATGAAGGACATTGTAATATTGTTTGGAACTGATTAGTTCTTGCTGCACAAGCAATTGGAAAGTGTATCTGGAAAATGAAGGACATTGTAATAATGTTTGGTACAGATTAGTTCTTGCTGCACAAGCAATTGGAAAGTGTATCTGGAAAATGAAGGACATTGTAATATTGTTTGGAACTGATTAGTTCTTGCTGCACAAGCAATTGGAAAGTGTATCTGGAAAATGAAGGACATTGTAATATTGTTTGGAACTGATTAGTTCTTGCTGCACAAGCAATTGGAAAGTGTATCTGGAAAATGAAGGACATTGTAATATTGTTTGGTACAGATTAGTTCTTGCTGCACAAGCAATTGGAAAGTGTATCTGGAAAATGAAGGACATTGTAATATTGTTTGGTACAGATTAGTTCTTCAAATTATTCATTGTGTTATTATGATATTACTAGTGCCCTTGCAGACGGAGAGGGAACACCTCACCTTCATCACTTGGATTTGTCAGGATGTGTGTCGATTACAGCTCTGGGTTTGTCAAAACTGGTCTCAACTAGTCACTGTCTGGACCATTCTAATCTCTTTTACTGTGACAACATGCATGATGACCCGTACTTCAGCACAGCCAGTGGGTGTCGGAACCTGCAGTGTGAGACTCGTTTCTGCTGCAGACAATAGAAGGTCAGTTTCAGAGTTATAATCCTATCAAGAAATTGTGTGTGTGTGTGTGTGCATGCAAGTGTCTGTGTAATCTATAACATTAGACTGCAGAGTATAGTAAACTCAAATAACTCAAACGACTGTCAAGTTTATCAGATAACGATAAAATCAAATACATTGAAATATAAATGTCAAGTTTATCAGCTAACAATAAAATCATATACACACAAACGTAAATGTCAAGTTTATCAGGTAACAATAAAATCATATACACACATACATGATTGTCAAGTGTATCTGGTAACAATAAAATCATATACACACCCGCCAAAGACGGATGTGTCGGGCCATTGGCACAAATAAAACGGCGGCACAACGCATTTCCATTCTCTGGACTACATTCTGCTGGAAATTTAATAGGACCCTGGTCCTGCTACAAAAGAGATCCAGTGGGAGTTTGAGAATGAACGCTGAAGAAGAAGAAGAATATAAACATAATTGTCCACTTTATCAGATAACAATACACATGTAAGCAATACCCAAAGGGGGAGCAAAGAATAGTGACATGGTTTCCTGGCTGCATAATCTACAAGATAGTTAAGGAGGTGTAGGAGTGGGTGTGTTGTCCCATCCCAAATGGGGTCAAAGTGACCTAGAAACCATGTTGGAATCGGATGTGTCACACTGAAAGGTGCAGATATCCCAGCAAAGATGTAAACCATGACACAATAAATTTGGTTCTCTGGACTGGTTCACTCAAAAATACTCTTGGTTCGAAAACTGATCTCATATTTTACTGGCATGGCATGTGTTGTATTACTCATAGATTTTATGTGAAATTTGTGTCTTTGGTTAAGTGGATTATCCTCTTTGCACACCGGGCATGTCCATAGGTGATCAGATCTCTGCTTCAGTAATCCACTCGGGGTATAATGGCTGATGGTTCCAGTTCTATGATGGTTCAATGCTCTTTTTAATCTTAGGCGTGCTGTGTTTACAATTACGCAATTTCTCTTCTGCTGCGGAATTAGTTTTTGGAAATGTTACGCAATCATCTGTGGTTGTTTTGAAATAGCGATAACTTTTTGTTGTTACAGATATTTTAATAATTTTTGCACATATAAATAAAGAATTAAATTCTGCATATATTGTTGTAAGTTTTGTTTGTGTGTGTGATACAAGACATGTGAGAAAGTGATAAAGACAGATTTCGACCTATCTTGATCTAGGCCTACCGTATTTTTGATCGATCGTAAGCTGTGAAATCTGTTGACTATTATATATTTTACATAATGGAAACCTCGTGGCATATTTTTTTTAATGAATTTGAAGAACTTACCTCTCAAGTTTTCCACTTTTCCAGCTGAATAAACGATGATTTCACTGAATATACTATTAACAAATAGTGTAATAAAATCGATTCACTGCCATGTCGCTTCGCCGCGATGCAGATGACTACAAATTGCTCTGATTTTTATTTCAATATCACTTGACATCGTATCCCTTTTCTTCTCAATGTTGCCACAACATTCTGTCAAAAAGTTACCATTCTTGATTAATTTGTTCGGTTTCAGGTTTAGCAAACCAAGCGGTGGATTCTGCCTTCCGAAATCAAGAAATGACACAATTCTGACGAAATGCATCGCCCAAATTGTAAACACAGCGTGCTAAAGGTTAAAGCTTTGTTTTGTGTTCTCTACAGGTCATGCCTATCCTCAATCCCAAATTGTGCAATCTCAATATTGACTCACGCTCTTGTATCTCAAAATCATCTCATCATGCAGACTCAACAGAGAGCACTGAATCCGTCTGCTCTGTCCATAGGCTGACCATCTGTTAGGGTGATGTGGTTAGCTAATTGGTTGGCCTGTTCTTTTCAATTCACATCTGCACATTTAGGGGTAAAGATAAGCGTAGTTTTTCACAGTGAAGCCAGCATTTTAGTTCTCTAATGATTCCACTCCTCCCCCTCGTACATCACCTGTTTTGAGAATCATATTTAATGAGTCACTTGGTATGCAGGCATAGAAATAGGCTTGAGATTTCAACCAGTTTAGTTCCTGCATTGCAGCAAACACTCCATCATTAAACTGCTTTTTTGTTGTGGGAAAAATCCTACTGGCTTTGTATACTGTTTTTCCTTGTGATCTGGCAGTAAAGGCACTGCTGGTAGTAGATGACCGACCTGTCCGTGTAAATCACAACATCTGTGTCATCGGCATGTTCGCAGATGAGCGGCATGACCTCACTCAAGTTCCCTGCATTCCCTGCTCTTTCTATTGAGTGTAATGATTGTCTTGACTGCCTAGGTAATCCTAGGCCTAGGTCTACATATAGTATATATAAATATATACTCTAGACAAAATAAAATCTGTACTGACTTTATTCTAGAATTGTTATATATTTGTGTGTTGTCCTTATTTCATCATTAAGCTTCATACATTTAAAATAACTTTCATTCCAGTAATTTTTTCTCTCTCTTTTTCCCTCTGTTCTATAGTTATAGAAAATAACGCTGGCATGCATATTTTTTTCTTCGCATTTTCCATCACTCTGGTTAGTTCTGATAATATGACTCTTTCATTTTAAGCATTGACTCTTCCATTTGTCTGCAAAATTCTAAACGATTTGATCGTGTCTTGTGGTTTACACTGATTTTTATGAATAAACTCTTATGTATGTCATAGACCTCTATTATTTCAAAATCACTTGCGTCCTTAGTTACGTAATTTACATAAAATCAGGGAAACGATAAGTAGCATTAAATCAGCAAGGCCAAAACACTGATCTTTATATCTGGCAATTTGGTTATTATTTATAGTAAGGAATATAGTGTTAAATCATTCAGCCAATGACCAGCAGATCCAAGTTCACTCGTTAATCATGATATCACATTCACGCAGATATTAATCTGTGTATCTCCTTCATTCATGATATAACAAATTATTTCAACCATACTTGGGAGTTACATATTTTCCAATAATTGATCTGTTTTCATACTTTCAGATTCTCCCACATGCAGCCATGATCCATATCAATTGTTAGGGACATTGATTCTTGCTGTGGTTATACTCTAGGTGCTCTTACAAGAAGTAAACATACAACAATTGATGCTCTCACTACCAGGACAGTGCCATACAACATGTGTCTGCGGCTGATAAATGCAGCCGCTTCTGAATACTGCTCTATAATCTATCATTTCTTATTAGTGCTTTAGCCATTTGGTGGAGGGGGTGTTTATCAGAAATTTATATTGGTCGTTTTTATTTCAGATATAAAAATATCCAGACTTCTGTTTGTGACTCGTGATAATCAGGCTTGTTTATGTTAGTATTTGTCTGCTGGGACAGAATTATGTGTTTGTGACTCGTGATAATCAGGCTTGTTTATGTTAGTATTTGTCTGCTGGGACAGAATTATGTGTTTGTGACTCATGATAATCAGGCTTGTTTATGTTAGTATTTGTCTGCTGGGACAGAATTGTGTGTTTATGACTCGTGATAATCAGGCTTGTTTATGTTAGTATTTGTCTGCTGGGACAGAATTGTGTGTTTTGAAAATAATAATTTAAATAGACGATGATATATTTGGTCTCTGCAATGTAGGTGTTGCCATTTAGGGGGTGTGGTCTGTCTGTAGTAAGGAACAAATATTTTTAGCTTAATGCTACCATTTCTGTTCAGAAATTGAGTTCTTTAGAAGGGAAATGCATCCAATGGGGTTTGATTACATTAATTTTAAATAAATCTAGTTTTGAAAGAAATTTCATTGAATTTTAATTTTGCATTAAACAAATACACTGAGTCAACCATAATGTCTTTATTGAGATGGGGATGAACAAAGATAGACGGGGGATAAGAAAATAGTGAGAATATGAACACTTGCAATAATGTCATGTCAACTAATGTAGTATGCAATCTGACTGTAATCTCTCATTCACTTGACTGATGACTTTTAGCAGACTGATTACATATGTGGTATGTTTTTTTAATGTGTTATGACTGGTTTATATGTTAAACAAGTCAACTGAGATGTCATAAACACTGTAACTTCGTATACAACTTTTATATGTCATTTCTTGTGTTCATATTCAGAACATACAGAGTTATGTTGCTTTGATGGCACTTTTTTTCTTGCAGACAGCATAAGCTATAAACTTTGATGACATTTGGAGACAGCATAAGCTATAATCTCACAGTTCAACTTTAATGTGCTCACAGACAGGTGCCTGTATGCTAGTGACTCCATGAGCATTGTTGTGAAAGTTCAGGAGGAGTACGTTCGGAAACAGTGGCTCGATGCAGTGAATAATTCCTGTGTGCGTAGAGTGGCTTTTATTTTTGTGCCAGGATGTGGGGGAGGCCGGGGTAATGAGAGAGCTGATAGGTTGGCCGCCCACGCTGCTACTACAGCTGTTGGTGGAGCAATGGATCGGGCAGACATTTTGAATACCCTACAGGAAAATGCACGAACAAATGACTGCACAAGTGACGATTACTCTTGTTCCATGAATAGAATATGGGAGCTTGGTTTGAAATGTGGTGTCGCTAGAAAAGAGCGGTTTCATGGACAAGAAAGAATGATGGTCAATCAACGACATACTGAGGCCGTCAGTCAATGTGTAATGATGGATACACTCAAAGAAAGATCTGAGCACCTATGGACTTGTCCAGAGTGCAATGATGATGATCCAACGACTAACTAATAAGCTATAAGCTTTGATGATATTTGGAGACAACATAAGTTAGGTAGCTCTTGTGACATTTGGAGACAACATAAGTTAGGTAGCTCTTGTGACATTTGGAGACAACATAAGTTAGGTAGCTCTTGTGACATTTGGAGATAACATAAGTTATGTAGCTTTGATAGCACATTTTTGCTTGGATGACATTTGGAGACAACATAAGTTATGTAGTTTTTGTGACATTTGGAACAACATAAGTTATGTAGTTTTGGTGACATTTGGAGACAACATAAGTTATATAGCTTTGGTGACATTTGGAGACAACATAAGTTATATAGCTTTGGTGACATTTGGAGACAACATAAGTTATGTACCGTAGTTTTGGTGGCATTTGGAGACAACATCAGTTATGTGACATTTGAAGGCAACATCAGTTAAGTGACATTTGGAGACAACATATGAGAGGTGGTTGAAAAGTTTTGCATTTTAGTGTGAAGGAATCAAGACACTGACCTGAAAATTGGTATGAACTTTAGTCTATGTATTCCCTCCTCAAGGCGATGCACTTCTCCCATCTCTTCTTCACCTTCCTCATACCTTGATTGTTAAGCACCTCCTCCTGGCCTGAACAATGTCTCCACTTCAATAACCAAGTCTTGGATGTCTGAAAAATGATGCTAGTGAAGCGGATTCTTCATGTATGGAAACAGGAAGAGGTCACTCGGTGCCAAGTCAAGAGAGTAGGATGGATGGGGCAGGATTTCATACCCGCACTGCTGGGCAAAGATAATTGGGTCATGAGCCGGCAAATTGTCCTGAAGCGGACGAACGCCTCTGGACAGCATCCAGCATATTTTGCACTAATGTTTTTCTCATAAGTTCTTGAGAAGGATGTGACAGTACATTGAATTGATAGTATGGCCATGGGGATGGTAATCTGTCAGTATTACCCCACAACAGTCCCAAAAGATGGTGAGCATGACTTTTCTTGTAGATGTAACCACCTTTGCCTTCTTTGGTGGTGGCGAACAGGAATGTTTCCATTGTTTGCTGTGGTTTTTTGTCTTGAAGTCATAGAGATGCACCCCGTCCACATTAACCAATCTACAAAAATATCATGTTTGTCAGCATTGCAAATATCCAACATATTTGTGGATGCTTTGACTCGACGCTTTTTTGGATTGGCTTGAGAAGACAGGGAACCCACTTGGCAGACACTTTTGACATGTGAAGCTTCTCGTGCAACAGCTTCATTGTGGTCCCGTGGTTTAGTCCCCAATTCAGCCAGGATTTTCTCAATGATAATGCACCTGCCTGAGAGGACTAGGGCCTCCACTCTTGTAATATTGCTTGTATCATCTACAATGGACGGCCTATCGCTCCTTGGCTATTCTTGAATGCTGGTGTATTCCGTTTAGAGCGATTTTCAACCACTTCACAGTGTCATGAATGGCAAACATGAATTTGTTTTGCATATTTACCCTGTCATTGCAGGAATTTGATTAAGCAACAAGCCTCCGTTTTACGAATGACACTGCTTTATATACAACTGAAACAATTTCCTGCCAGTTTCTCTTTCACACGCTGCACTACACGAATCATGAACATGTGGGAATCGTCAACCGATAGTGCTTCTTTAAAATGATACACAGCAATCCCGACTGTCTTTACGATTTCTTAGAAAAGTGCACAATTTTCTGCAGCCCCTCATATGTTATGTAGCTCTAGTGACATTTGGAGACAACATAAGTTATGTAGCTTTGATGACATTTGGAGACAACATAAGTTGTGTAGCTTTGGTGACATTTGGAGACAAGTTGTGTAGCTTTGGTGACATTTGGAGACAACATAAGTAGCTTTGATGACATTTTGAAACAGCATAAGTAGAATTGGTGACATTTGGAAACAACATAAGTAGCTTTGATGAAATTTGGAGACAACATAAGTTGTGCAGCTTTGGTGACATCTTATTGGTTGAAGAAGCTTTACTTGTGTACAGTTGTTATGTAAGTGTGACACAGTAATTCTTGTACATATCCAAGTTGTAGCGCAGTATTTCTTGTGTTTATCACTTCCAATAGAGATAGGATTTGATGAGAGAGAAGCTATTTCATCCAAAAAGAATTAACAAAACCTGACAGGAAGATTATGAGTAAGACATAATTAAGCAGATCAATGAAAAGCATTACAAGACACACACAGGGTGTTGTTCTAGAACCCACAGGGAAAGAGAAGAGAAAGTTTAAAAAATACCTTGAGGAAAGAGTTCAATACATAAATGATGGGTGAAAAAAACTGGAATTAATAATTAAAGATAGATATTTTTTGGTATACCTATGACCTATGTTTGGATACCTATGAACTATGTTTGGATACCTATGAACTATGTTTGGATACCTATGAACTATGTTTGGATACCTATGACCTATGTTTGGAGACAACTGAACTGTGTAAAGATTGTGTATCATTTCAAGGATATCTGCTGTACATTTGTTAACCCTTTCAGCACTATGAGATTTCCTTATTGTCAATCCCCTGTCACTAAGGCAAGGGGCACAACTCCTCTAAATTATCAATATGATGATGTTAAAATTGCATTCTCTTTCAAACTATTTATCATATCACACTCAGACTTGGCAGATCAACAGAAAAATGAATAGTCTTGAATGAACCTATATCAAAGATAATTTAATACATATATATTTTTTTAAATAAACTGTCAAACTCAGCATAATGTGGGGAATTATTTTTTTTACCTTGGGTATGCTGAGTAGTGGAGTCATATTGAGATGAAAATTTTGAGATATTTTCTCAAATCTCCTTTTTCCCAAACAGGTTTATATGCCCAACACTTTGAACCCATCATCTGTACACCAGTACATGCCATTTTCAAACAGAATACACAGGTCCATCATAATATAAATATAAAAAAGACGTTTTGTTTCAATGGAAGTTACAGATGTCCAGAAAGTGTCTTCTGTCCTTGTTTGTTCTTTACGTTATGTTACATACAAATTTGAAAGATCAGCTGAAAATTGATAAACTCATCGTTGACTGATGCTAAAATATTCATAATGTGTGGCAATCTCATCAAGATTATGTACATGCCCAATGTTTTCTACAAAATTCTCAACTTCTACTCGAAAAACTACATAACTCCAGTGAAATTTGCAATCTCACAATTAGTACCATGTTTTTCCTGCTCTTTGTCAGAAACATAAGGTCTATCTAACAAGGGACATCACTGTCACTTTCCATGTTGTATTTGGTATGCAAATTACCTATATTGTGCATATTTCCGTTGTAACTATGGCTATCATCATCAGTGTACACACGAACAATATCATCTAATGCAAAACAATTGTGTCAAAACTCTGCAAAATTTGAAACATTCGTCAAAAATCAGTCCTGCATAATATTTCAATGATGTAAATACGCACAGAAAGCGTGGCCTGTGACCTTCAAGGTCATAGCCAGTTATTAACCCAGCGCAAACTAAAAATGTAATATCGATCGCAATGAAAAAAGTATTTTTAAAAAAGCAAGCAGCGGTGACTGTAATTGTCTACCAGTAGAAGCGGCTCTAAGGGTGATCTGATTATGTGTCACTGCTGGATAAATATTTATGTCTCTTGTTAATTCCTTGGGGCAAGTCAAGCTAGCCTTCATTATTTTTACACATAATTTTTTTTCAAAATTAGATGTTTTTGAATTGCTTCTTTAAAAGTGAGATGGACAACAAAGAACTTGCTTCTGTCAGAATGAGAAGATTTAATGAATTACTTTTTTCAAAAATGAAATGCTGCAGTGAATTACTTCTTTCAGAAGGGAGATGCTTTAGTGAATTTCTTTGCTTGTTGATAGTGATTGTAGACATGGTTGTTGGTAATAAGAGAAAGGATAATTCTAGATTGATGTTGGACAAGAGACATCACAGAATGTTTAAATATGTCCTTGAATGTCAAGGTCGACTAGCTGCAGGGTCATGAGGAATGTTGGACAAGAGACATCACAGAATATTTAAATATGCCCTTGAATGTCAAGGTTGACTAACTCAGGGTCATGAGATACTCTCTGTATTCTTCTTCTGCATTCATTCTCAAACTGCTAAAGATTAACAGGATTTAATCCAGAGAACTGAATGCTTTCTGTACATGTTTTACAGTTTGAGTGCAATATATATGCCTTATGTTCTGAAACACTCGAATTAAGCATAGTTTCTGAGTCACTCTATGGACAGCCATCTCTGTCCAAAAACCGCCTTAGTCGCCTCTTACCACATGCATAGTAGGTTGCAGTATTGCTATTCTTTCTTCCTTTTTGGGCCCTTTCAACTATATATTACTTCTTTAGGGTTAGCTTACTCTATACTAAGTATTCTCAACCTTTTCAGACATCGAGCACCCCCACATGTAATATTTAATGTGGGAGCCCTGTAATGTATAATATTAAATAAATACAGTCAGATCTGTTATAACAACCTGATCTGTACCGGTGAAATATGTATGTAATAGCAGAAATTCACTATATACGGTACAAAATAATAAAGAATAAATATAATTGAGGATTTGGAAAAGTGTTGTTAAATGGGAAAAGTTGTTATAACAGGATATGCTATAGAGGGATTCCACTGTATATATCTGTATGCTTTTGGCCATATAACCTTCATTGTACTGTACACACCCCTCCCACATTCCTTTCCACTATAATTGTGGATTATGATGGTGATGAAATAATCTCTTTAGCTGTGAGCAGGTAGCTCATGACACGTGATGGTGTTGAAATAATCTCTTTAGCTGTGAGCAGGTAACTCTTGACAACCCATAGCCTTTCTGACAAAAGCACTTGTCCACAATTAAGTGACCAAGGTGAAACATAAACTCGTATAAGGTTTGTTGTCTAAAAAGGCATGATTATGGGTGTATGTTTAGTTCCTGAAGGCATGTCAGTGCAGCAGTCTGCCCGGATTATCATGTCCTGCTAGGAATGTATGGCACACACCTGGACCAACTGCTTGATTTTTCTTTTGTCATATCTGTTGATCCATCTGTGTAATAATACATCTAACGTTTCCTGTCACCTAGTAATCTGCCACAACATGGACACAGGTGCCATGCATCTCTTTGCCATCCATGGGGAACATATGACAGAAGACAAAAGTGAGAAATCAATATAGTTAAGATTTTTTTACAGGTGGTAGTTTGTCAGCCTATCTTTAACTTTCCTTAGTCACCTCCTGTGACATGCCTGAAAAGAAGACAGTAGTCCAATTCTTTGCTCCCTGAACTAGATGTCAGATTTCCGGTTACCATACTAGCAATAATCATGGATGGTGATACTGTTTTGGTTTGTACAACAAATTTTGAATTTTAAAGGTAGCTCATGATCATTGTTGCTCGTGAGCACTTGTTAACTCACATACAGGCATGACATCATTATGAGAGTGCCATGGTGCTCAAGAGCACTTGGTTGAGAACACCTGCTGTATACTCTGACACTTTTTTAAAATAGCAATAAATGAGGAATATTCTGGATCGGACATTGATTTGTAATTGTTGTTCAATTTGTCAGCCAATATTTATTCTTTCAGCCAGTTTTGCTAGTGCTATGTGAATGGCTCAATTTTAACTTTTGTATGAACCCATAACTAGTTTGGACAAGTTGAGATTGTGAGAGTTTCTCAGTCTCCTTTACACAGTAGCTGACCATATTCATTTTAGAAAATTAAATTACTTCCACATGATCTGTTATTCGCAATTCAATTGACTTGTACAAGCAGAATACAGATGTCCGTAGAGTTTGACGTCCACTGTTATTTCTCTGGGCCAGTGTATTTGCCTCAGTATTTCATATTCCGGGCACTCCTGGAGAACATGCTCTGCTGTCTGAGCTTCATATACACATGATTGTGTTAAATCATATTCAGAAATAGAGATCAATGTATAATCCTATCCTGTATACACTTGAGGATGTGTGGCCATCTCAGCACTTGCTTGATTGATTATAACTATGTTGATATGTCAGACATATACATTTTTCTTCTACGTTCATTCTCAAACTCCAGCTGGTTCTCTCTTGTAGCAGGACAATGGTCCAACTAGATTTTCAGCAGAATGCAATCCAGAGAATGAAAATGGGCTGCATGGTCGTTTTATTTTCACCAATGGCTCAAGACATCCATGTTCGACGATAGACATATACATTCACAACCCATTATAAAACATGGACCAGTCCAACTAAATATTTATGTACTAACAGAAATTTGCTATATACAGTATAAACAGTCAAGAATAAAATATAATTGAAGATTTAAAAAAAGAAAGTTACATAAGGAAATGGAAATAAAAAGATATGCCATAAAGAGGTTTCCCTGTAGCACTCAAAATAGGTTAGGCTCACTTACAAAATAGGTTAGGCTCACTTGCAAAATAGGTTAGGCTCACTTGCAAAATAGGTTAGGCTCACTTGCAAAATAGGTTAGGCTCACTTGCAAAATAGGTTAGGCTCACTTACAAAATCTCATTGAGTATGTAACTCAAAAATAATACCCGACTTTGAAAATGTCTCTTTAAGGGTTTCCATAGCGCATCAGTTGTGTGATTACTAGCATGAATACCGGTATGTATAAAAAACGTGTGTCACAATTTAAGCACTTCGCACTGACACTTCATTTGGCCATGTTTAACCAACATGTTCCATGGAAACCCAAGTTCTCACATTTTCAAAATCTGGAATGTTTTAGAGGCATATACCTCAGACTGTATAAATATCAGAAATAAGAAGCAAGTTTTTATATTACATCACATTATTATTCAGTCATAAGGACATCAGAATGTGGCAGTCATTAGGACATCAGAATGTGACAGGCATTAGGACATCAGAATGTGACAGTATCATGAAGAATTAACTTATGGGAATAATAAGACCCATGACCTGTCAGATGTGTAGAGATTTCACACTAGGGACATCAGGGTCATACAGGTGCCACACTGGGGACATCAGCAAGAAAAATTATGCCTAGACAATCGCTTTGGTGTTATCAATCCATGAGTTTCTTTATCCACCTCTTCTCCTTGACTTCTTGCAAAATAATTTTATGAAGTGAGTCATGTACAAACCAAACAAGTTTATGTCATTTCACACACTGCCAAAAGTGGGTTCTTCATAACTTTCAAGTTTGTCTATTTGCTGCTGGACAAATATATTTGTCTTGTGTTCTGTATCAGTAATTCTTAACAAACTTCTGTAGTACTTGTATTCAAAAGCCTGAATCTTTTCTGTGTCTGCATTGAGTGTCCAGCTTTCACATCCTTATAAATCTATACTTATCACTAGTGATCTGAACAGACTGATCTTTACTTGTGATCTGAACAGACTGATCTTTACTCTAATACTAATCTTACTTTTCCAAATCGTATTTAATCTTGCCATGGCAACCATCATCATCTCGAGTCTTAGATTAATAATCTCATTTCCTGAGTTGCTATCATCACATATTTGGAACCCGAGACATTTGAAGGTGGTAACTTCTTCAAGTTTGTGATTGTTTAACCAGATGTTTGTGGCATCTTGCTTGCTTTCACTAGTCACCAGTATATTGCTTTTATCAATGCTAATATCTGTGCCATATTTCCAACTAATGTCTTCCAACTTTGTGTTCCTGGAGTTAAGATTCAAAACCAGCCAAGAGATGGATATCATTGGCATACATAGTGCAAGGTCTACTGTCAATATTTATCAATGTCTGGAGATCTTATGATGCCTCCTGCTTTATATATTCCAGATAAAATATTCAAGTTGTGTAGAATAGATGCTGGTAAATTGGACACGTCTCTATTTTAACTACTTCAGCTGCAAATTTTGAAACATTTGGTTTATTTCATCATCTGCAATGGTTATCTCTTGCAGATTGTCCTGAGATGCCACATAGATCATCAATAGAGTTGAGATCAGGTGAGAAAGCTGGTCAGTCCATCCTAGTACAGTCAAATTCCATTATAACAACTTGCTCTGGACCAACAAAATATTTGTTATAACAGAAATTTGCTATCTACAGTACAAATAATAAAGAATAAATATAATTGGGGACTTGAAAAAGTCTTGTTAAACTGGGAAATTTGTTATAAAAGGATATGCTATAGAGGGATTTCAGGTAGCATTTTTTTGTTTATCCCAACTGAACTGGAATAATGAAATTAAGCCTTAACTTATTTGGAGGAAAATGTTTGATGACAGCTTAAAAAACTGCCAATACTGAATATTTCCAGTTAGTTGTGGGAAAGTTTTGCGTGGCTTGTTTGATAAAGGTTGCTATTGCCATGTCATATGCTCAGGTGGGTTTAACAAAAATGTTCAACAGCTTAAAAGTACCCAATATTTGGGGGAGAATGTTTGAAGACAGCTTCCAACTACCTGAGACAGTCAAATCCTGTCATACAAAGGATGTTTGAAGACAGCTTCCAATTACCTGAGACAGTCAAATCCTGCCATATGAAGGATGGTCAAAAAGTAATGCCACTTATTTATAAATTAATTAAATAGGCACACAAATAGATAAAACTCACATTAAAATGAAATCTGTACTTCAATAATTTATTTCTCAATGTAGTATTTGTTATTTGTTACAGTTTTTGGTCCATATTCACACAGGAGCATGTATCCCCACATGGTAAAAATTTGTTTTTTTTCCTAACCAATTGCATACAGCACGTTGAATGTTGTTGGTGTCCTTAAAGTGATGTCCTCATAGATCTTCTTTTAGTGGTCCAAACAGATGGAAATCTGAAGGTGCAAGATCGGGACTGAAAGGAGGATGTGATAATACTGTCCAGCCAATCGATTCAATGATGCATTTAACATTGTGTGGTGTAGCATTATTGTTCAACAGTAGTGCAGTTCTCTGATATTTTAATGGGTAAAGTCGCAGAAGACAGACAACCTCTAACTTCTACAAAGTTTCAACATAACAGTCTGCATCCACTGTGTTCATATGTTCCAAGAAGTCTAGAAGAATTACACTCCTCTCATTCCACAACACGGAGGTCATAACTTTCCGTACAGATTGTGAACTTTTGAACTTTTTTTCTCATCTGTGATGTATGATGTCATTCCATTGACTGTCTCTTGGATTCTGTTCAAAAGTGAATCCAAGTCTCATCGCTATTACAATATTTGATAAAATCTCATCTCCTTCAGTTTCGTAACAGTGCAGAAGGTTAATGGCTATTGTTTTCCTTGTTTCTTTGTCAACATTCTGGGTACCCAATGTGCACAAACTTTTCAATAACCCAGATCTTTATCAATGTTCTGGACACTACCTTTACTAATAGACAACATGGCATGCAGTTCATCCAGTGTTACCTGACTATCACCACAAATGATGTCATCAACTTGATGAATGTTGTGTGGTGTCACTGCGGTAGAAGAACAATCATTCCACTTTCGTCATCGTTGAGGATTAACCAACTTCATCACAACAATGTACCCAATGTCGGACAGTGCAAACATCCACTGTTGAATCTTCATAAACATTCTTCAAATGTTCGTGGATACAAATTGGGGTCTTGCCTTCAGCATTGAGAATATCTGTGACATATCATTGTTTTAACCGTACTTCCAAGGCAGCCATTTTTAAACAGTTACTGATTTGCAGTCTGTTAATGAAATAGGTTGTCCATGCTATACAGTGCAGAAGAGTATTTGGGGATTCTCACAAAATTACACACAGATACAGTATTTACTTAGATGAAAAATTAGGAGGCATTACTTTTTGACCATCCCTCGTAACAACATGGTCCAGACTGACAAAATATTTCATGTAATAACCAAAATTCATCATATACAGTACAAGCAATAAATAACACATTTAATTTATATTTTATAATCCCCAAAAATAATTGGGGATTTCAAGCTTCATTAAATAGGGAAATTTGTTATAAAAAGATGCACTATAGAGGGGTTCCACCGTTTTTGGAGGATAATGTTCAAAGACGGCTTCTAAATAACCAATACAGGCCAGTATTGTAGATTTTCAAAAGTGCTTTTCAAATAGGGACATTTGTTATAAAAGTATGCACTATAGAGGGGTTCCACTAAACTTTCAGCTTATTTTGATTGTGTTATTTAATGAGACCCAATCATATTGGATGTGAAATGATCATAATTTACTTGTTGGCTGAAATTGTTATAATTTTGTCTCGTGTTCAAAATTGATTATAATTTTATACAATTTCTGATTCTCAAATAATTTGTGTTTAACATTCATGATTAGATCTACTAGTCTGTTCTGTGTGTATACATGACGTGTAGAGCTGTATGCAATTGTAGATCAGTCAAGACTTTCCCTGTTTATTTCACTACAGTGCTTGTTTATGCCTGACATATCTTTGTATTAGATTTCAATAAATTCTTATTTAACCAGATGATAATGATGAAATAATCTGTATAGCTCTCAGCCAGTAGCTCTTGACAACCCATAGTGAGCAGGTAGCTCTTGACAACCCATAGTGAGCAGGTAGCTCTTGACAGCCCATAACATTTCTGACAACAGCACAGGTTTTTTTCAGTTGTGTTAACAAGACGACAAGTAGACTCTTAAGGTTGTGTCAAAGGGATGATTGTGTTGGGGGGTGGGGTTTAATAGATGCATGTTTAGTCCATGAAAGGAGACATTCCAGTGTGTGGCAGTATCACAGGATCATCATGTCTTGTCAGAAGTACAGTACACACTTCTGGGCCGACCATCTGATTGTTATTCTGTAAAGATTTGTGGACTCATCTGCAGTAATAGTATATGTAACATTCCCCATCTGTCTAAATCTGACAAGAATCAACTTGATATTTTTGCTAATGACCTAATGACTGCCGGGTTCCGAGTAAATGGACATGCAGACAGGCTTGATGGTACTGTGATCATGAGGATCAGACAACGAGCAATTGACCAAGCTGATATTCTTCATTTTGATAGAAAGATGGAGCAAGCGACTGATGCAGCAAAGGCTTGTGAATCTGCAACCTTGAGCAGTTAGTATGAACATTGTATCAAGAGGGGTATGGGTAAATAAGAATGCCATGCAGGTAACCAGAGGAGGTTTATATACCAGCGTAGAGTTGTGTGGTCAGTTGTTACACGCTGAGGAATATCTTGAGGATATAGTTGCTACATGCTGAGGAATATCTTGAGGATATAGTTGCTACATGCTGAGGGATATCTTGAGGATATAGTTGCTACATGCTGAGGGATATCTTGAGGATTAAGTTGCTACATGCTGAGGGATATCTTGAGGATATAGTTGCTACATGCTGAGGGATATCTTGAGGATATAGTTGCTACATGCTGAGGGATATCTTGAGGATATAGTTGCTACATGGTGAGAGTTATCTTGGGTTGTTGCTACATGCTGAGGGATATCTTGAGGATATAGTTGCTACATGCTGAGGGATATCTTGAGGATTAAGTTGCTACATGCTGAGGGATATCTTGAGGATATAGTTGCTACATGCTGAGGGATATCTTGAGGATATAGTTGCTACATGCTGAGGGATATCTTGAGGATATAGTTGCTACATGCTGAGGGATATCTTGAGGATATAGTTGCTACATGGTGAGAGTTATCTTGGGTTGTTGCTACATGCTGAGGGATATCTTGAGGATATAGTTGCTACATGCTGAGGGATATCTTGAGGATTAAGTTGCTACATGCTGAGGGATATCTTGAGGATATAGTTGCTACATGCTGAGGGATATCTTGAGGATATAGTTGCTACATGCTGAGGGATATCTTGAGGATATAGTTGCTACATGCTGAGGGATATCTTGAGGATTAAGTTGCTACATGCTGAGGGATATCTTGAGGATATAGTTGCTACATGCTGAGGTATATCTTGAGGATATAGTTGCTACATGCTGAGGGATATCTTGAGGATATAGTTGCTATATGGTGAGAGTTATCTTGTATTGTTGCTACATGCTGAGGGATATCTTGCGGAGATCCAATCACTTATGAATCAATGTTTCAATGTGCGGTGAGGATTATTTAAACTAAGGATAATGAGGATGATTGTGACTTAACTGTGACAAGTGTATCCCAAAACAGCTGATGTATCTAATAATCAAGAAGCCAGAGAGTATCTGACAAAAGGCAGGGGCTAAAGTAACAAAAATGTTCAGTACTAATATTAATTATAAACAGTGAGCTATTACTAGAATAAAAGTCTAGTAAACATTATAATAAAACATGTACGGTAATATAGACAGGGATACCTTCAACATTGAGGACTTTATTAATAACATAAACACAACATCAGCATATATATATATATGGCCAGGCTTGATGGTATATGTGTGTGTGTGTGTATATATATATAAGGCCAGGCTTGATGGTATATGTGTGTGTGTATATATATATAAGGCCAGGCTTGATGGTATATGTGTGTGTGTGTGTGTATATATATATATATAAGGCCAGGCTTGATGGTATATGTGTGTGTGTGTATATATATATAAGGCCAGGCTTGATGGTATATGTGTGTGTGTGTATATATATATATATATATTATATAAAATCATGCCAAATCGGATGTGCTGAGCTGAAAGGTGCAAATAACGTCGCTCCATTTTAAAATTAGAAGCACAATGTACTTCACACTCTCTGGCCCAAATCACATGACAATTCATGCTGATTATTTGAGAGCGAATGCAGAAGAAAAAAAATTACTCTAACAAAAATGCTCTCACCAATTCTATTAATAGAATCTTGGTGAGGGCATTCTAGTTTGTGTATTTTATAATTAAAATTTCTGTTGACATTGTGTTTATTTCTTTCTAAAGGCCCTTTGGTTATAACATAAATGTTGTTCCTATTTATATTTCGTTTTAGCGCTGCTAATGGGTCAGCATAGTGCCTTAGGCTAAGGGAGTAAACCCCTACAGAATATCCGGAGGGAAGACCTTCAGGAAGTTGATGGTGTATTAAACCATCTTCTGAAATCTAAAGTTCTGGTTGTTTTCAAGCGTGTTAGCATTGCCATTCCCTTCAACAAATCAACAGAGCAAAGATGCTCTTATCGCTGATAAACATCAAATTACTACGGCATACAAAAAACATGTTTTCAAAAAATAAACATACACATGTTCAACTCTGACTATGTATGGCTTAACTGTGGCAGGAGATTTTATGCCTGAATTCAATTTTCCAGTCATCTCCGCACACACCAGAGACATGTGACGACAACACACATCGAAAACTATTTGTCATAATTCTCTGCGATGTACATCTGTTAATTAATACAACTGCTAGATTACATTAATGCAACAATCCATGTATTATTGACTGTATGCTTGCTTTCTATCACATACACTCCACACATGAGCATCACATACACTCCACACATAAGCATCACATACGCTCCACACAGGAGCATCACATACGCTCCATATAAGTTCAAGGACTATAATTTGATATAGGACTCCAGTATTTTAAACAAAGTAGACAATATGAAGAATTATGAAACCATCAGAGTGAGACAGATGGTTGTTTGCCCAAAAGCAGATTTGTTGAAGACTTGTTCAAGTACTTATATATTAAAAAGTGTTGACTTTTGTGTATAGACAAACCCCACAAATGTTGTTGCCTTTTTGAGTGTATTTTATCATAACAATATTCTGACATTTTTTTCTATGCAATTGTCTGCCTGGCAGTATTTACAGTGTTGCCACTGTCAGAAATGTGTTATCCTTTTCAGAATTTTTCTTAAATTTACTACAGTTTAGCTTTGAATTTGGTGATGGCAGTAGGAAATAGTGATCTCCAAGATATTTTAACACTGTAACTGTAAGCACAATCCATCACATGTATAGCTAGGCATGCTGGTCAGAAATTCATGTCTGCAAAGTGCCACCAATAGAGGCTGAAACTGATGTCACAACACAGACTGATAGTGAGTGATGTTAAAATTGTAATCACAAGTGAACTCGATTGCTCTTGTATTTTAGCTACCTCTGTAGCACAGGAAGAAATCTTTTCCTGTCTTTTAGTTCTTTCAGAGCCATAGATATGGCTTCGCTTTGGGTGGGGCCCTAAAATAAAATAATTTGTATATATTACACTTTACTTTATAGGGTGGGGGTATGGGGGATTTTGATACTATTTATTTAAGATAACTGCTAGGAGAGAAGGGGTTTGAAACCTACAAACCAGCCCACCTCTTGTATCTATAAGCTTGATTCTGTCCATCTTGCAACTTTGTTTTGAAACCTACAAACCAGCCCACCTCTTGTATCTATAAGCTTGATTCTGTCCATCTTGCAACTTTGTTTTGAAACCTACAAACCAGCCTATCTCTTGTATCTATAAGCTTGATTCTGTCCATCTTGCAACTTTGTTTTGAAACCTACAAACCAGCCTATCTCTTGTATCTATAAGCTTGATTCTGTCCATCTTGCAACTTTGTTTTGAAACCTACAAACCAGCCTATCTCTTGTATCTATAAGCTTGATTCTGTCCATCTTGCAACTTTGTTTTGAAACCTACAAACCAGCCCACCTCTTGTATCTATAAGCTTGATTCTGTCCATCTTGCAACTTTGTTTTGAAACCTACAAACCAGCCTATCTCTTGTATCTATAAGCTTGATTCTGTCCATCTTGCAACTTTGTTTTGAAACCTACAAACCAGCCTATCTCTTGTATCTATAAGCTTGATTCTGTCCATCTTGCAACTTTGTTTTGAAACCTACAAATCAGCCTAACCTCTTGTATCTTTAAGCTTGATTCTGTCCATCTTGCAACTTTGCTGTCAGTGTTATTCAGCTATTATCTGTTCTTATTTCTCTGCAGATTCCAGAACAATGCCTCCTTCTTGCAGTTCTATAATTGGTCTTCCTTGGTTCTACATTGCTCTTCCTTGGTTCTACATTGCTCTAACATTCTAGTAACCAAGTCTGGAATTTTGTATCAAAATAGTAAAAATATATGTTGCCTGCTTAGGCTTTCCTGGCAATGCATATTTCTCGCTCTTGAAGGAAGAAAGTTAAGCTTTTTTCTGTGACTGTCATACTCATGATTTGTTGAAATTTTTTTTTTAAACTTTCGTGGGGACATGGAATCAAACTTGACCGCAATCTTTCTTAATGGCTTTTCATGATATGTATGATAGCCTTCAGTAACACTATTTTTTATTTCCCTTTTGGTTGCTTGTGACACAAGACAGATCTCCAAGACATGTTGATTTCAGATCTATCAATGTTTATTTATCATGTCTAAATTTTCTCCAAATAAAATTTGGGTGTACAATATATTTGTTTTGTTTATTGCTGTGTCTGTAATTTGTTTTGTTTATTGCTGTGTCTGTGCTTGAACACCATAAACAGCCCCCTTATATACGGGCCTAGGTGTGATAACTATTAACAGTCAAGTTGATTATAAATGCAGCAGGAGAGAATTTCTTGCTACAATACGCAGATTAAAACCATGTTTTATTAGCTTTATGATAGATTATTATAGTTTTAAGAGATGTCAGATACCATAGCTTTAAGAGATGTCAGATACCATAGCTTTAAGAGATGTCAGATACCATAGCTTTAAGAGATGTCAGATACCATAGCTTTAAGAGATGTCAGATACCATAGCTTTAAGAGATGTTATCTTAAAGCTATGATATCTGGCAGCCCTTAAAACTATGGTATATGCGCGTTTTGATTGCACTTGCGATGCAAGAGAAGTCTAATAAACCTATGGTATCTGACAACTCTTCGTGCACTTGCCGAGATCCGCATAGGTATTTTCTTTCATGGTATTTCTGCTGATATGATGGCTGATATAGAAAGCAACAACGATCACTTAGCTCTACACATATGTAGACGCGGGAAGAGGAAGAAAAATAAAGCGCGCGGGCAAGAAGACAACAGCTTATGTGTGACAGGCTGGGCCGCAGTCACATGCGCATCATGTAGTGGAACTACTAGAGCGTCAACCAACGAAGAACCACTCTCGATAAGCTTATATATAGCGCGGACATAATCGTCTTGCAAGAGACCAACCTTGGGGCATGTACGATTTCAGCCACGGGATTCACAGCGTTCTACAATTTGACTCACCTTGGTCAGGCAATCCTGTTACGCAATAGTATAACGGGATGAGTGATGGACATGTCTCGGTGGAACTGCACTGAGATGCAAGTACACGCTGTCAGGATACAAGCACCGGTACATATGGTCATCGTAAACGTGTATTCTCGTAATGGCAAGATAGACAAACGACGTGGGATAGCTTACTCGAGCAAGAAGGAAAGCACATTGTTTTTTGCGGAGACTTCAACGCCAGAGGAACACAGTGGGGAAATGACATTACCAACAAGCAAGGGAAAGACCTAAGGAAGCGTTGGTATCAGCCGATGTCGTGTGTCTTAATGACGGCACAGTAACTAGGACTGCCAGCCGATCTGGAGACACTGACAGTAGTATAGACCTGGCATTGGTGTCCACCGACTTGGCCCCTCTTTGCAGGTGGAATGTGTTAGGGCATCACGGCAGTGATCACTACCCGCGCACCATCCTTATCAAGAATCACAACCATGGGAAGCGTATCAGCGTTCCGATTACCTTCCAGTGTTAAAACTCGGGCCTTGACACGATAAGCAAAATTAGGTGCAGCAAGGTTCAACAGACGGACCAAAACAATCTAGATGTCAGGCTAGTTGTCAGATTATCACCACACTGTCTGGTATGTGTACGGAGGCTGAGTGGAATGAGAGCATACACATCACTGCAGAGACAGTCCAGGCCACTCTGAAATGGCCGCGAAACACTTCCCTAGGCCCTGACGGTATACAATACGAGGACTTCGCCATCCTTAAGGAGAGTGATATAAATAATCTGGTTGGCGAGTTTAACGAAAGCATCAAGAACGGTACTATCAAGGAAGAATGGCTGCACAGCTACCTATTGCCGCTCAAGAAGCCCAATAAAAACCACGCTCAGATCAGCGGCTACCGAATCACAATGATGCAGAACACTACAGGCAAACGTATTGAGAAGATTTTAGCACAGTTTCTCGCTCGATACCTGGAAGAGAGTCGGGGTTTTCCGAGCATGCTCGGAGGCTAAAGACGTCAGAAAAGAACATGGCGCAACACCGCTGTTTTCGTCTACGGTGTATTCGAGGGCTTCCTTGCAGGTCTGGAAACGTGTGCTGTCGCGATTGACTTGGAGGATGCGTATAACAGATAGCCGTTCGAGTACCTCATCAACATGCGCTTGCTCTTTAATGTTGACCCTTTCGTCGTCAGATGGATATCAGCGGTGTTGCTCGAGAGGAAGGTGGTTCTTCTCAGGTGCGGTTTTTGGACATCTAAACCCATAACAATACGCCCAGGTCTTCCACGTGGGTCTCCCCTCTCACCCGTATTATTCAATTTATACACCGTGGCAATCACACAGCAGCAGCTCGATGGAAGAGGTAGAACAATGTCTTTTGCGGATGATATCCTGATATACAGACAGGAAAGAGATAGAACAGAAACTGTCGAATCACTGCAGACTGAGCTCGCTTTCTGGTGTGACGATTCAGGAGTACTGATCAACAAAGAGAAGGAACCAAACAATATGTACAGCTTAACAATCACCTGAACAAAATACAACCACAACACACTCCATGGTGCCGGCTGTGCACTCATCCCTATGAAACTGTTAACCACCTCCTTTTTGAATGCCCAGCGCTGGATGATGTCAGGAAAATGTTTCTCCATCCAGGGCCAGATAAATAGAACACATTATATGGAACAAACCAACAGCACACAAACACATGCATATATCACACAAAGGCATTGGGTCAAATGGCATGAGCCCATGGACCGCTGGATCAGCAACCAACCACTAGCGGGTCTTTATCTCGGGTAAATAAACAATCACAGAAAATAACAATTATTTTACGTATGACCAGGTACACGTAAGGAGTTAAGTATCACAAATCAGCATTGAACCACGCCTTTTTTTTTTTAATTTGCGACGGGGATGGTAAGGTCTCACACTATTTTGTACACAATTTACACCTGTGTGTTACCGGAACGAAAGTGGAACAAAGAATAGCAACACTGCTTTTCATGCATGTCATAAGAAGCAGCTAAGGAACTTTTTGTTGTAGAATTGTATGCCATAGATGGTCAGACTAGGCTGTAGAATGAGTAGTGTTTTAACAAGTGTTTACTTGTTCCCGAAGGGAGCCGTCGAGGACGAAAGAAGCAGAAGAGGCCAAATGAAAACAGGGACAGACAATATCAAGGACTGGACAAGACACAATTCTTCCTCACTCGTACGCATCTTTGTCGATAGAAATCGTTGAAGGACTCTGTGTTTTGATGCATCTAATGTGGTACCCTTATGACCCTAACGGGTTACGCGATTATATATAGATATGATCAACGTGATCCAGAAAACGTGCTGAAGCTGTTATGTCCCTCTGAAAGGCGCAGATATCGCAGCTACGCTGTAAACCATAACAAAATGCATTCCCATCTCGAGACTATATTCCTGCTAATCTGTTGTATCTTGAAAACTAAAGCAGGATAATATACACAGTTGTCTATCTTTTATTCAATCACCGCCATTGTAGTATACACAGTTGTCCCTATTCTATGCAATCGCCATCATTGTAGTTACACAATTTGACAGTCTACTTCTCAATTGTATTCAATCACCATCATTGTAGTTACACAATTTGACAGTCTACTTCTCAATTGTATTCAATCACCATCATTGTAGTTACACAATTTGACAGTCTACTTCTCAATTGTATTCAATCGCCATCATTGTAGTTGTGTTAAAGAACAATGAATCAAGTGCCAGTAGAAATGTAGCGTGTTAATAAGCTCTTATCTTCTTCGTCAAGCTATCTCAGTTTTGTATTGTTTCTGCCAGCGTGTTTAACACAACAAGCTTTCATGTTCTGAATAATTTTTTTTTAAATGGGAGAGTCACGACATATGCAGAATTGTTAGTGAAGTGGAAAATGGCAGAGATCGATTGGTTTCCTGCTCGATACTCGTAAACGAGGTCTGCTGACATATTTAATGACAAAGTGCGCGAAATTCACCGGAAAGACAGCCGATTATTTGAGTCTATATCAAGATCGTGTTGAGGAGGGGCGACATTTGTTTGGTGATATGCGGGAAATCAGTGTGACAGAAAGGAGGGAGGGATGGGATATTGAATACAAAACGGTTGATGTACTGTAAGCTCAATATCGTTATATTGTGTTTGTTATCTGTGGCATGTCGTGGTTGAGCGAACAAGCTCGACTAGATGATGGGGCTAAATGTTGGGTTATAATGAACAGATCAGCATTTCACGCATAACACATCAGAGTTGTAAGGTTGCCACTATGAAAACAGCAACACAAACATTCCGTCTTTATTCATGTTATCAGCTCCTTGTTTAAGTGTGGAAAGTCTTAATCCTGTCTAGTTTTTTAATATTTTCAATCCATACTTGCCTGTTAACTCCTCTTCTTCTTCCAACCTCAACTGTTCGCTGTATGATAGTTTTGGAAAGAAAGCGTGCCTCATTACTTGACCAAATTACACACGTCTGGACGTTTCACAACTGCCTTGTTGGCCAGTAAGAGTGTTTATTATATTTCTCACGTTTATGTTGGTTGTATGTTCTGATTAATGAATACCCAATATTTGTCTGCAACATTTGCTTTCATAAGCGTGTATTCTTCTCTTCATTTCCGCGGTAACTTGTAACTATCCAACTCTCACGCCCGTACAAAAGAGTCGTACAAAAATGTATTATTGGAGATTTATATAGGTTTATCTTCACCGCTGTACTTATTCTTCTCTTCCGTGTGTTATTTAATCTTGACATTGCAGGCGATGCTATCTCAAGTCTAATCTGTGTTTCTTTGTTAGTGCTTCCATCGCTGCTTATATAAGATCATAAGTATTTAAAGGTATTAACGTTCTTTAGTTTCTGTCCATTCACCCAGATGTAAACAGGAGTCGTGATGTCATCTCTGTTTGTCATTATTTTGCTTTTCTCGATATTTATTTCCATACCATAGGCCTAAGTTTTGCACTTTTTTTTCAAGTTTAGTTGAACAGAAACAAGCGAGCTCTTCAAACGGAAACAATTATAGGCCTATGCCGTGCATTACATCGATAACATCGGATCGATGAAGTTCAATAGAGATCAAATAATTGAAAAAGTAGAATAGAGCAGTTAAACAGCGATCAGGAAAGACAATGAAGATGATACTGTGGAATCCCTCTTTGACGCATCATTATATAACACATTTACCTATTTAACATTTTTCAAAATTCCCAATAATATTTTCTTTCTATTATTTTGTATTGTCTATAGCGAATTTCTGTTATTGCATATATATTTCATCGGCCTGGGTGGTTTAGACCAAGCAAGTTGTTATAACAGGATTTGACTAGTTACATGTCCCGGTCCGGGGACAAAGATGTGCGTGTGAAGAAAAACTAACGGTCCGACAAATTATTAGCCTCGAAACCATAACAGATGACTAACCTAAGGATTGAGCAGACATACTCAGTGTTCTTCGTAAGTCTGCACGATCGGAGGATTTTTACATAAGCCTACATGATAATAATAATAAAAGATCTATAACCGTCAGGGTCGTATGGGTGGCACACTGGATACATTAGCACAAAAGGTAATCCAAACCATTGTCCTTAGTCATTCGTTGTAGTATGCCATTGTAGTAGGCCTACATAACCATGAGTCAATGTAAGAATGCACGATTTAGGTGTGAGAATAGGTATGGCCCGTGGAGAATACCTAACAAAGATTTCAAAACGAGCACTGAACGAATATAAAATAGGAACTATCAACCGCTATACCATGGAAGAATTACTGAGGTGGATATCTCAGCACCTATGGACATGTCCGGCGTAAGAGGTGGATCATCATCATCAAGTGCCGTCTACGCAACGAAGGTTGGCTGCACCAGACCTCCAACATCCCGTTTCTTGTTTTTGTGGTGCACTCTGCTAGACTGTAACCTGTCCATCTTGTGATATTACTTTCATACTTGTATCTATGTCTACCTCTTGCTCGCTTCCCTTCGACTTTTCTCTCAAGTAAGGTCTTCCACAAGGTAATGTCCAAAATATTATATTTGCCTGATCTTTATTTCTCTTAATAATTATTTCTTCAGATTAAAGGCTGTCAGCCATTTCTTCAATAGAGAAGCGCTGAAAGTACACTGTCCTGTACTTGATATTATCCAGCCATGTCTTCTATGATGATAATGATGATGATGTTCCTCCTTCGCAAGCGAAGATGAGCATGGCATGAAAAAACATTAAATGCGATGACAAAAAAATTAAATATATATAAAATAATTAAAATTGGTAATTAACTAATTTAGCTTGTGAGTTCGTAGATGCCCGATGAGTCCGATTCGTGCATGGAAAGTTCTATTGCAGTGCATGCAGGAGTGCTGAAAGTTCGGGGTAGGAGAATTTACGGATTTGTCCTTCCGCTACTTGCGCTTGTGGATTGCCCGCAGTGTTCTTTCTTTTTCAAATTTCGTGATGCCAGCAGTGTTCTGAGTGTGCTAGGCTGAGCGATCAAGTGCTGTAGTTTCCCAGGAGCTAGGATCGATGCTGCAGTTCTTGAGAGGGCTTTTTAGGTGATCCTTGAAGCGCTTTTTCTGTCCTCCACTTGAACGTTTACCTTCGCACAACTCCCCATAGAATAATCTCTTTGGAAGGCGCTTGTCTGGCATATGGACGATGTGGCCAGTCCAACAGTTGGGACCTAGTCAGCATTGCATGGATGCTCTGCATACGGAACTTCTGAAGAATTTCCGTATCTGGTACACGATCCTGCCAACGTACTCCCATGAGGTTTCGTAGGCACCGAAGATGAAAAGAGTTAAGCTGTCGAGCGTGTCTCGCATAGACAGTCCAGGATGACGCAGCATAAAGCAGTGTTCTATAGAGGGGCGCTGAAACTACACTGTCCAGTACTTGATATTATCCAGCAACGTCTTCTATAGAGGGGCGCTGAAAGTACACTGTCCAGTACTTGATATTATCCAGCCATGTCTTCTATAGAGGGGCGCTGAAAGTACACTGTATCATGAACATCTAGAAAAACTAACCAGGACGTGCTGACACAGTTCGACAGGACAAGAGGTTACTAACATTAGAAATAGTGTGTGTGTGTGGGCGCGAGTGTCAGCAGTTACTACGTATTAGTTACGAATCGACATCACTGTACACTGGGCACACATATAAGTGCACACTCGCCCCCAGCAAATTTCGATGAGTATGCATGCTGATAGTTACCACTACTCTCCCATAAAGAATATTCCTACAAGTAATGTACCATCAAATGGAAACCTCAACGCACCAGAAATTTTACTGTGTACATTCAACAGGGGGTTCAAGTAGCAACCGTCACATACTCATATCCATTCACAGGTTCATGGATTAAAAGATGAATTAGATGAAAACAATAGGGCATATGCTCTCTCATTACCGCCGCCACAAGATTGTCCACGACAGTAGATCCATCTAACAGTCACCAGAATGTCCACGGCAGTGGTTCCATCTAGCAGTCACCAGATTGTCGACGGCAGTAGATCCATCTAGCAGTCACCAGATTGTCGACGGCAGTAGATCCATCTAGCAGTCACCAGATTGTCGACGGCAGTAGATCCATCTAGCAGTCACCAGATTGTCGACGGCAGTAGATCCATCTAGCAGTCACCAGATTGTCGACGGCAGTAGATCCATCTAGCAGTCACAAGATTGTCCACGACAGTAGATCCATCTAGCAGTCACCAGATTGTCGACGGCAGTAGATCCATCTAGCAGTCACCAGATTGTCGACGGCAGTAGATCCATCTAGCAGTCACAAGATTATCCACGGCAAGTAGATCCATTTATTATCAGATTGTCGACGGCAGTAGATCTATCTAGCAGTCACAAGATTATCCACGGCAAGTAGATCCATTTATTACCAGATTGTCGACGGCAGTAGATCCATCTAGCAGTCAACAGATTGTCCAAGGCAAGTAGATCCATTTATTACTCACCAGATTGTCGACGGCAGTAGATCCATCTAGCAGTCACAATATTATCCACGGCAAGTAGATCCATTTATTACCAGATTGTCGACGGCAGTAGATCCATCTAGCAGTCAACAGATTTTCCACAGAATTAGATCTATCTAGCAGCAAATACAACCGTTATTATTATCATGAAGATTACAGCAATAAAACACACCAACAACATTGTAGGTACAAACATCATCTACAGCAATAAAACACACCAACAACATTGTAGGTACAAACATCATCTACAGCAATAAAACACACCAACAACATTGTAGGTACAAACATCATCTACAGTAATAAAACACACCAACAACATTGTAGGTACAAACATCATCTACAGCAATAAAACACACCAACAACATTGTAGGTACAAACATCATCTACAGCAATAAAACACACCAACAACATTGTAGGTACAAACATCATCTACAGCAATAAAACACACCAACAACATTGTAGGTACAAACATCATCTACAGCAATAAAACACACCAACAACATTGTAGGTACAAACATCATCAACAGCAATAAAACACACCAACAACATTGTAGGTACAAACATCATCTACAGCAATAAAATGCATCAACATCTTAAGTACAAACACCATCAAAGGCTGAGATTTATTTGTTATTTCTGTGTTTTAAGTTCCACTTGTTACAAAATGCTACCTTCTTACAAAATAAAATCACCTGAAACATATATGTTGTGTGCATGTGTCATCAGTACAGTGTCCGTGCTTGTCTATGAAGTAAGCCATATGTCTGGCACAAACAATGTCCACGACTGTCTACGAACTAAAAGTCATATAACTGGCACAATGTCCATAATTCTACAAATCCTAAGCAAGCTGGTATAACATAGACAACAATCTGATTATCTCACTTTCAAAGCAGATTTTTGTTGACCTGACCATGTACTGGTTTCAAATTTAATTTGACTTCAATATCAGCATATCACTGAAAATGTGGAACTACATTAGTGATCTGTAGGACAAGACACCAACTAGTCATCTGTAACATAGACAATCATTAGCCATCTGTAACATAGACAATCATTAGCCATCTGTAACATAGACAATCATTAGCCATCTGTAACAGAGAAACAGCTGTCTATAAGAGATCGTAATATAAACAACAATTTCTGACTAGTCTACGGTTGCCGATGTGCTGGACGGACTGTTGTGCCGGTCAACTATTGCTATAACAACAAGAAATTGACATCACCATCTAAATGTAGTACAGTGGAATTCATTTATAACAACTTGGTCCAAACCGACAAATATTTATACAAAATCAATAACTCACTATATACAATCAAATCCCGTTATAACAACTTAGTCTGGACCAGCAAAATATGTATGTAATATCAGGAAATACCCCATAATTAAGGATTTTAAAATAGTTTTGTTAAACAGAAAAATGTGTTATAAAAGTATGCGCTATAGAGGGATTCCACTGTATTAGTGCAACGGACATTTTATATGTGACTTTCTCCATCACAAAAATAACATAATTATATCCTGTTGCAACTGACATCTACTTATGAAAAAAATAAGATATACATAAACCTGTTACTGCTGCTGACAGCTGTCATGACATTCACACAAGTGGGATATCAACAGCACAGTTGACAGACTTCAAGAAATTCTATACAGCGGTCTAGCAATCAGTGGCATCACTAAAGTAGTCACCACCCCACCCCCCCTTTCTATCACCTCAGTGATTTTCTCAGAATCTTTATGCACCAATCCTTATAATCATTATATGTACAGACTTTTACTCATTTCTGTTTGTTTAAATATCTTCCTAAATTCATATTTTTCTGTATTCACTGTTCCTATTATGTTATATTCGTTCAGGAGGTGATCTTTTGATCAGAATGTCAACGTCCTTATTTATTTTATTATCATTAATTTTATCATCTATTTATTAGTACTGACAGGTACTTCCGGTAAAAGTCTTCTACCTAGTGGTGTCTTTGACTATACCAATATCTCCAGCTACCTAGTAACACCGCTGAACTATACCAATATCTTATCTGTCTTGTGACACCGCTGGAGTATCCCATATTTTATCTGTCTAATGACACCGCTGGACTATACCCATATCTTATCTGTCCAGTAACACCGCTGGACTATATTCATATCTTATCTATCTAGTGACACCGCTGGACTGTACCCATATCTTATCTGTCTAGTGACACCGCTGGACTGTACCCATATCTTATCTGTCTAGTGACATCGCTGGACTGTACCCATATCTTATCTGTCTAGTGATGCAGTTGGACTATACTCGCATCTTCATAAAAATATTGTTACCAATATCTGGGCTCTGATTGAAAAAAGGAAAATGTAAGCTAATATTAAACAGATCATTATTGACAATTATATCAACAGTTTGTTTATGTAGGACAAGCATACAGGAAACAAAAGTAATGTTCAAGTTACAGTATACATGAGAAGTAAGTAGTGAGCAATCAATGTGTGACACAACCAGACTTATTCAAACACATTGTATCATACAGACAGAACATCTATAGCACAATCAAATAGCATCTACAACATTGCCAGCCAGTCAGTAAATACAGTACTGTATTAGTTCTCTTTAGTAACCAAAAACTTGCGTTAATGCATGTTTGTTAAAGAGTGTATGTTGGATTTGAACTGTAACATTGGAGGCTGGTTTCTCTCACTAGAGATCAGGAAACGGGCTTGGTATATGTACATGAGAAAATGTCTACAATTTATAACTTCAAGGAAGATGTATTGTCTTTGTAGGTATAAGTAAAGTCTTTTGTTCCCGCCCTTCAAGCATAAGGGATGTAGAATATTTCAGATCCCATTAGGGGAGCTGCATCACCAGACTGAGATCTCCATTTCATTCTGTGCGTTTGGCAACACGGCCATGTGTACATGTGGACAGGCAGCACAGAGTGCCAAACATATACTTCAAGAGTGTTCTGAGCATAAAACGCTGAGGCAGACATATTGGCCAGAGGAAACAACACTGTAATCAAAACTCTATGGGACACTGTATGAACTACAAAAGACAGTGTGTTTTATTAAGGAGACAGAATTACAGATATAGACATGTTTCAAGTGAACGAAAGAAGAAGAAGAATTCTGTGCGTCCTCTGTGGTGAAGACAAATGTGTAGAATTCTAAAATGATCATTCTCAAACTCCCGCTGGATCTCTCTTGCAGCATGAACAATGTTCCTACTAGATGTTCAGCTGGACGTACTACAGAGAATGGAAATGCAATTATTAACACAAGCCACAATAAAATCCATTTTATTTCTGCCAACGGCCCAACACATCTGTCTTTGACGATGTGTAGAATTAAAGTCCTGTCAATTCCTTAATGTCGTCAAATAATTATTTTCTCTATCCATCCCCCCTCCCCCTGTTCGTTCCTCCCTACATAGTTCCCTGCAAAATTGTTTTCCAAAGTGAATCATGGCAGATGACTAAACCATATCAGTGTCCTCCGTTTAACTTCACACACTCCAGTGTGTGTGTGTGTTCGTCCATCACAAGTGATGATGACCATTTTTACATCCACTTTTGAAAATTCAGTTAGACCATGCGTAATAGTTCATAGATAGCTAATGAGCCCTATTCGAGCTGTAAATGTTCTTGGACAGTTCAGACATGGAATGACGACTGTAGGCGGATTTTAGTCTATCCGTGACTTTCTAGCTGCTCTCTGCTGTTGGGCTGCAGTATTTCTCCTCACACACTCCAGAAATTATCACAATACACAAGGCAAATAATGTGATAGGCAGGTATATTTCTGAGACTAAACAGAACACTAGGAGTGCTGTGGTCAACATCACTTTCACTTTTCCTGATATCTTCTAGTACTTATCTACTGACTTCTGGGTCAATCCAAATTATATATATATATATATATATATATATATATATATATATATATATATATATATATATATATACAGTATATATATATATACACATACTAACATATTCTGAAACAAACAATATATTTTAGTGTAAACATATAAGGGTTTTAAAATTGTAGAGGACTGACTTCACTGTACTCGATTTCCATATGTACACCATCACTCTCAACAAAGCGGCACACTGACTGTCGAGAGTACCATTCAAAGCACGTAACTAGTAGTCACAAGTGATATTCCACAGGGATCTCCTAAACAATCCACCTTGCAAACAAGACAATATAAGCTGGATTCGAATGCATAACCTCTTGAACACACTGTGAATCTTAACAGCTTAACCACTACATTAAGGAGATCTAAACATATTCTGTGTCGATCCAAATGACATGTGATGTAAACATATTATTCCATTCTATTGGAAACTGAACCATGGCTCATCAGTTAAAGATATCATTGCAGCTTTAAAGCTCCTTGTTTCTGTGTATGCATATCAGAAACAAAGGAAGGGAAATAGGTCAACCCACCTACTAGTTGCTGCAGCGTGGTACGTAAGTTTCATCCCCGATGGCAGGTTGTTGTCATGGTACCTACTTGCAGCCATGCCTTTCAATGCACTACAAATTGGCTACAGGAAAAAAACTTTAACTACCTGTATATGACTTTCTATACACAATATAATTCCTGTGCATGTATGTTCACGTGTATCTGACATACAATACAAAAATATTCTTCTTCTTCTTCAGCGTTCATTCTCAAACTCCCCGCTGGATTTCTCTTGTAACAGGACAATAGTGCTACAAGATTTCCAGTTGAATGAAGTCCAGAGAATGGAAATGCTTTGTGTTGCCATTTTATTTGTGCCAATGGCCCAACACATCCGTCTTTAGTGGTAGAAAAATATTCAACCTTGATCAAATCTCATGTACATGTGTCTGTACACAACAATTTCCATTCTTCGGACTACACATCCAGCTTCTGTGCTGAGTATCTGCAGTCATATTAGACTGTCAGGACAAAGTCCACTGTTTTCTCCATGTCGGAGCGGCTGTCCCATAGTTTTTGCCTCAAATCTGCATCCTCTGGCAAGATGCACTGTCTCTGCTCTATGCATGTCGGGCATTCCTGAAGTATGTCCATCCTGCTAATCTGCAGGAGTTTGAGAACATACATAGAACAGTAATTGCCATAATCAGTCACAACGAAAAGCGTTCATCAATAAATCTATGCTATATAGCCATCATAGAGCTCCTACAATCAGATGCTTACGGTAATACAAACAAATCAATACAACCCATGAGAATAGGATAGCAGCAAATATTCAGATTTATTAAGTCGAGTTGTCAATGACAGGAAGTCAAACAGACAGAAACTGTGTCCTGATTAGATGACTTGTTATTGACAAATAGTGTCACAGAGGGTGGCCTAGATGTCTCTCTTTGGAGCCATTTCGTGTCAAATTAGCAAGATCAATACTAATATTGGAGGTAGGTCTGCAACTGAGTGAAGATTCTAGAAAACTTTGTTTACAGTAACAAAGTGATCAGAGCATACTCTCATGTTTCAGCACACGCATGCTGGGTATATGCTAATGCGTAGACTATATGCAATTACAAGGACATACAGTAACTCATGTCTCTTATTTGAACATGCTGTTTGCTAACTATCAATAATAATAGTAACACCCACCACCAGTTAGACATAGGGGGGGTGCGACATCGGAGACAGCACTCAAATTCCTACAAATATCTCAACCATTCGTAGTAGTATAGAAAAATCGCGAAAAATTTTGACCAGAAGTCTTGCTAACCAATCTCCCAGTCTAATGTAGTGGTACTTTACTTATGTGTACAAGATCATGCTAGATCAAGTCATTTCTTGTGGCTAGTCTTACGTAGAAAGACAGTTGATGGCAAACAATGACAACACTAGTCATACTAACAACTGGCAATCAATCATGAGTAAATGGATGGTTCTAAGTTGATTTCTTCTTCCAGACTTATCAGCTCAGTTATGGTGACATAAATGTGACTATGGAAACTTGATATCCTGGAATGACGCATTGGTCAATCAGGATTGCCAGATAATAGACATTAATTATACTCAAATTTCAGGTAAAATATGGATATACATTTTCAAATTGACCAAAAATCACAGAAAAGACTAAAATATAATTGTGATAGTGACATTTATAAACGGCACAATTTGTTAAATCTGACCAAAAATGTCCAAATTGTGGCAACCCTGGATCAAATAAAATCTCAACAAGGGTTGATAATGGATAAATCCAAAACACTGGTCTCTATTGTGAGTACAGATATTCTTGTATGAAATCATCAAAATTATTGACTATGGGGTTGCAAGTGTATCATATACAACAAAAATGTACTTGCTAATAAATAAATGATGAGAACATTGACTAATCAAATGCATGTCTACATGACAGGATAAATCACCCTGGGACTTAGAACAAGATGGTGATGACTGAATCCAACTCCAGCTAGGACTGACATGTAACATGTAAGGTCTATATGACTGCCATCAGTATGATATGTGTAATAAACTCAAGTGAACTTCTGGAATGATCAAAATAGTCAACAATGTTCACAACTCATTGTCCATTAAACAAATGATTCTCTCTTTGTTTTATACTTTCATATATATTTTTTACTAAATTATGGCAAAAAAGGTAGCAAGTATGCCCCAACCAGGAATTTTTACCACACTTAGAATAACTAAATACAGAATGTGCAGCCTGTAAACAATTGATTGACCCCCTGGCCACAGGCTGTTAAAGAAGAGAGTTATATGCAGACATGTCCCAAACAAATCCACACTACAGAATAAATAGGTTACACCACAGACACTAAACCACAATATTATGCTGCGAACAACTTGACAGACATCTGAAAAGAATTACCGAAGACCATACTGCAAAAGCTGCAATAGATGAGGAGGAAACAATAAAACATCACTCTAATGAATGCCCTGCACTATAAGAGCTGCAGAGACTATTATCACCAAACCTCTCCATCACTAACACCCTCTAAACCAGACATAACACAGCTCACTGTGTGTTGTCAGGCTAGAAAAGGGGAGCAAAGAATAGTTGCACTGTTACCCGCCATGCTATGCATGTCATAAGAGGTGAGAATGGAGGTTTGAAGAGTGCGAGTTGGTGCTGTCCTGTCTGACTAAGGGTTAAAGTGAACCACACAGCATGCTGAAGCTGGATGTGTCAAACTGAAAGTCAGCTAAGCTGTAAACCAGCACACAACGCACTCGGTTCTCCAGACTATATCCTGCTGATTTTCAGCAGTTTGACAATCAATGCAGAAGAACACAGTTAAGGAAGACATGCACCTACCACTAATTAGTTTCACTAAATGAGTATTGGATGAAAGGTTCGGATAAGTCAGTTTCACTAAATGAGTATTGGATGAAAGAAGAGTGTAGTGATATCTATCAGCAGAATACAAGTTGATGATTGGTGTATGTAATCAAGTCCAGGTAAGCATCCTGTACTTCAGTTCACCATGTCAGTCACGTGTCATTTCTGTCATCATCAAAGTGTGGTGCATGGCAGAGAGGTTAGAGCTTTGCTCTCACACCCATGAGATCCAGGGTTCAATCCCTGCTAAGGACCTAGTTTTTTTCTCCTGTATGAGTGTAAATTAAAAAAAAACCACCTTAAACATGATGTGGCGACAGCAAAGGCATGCAGCCTTTATCACACAAGTCACTGAAAACCTCTGTGAAACTCCCTAACAGGAAAATGCAGTAATGACAGACAGACACTAAATTAGACTAGATCTTCTCCAATAGACATATGTCAGGCCTAATTCTTGCTTCCATTTGTGAAACATGAGATCCCACAGAATTATATGACATCAATCATGTCTTTACTACAACAACAACAGGGGAGAACAGCTGGAGGACCCTCAATAACATTTACAGCTTCGTTAACTGGAGTTTATACCTGCTGGAAAGTTCTACCAACTAGGCTAAACTAAATACAACACACTTGTCCTAAATATTGGGAGGGGGAGGGGGGTGTATATTTATTTTTTATGTATACAAAGAATTGTATATACATATATAACACAATATATCAATTAGATATATATTGACAACAAATCATCTTGTCTATGAGATAGACATTCTAAGTTGAATATTAATATGGATGGTAATGGTGGAAAGCTGACATGAAGCCAGTGACAACTTGATGGAAGCAAATATGTCAACAAGGAAACTACTGGTAGTCTTATGCAGGAATGCTATAGATCAGGGCTGGGCAAATTATGACCCAAGGCCCAAATCTGATCAGACAGGTCAATGTTTGCTGACACGCCAAGCTATAATATGTATTATATGTATTATAAAAGTTGTATATTTACTTGCCACTGAATATAGTTCTTTCTGCTTCAAAAGACTAAAAAAATGTTCTGGTCCCAAACCACACAAAGAAGGATCTCAATCTGTCTTGCTTTTTTAACAAAGGTTGTTGGTCTATGCAATAGGTGAAACTTAAGTGAGAAGTTTATTGCTGCCCTGCTTGATGAAGTCCCACCAGCAGGATTGCCCATTGAATGCTTCGTTGATCAATAAACAAGAACAATGTATGAAGAAATAGAAGAAAAACTAGACATTCAGTTAGAGCTGCATTCCTTTCATACAAGAAATCTGCTACTATATAAAGGGGACAGTCCATAAATTACATCAATAGTGAGGGGGAAGGCGGTGGTTTCTGTTGGTATATGAAAAATGTGAAAGTTGTTGACAAGGGAGTGGGGGGGGGGAATTGAAGTTGGCATCAATAAAAACAATTTTATATACTAATTATTGTGTTTGAAATTTTTTTTTAATTTGAAAAATCTGGAAAACAGTGTTTTCAGAATTTTTCACACATTTATTTGAGGTGGGACGGGGGGGGGGAGAGTTTATTTACATATTAAGCAGAGTTGGCAGTATTTTTTGAGGGTCTGTTCACAAGAAGGGAGGGTAAAACAAATTGGCAAAAAAAACGACATAATGTATGGACAGCCCCAATATGAAAATAAATGACATGCAGTAACTGAAGGTATTTGACACCTCCAACATGGCAAGTACAGATTGGTCAATGCCAGAATACCATTGTGTCATATATTAATGATTAATGGACATCAATACCTGTCAACATGAGATTGTGATGAACAAATATATCCTCGTAAATATTCAAACACAAAATCAGTATATACATTTGAGTGATATATATATATATATATTTATGTACATATAATAGATTGTGAGAAGAAAACATTGCAAGCTGAACAAATACTTGACTAATCTCAAATGTGAATTACCCAAGAATGTGCTGGTCAAATAACTCATTTGAACATCTAAAGTAACAATGGACATTTTATGTCTTAGCATGTTACCATAAAATTAGTCTCAATCAATAAAATAAGACTTACTATATATATATATATATGTGTGTGTTACCCATGTAACAGATACATACCGGGGTAAGTACTGTTTGAACAAGGAGTATCACATTGACAACAAACACTAAAACACAATGATAAATTATAAATTATAGCTTCCAATAAACAAAATCAGAGAGACTCTCTCTTTCTTTTTCTCTCCCAAAACAATGAAATAAATACACAAGTTCAAACATTTTGACTTGACATCAGATATATTGTGCACACAAAAATATAACTAGTTCTGCTCAGTAAAACATGCATGGCTATCAGTTACACATGTACAATATAGTGTGATCGTTAATGTACGTCGGCCATGAAATGACATATTCAATGTGTGTTTGAACAATGGCATATTAATACTGGTAATACTATATTACTACTAAACTGATTGATTCTCACAATATATATCTAATATAATCCAGAAGCAGCCAGAATTTATCATTATAGAAACATAATGATATGACAGCAAACAGGATTTGAACCAAGATCATTCAGATGGCACCTGACTCTAGTTGTGAAATATATAGGTGCCAGCTGAACAGACCTAGTTCAAATCCCATTTGCTGCCTGATTTTTTTTCCAGAATACATGCCACAAAATCTTATCAAATCAGAATAAATCAATATCAAATCAGAAAATGGAACTTCATATATCAAGTATAGATTTTGGTCCGTGTGATATCAGAACAATAGTTCCGAGTAGGTGGTCCATAAATCATAATACAATATTCACTTAATGTGGAGCACTAAGAAACTACTCAAATGAAGATGAAGACTCTGCAGTCAAATATGTGAGATTAATATACATACAGCAGAAACATCCAGTTGGGACAGATATAATCTTACCTCCAGGATTGATTCTATCAGCTGATGATTACTGATAGAGATATACAATGTTCTAACACTAGACACAGCAGCACTTTAGTGATTGATTCAGAGAACGCACTGGAATATTTCTAATGTTTCTATACCTGCTTTATTAGCTCGTACGGTAACCTGGGCCAGGACTTCTAGTTCAAGGTGTACAGAATAGGGTCATTGCCTTCATTTCAGGAATGTTATAGGAGGTGACTAAGGAAGGTTAAGGGATGGGCTGTCAACTTGTCATCTGTGAAAAAGTCATTGTCACTATATGCCTTGCCTCAATTTTTTACTTTTGTCTTCTGTCAAATAATGATCCACACGGATGACAGAGAGATGCAGGTTAAATGATCCGCACGGATGACAGAAAGATGCAGGTTAATGATCCGCACGGATAACAGAAAGATGCAGGTTAAATGATCCGCATGGATGACAGAAAGATGCAGGTTAAATGATCCACATGGATGACAGAAAGATGTAGGTCAGTGGACATTGTACCTTTGTGGCAGACTCCATGGTAGCAGGACATTCTAGGTGTGCCATCATTGCAAATGGGTCAACAGATCTGACAAAAGAATAATGAATGAATTGGCCCAGACGTATATGCTGCACTTGTTGCAGACAGTGATGAACCTGGGATCATGACACACACTGTGGGGTATGCCTGTCTTCACAGGGAACTAAACATGCATTTTTATAACATCCCTTAACACAATCATGCCTTTAGTGAGTGGACATACATTGGACCATGCACAGACAGAAAGACCAACCAAGATATACTAAGAAAAATCAATGATTGGTCATATCCATCAAATCCATGGATCATAGATTATATTTCTTATAGCACAACAATAATACATCTGGAACGAGGGAAAGGTGCCTACTACTACTACTACTACTACATAATCTTCATTCTTGAAACAGTCTTGATAAAATCTTTCGGTCGATACACCAATCTGCCCTGTTAAAAGCTTTCTATAAACCTATTTAGGCTATTTTATTAATTTTAAAACAAATATTTTTTTCTATTTAAAGACGAGTAAATTCAGTTTATTTTGGACGTATAATACTTGTAAATGCTTCTTTTTTAAAGGGAGGATAGCCATACCGTAGATAGGATATGCAAACTATACAACCAGGTTTGGGCTTTCCTTCTATACAAGATCTAGAAATAAATGGAAAAAATGCAAACTTATATAACAAAACGCCACAAAATCATGGCTATCACATCAGTACTCCATGTGAGAGTGTGGACGGTAGCTCTAAAATGATTGTATAGGTAGACCATACATGCAGGCCACCTAAAGTAAAAATAGCTTACATTTGCAGAAAATGATTTGAAATATGGTGGCAAATATGGAGATGGAGAATTAACACCAGAGAAATGAAAACCTGTGAAATTTATCATCATTAAAAAATTACCAACCAACCAACATCAACTTGTGTCTTGATTAACACCAGAGAAATGAAAACCTGTGAAATTTATCATCATTAAAAAATGTATCAACCAACCCACATCAACTTGTGTCTTGATTAATTAGCATATACTTTGAGATTTTCTGAAATTAAACTAAATATTTAATTTAATTTATGAAGACATTACCTGCAGTTTGACTAATATGCCTAAGTGGTGGTTCGTCGTGCTTGATAACTGAATTACATGCAATCTTATTACAGTGAACTTCCGTTAAAATAACTTGATCTGGACCAACGAAATGTGTATGTAATAACAGAAATTCATTATATACAGTACAATCAGTAAAGAATAAATATAATTAGGAATTTTGAACAGTCTTGTTAACCTGTAGCAACCCGTATTCTACAAATGTCGACAAATTTAATCTAGCGATAGAAACCCAATGTAGAAATATGTCACCACTGAGGTAGCTTTTTTTAGTCGTCATGGACAAAAATTGTCCATGCTAATTTCTTATTATGCTCTTATAATAACTCTGTGCTAGTGCTAGAGTGACTGTCCATGAATTTTTCACGCTGATATAAATACCCTGTCATAATTTATTCAACCTTTTCACGCTTGCAAGCCAAACTGTGTGGACCTAACTTCAGTGATGCCATTTTTCAGAAATTCTTCATGGATGATGATTCAGACAAAGACGATTTTTAAAGTTTTAATCTTGTAGGTACTGTAACTCAATGTATGGGAGGATTGAGGGAGATGTTGTAGGTACTGTAACTCAATGTATGGGAGGATTGAGGGAGATTTTGTAGGTACTGTAACTCAATGTATGGGAGGATTGAGGGAGATTTTGTAGGTACTGTAACTCAATGTATGGGAGGATTGGGGGAGATTTTGTAGGTACTGTAACTCAATGTATGGGAGGATTGAGGGAGATTTTGTAGGTACTGTAACTCAATGTATGGGAGGATTGAGGGAGATGATAATATTTAACAGTGATGTAAATGCTGTCATTTATGACGAGGAATTTGAGGAGCCGTTGGTAAGTTCTTTGTCTATGCTTTTTCCACACTGTCCATGTTGATTGTCCACAACATAACACTGACACACACACATGCAAATAAAACCTCCAAACCATATCCAGCATCCACTTATCTCTATTGTCTCCAAATTTGAAATCAATAACTCAATAAATAAAAAAGTTATGCCAAAAAAGTAAGCACGTGCAGAAAAATCAGAAATCATAAAAAATGGCTGGGTTCCAGAGTAAGTATGCATTATTTATCTGTGGGTTGCTTCAGGTTAAATAAGGAATTTTGTTAAGAAAGGATGTGCTACAGAGCTGGTATTCTACTGTGCTCTACATTCTATTTAAGTAAAACCCAGACATTTTCTCTTCAATTGTCCAGCATGCTCATTTTTACAGCTGTGATATTTGCCCAAAAATGACATATAATCTGTGATTGTTACACCATATCTTGCACATTTTGTAAGCTAGACACATGGGAGATTCTGTAATATACACATGTTCTGTAAGTAGAACATGACCCAATCTAACAGTGCTTACTTTATCAAGAAAGAAATTTATATCACTATTCATTTTACAAAAATCAGTGCAATTTTTGGGTAATTTTTCAGCATACTTTTTGATAAAAGTTTACTACATAGCTAGAAAGGGTAGTAAAAGAAGACAATGGACATACGTCATTGGAAAATGCAAGCTGTATAGCCCATGACAGAGAGGGCTTCAGGGAGTTTACTGGGAAGACAACGTTCTGGAGAGAAATTGTTACATGACATGACATAGTTATTTCCAAGGGTCATGGATCCAGATTAACAATATGCCAGACATAAACTTAATTACTAGATCTTGAGACTAGACTAAAAAATGTTTCATTTTGGTGCAAAAATCTGCACTAGCATATTCGAATAACATAATATGGAAGCATAGAGGATTTATTATTATAGAAAAAAATCTTATGTCAGCAAAAAATTAGATTTTAACCAGGTCCGTTCAGCTGGCACCTATTCACCTTGCAATAACTAGGATAATGTACTATTGTTATCCTCAAACTGGTTATTTATACTTCACCTAGCAATTTAAGTCGGCACATTTTCCATATTCTACCACACTGTATCATATTTTAAGGTTGCAGTGTGGCCGAATACGGAAAACATGTAGACTCAAGTTGCGAGGCAAATAGGTACCAGCTGAACGGAAATGATGAAAATCCCATTTGCTGCTTTATGACTTGATCAACATATTCAGATATGTAAACTTGTGTTTATTACATAATTAATTATCTGAACCAATTAGCCAATGATTCTTCAGCCAGAAATTATTTATACTAAATCCCTTGTATATATTCTACTGCGGGACAAAGTTTTATTTGAATCTATGCAGAATTGAATTTTTTGCAAAAATAAACAGCAAGTAACCACTCTGCTGGGTAGAACTGTCCACTTAAAAAAAAATAAAAACTCAGTCTAATGTTCTTGTGTTGAAGTTAAGTTGTAGGTTCAAGAGGGACACTAGTTGACTGAATCGCTAATTTAACAACAGCACCATGTACTTCATGTACCCTTGTGAAAATCACATAAAATTTGTGATGATTATTTGAGAGAAAATGTGGACATCAAAATGGAATGTTCCAAACTCATTTCATTCTCACCTCGTTCAAGTTCTCAGTTAGTAATGTCAAGGTTCTGCATGATCAGTCATTCCATCATCATAATTTTTTGCTTTTTGAAGACTTAGCAGAAAGCATTCTACCATCGAGCAATGTGCTGCCATCTTTAAAGCTTTGGTACCATCCCCTAATGTGCCTGATGCTCATAGAAAAATGACAGAAAGTATGTTGAATCTTTCAAATTGTTTCCACTTGGGTATCACCAAGTCTTGAGTAATATTTGATGTAATACTTGGGTATCACCAAGTCTTGAGAAATATTTGATGTAATACTTGGGTATCACCAAGTCTTGAGTAATATTTGATGTAATACTGCTGCTCTGGTTTTCCATCATTCAGCAGAAAGCAAATTACCTGACCTCATCACTACACAGTCACTCTAATGATGATCACTGCACGTGGCCACTTTAATGAAGGTCACTACACACTGTCACTATAGTGATGGTCACTGCGTAAGGTGAAATTTACACGGCACCTACCATGAACAAATTTGACAGTAACACAGCTGCCAGATAATGTGTACTGCTCTTCCATTTGATATGCCTAGCTGGGTGGTGATGTGCTGTTGCTTGATGGGATGGTTGATTTAAGTCAATTCATCAACTTTTTGTTGATACTTCTTAGCATTGACAGAAACTGATGCATAACTTTTCTAAGTTCAACCTCAATATTAGATTTTCCAGCTTCTGATTAACAACATTTTATTGTTGAATTGCTTGCAGTCGTTTGATCAGCATGAGTTCACCAATGTCACCAGAGTTCATTTTTTATTCTGATAAAAATTAGATCCTAAACATTTTAAAAGCGCTGGCATTGCAGACACACTAAACTCCAATGCAATAGCTACTGATCTATCCAACATATGCAGGACCCTAGGTATTTGAAAGTATTAACTTTTTCCTCAAGTTTATGCCCATCCGTTATACTTTTGATCTGTGCCTCTATGTCTCTGCTGTGTACCAAGATTGTACTCTCTTCAGTGTTGATTTCCATTCAGTATTTGTTAACTTTGCTGTTAGTACTTGTAGTTTTTGTTCTGAGCCAGCCATAAGATTAGTAACATTGGTGAAGCGCACATTGCAGATAGAGTGACCTCCAATTGAAATTTATAATGATGTGTTACAGTCTCTTGTATTATGTGCTCCAGGTATATGGTAAAAATACTTACTGGAGGGCATGATGCACCCCCAGTTGGGTTACTGTATAGTGATTACACAATGTCTATGATGGTGGTGTCAAAATTAAATTGTCTCAGTATATATCAGAGGTCATCATGCCAGACCCAGATCCCTTCGTCAAGTCCACGAAATTATGGTATAGATTACGCTGATGCTGAATATATTTTTCAATTAAATTCTGATATCAGAGAATAAGCAGCCTATAGGATTGTATAGCCATTTGTCTGGTCAACAGGTACACACAAGGTTAGTAAATATGACCAACTAAATATGGAAGCTGTGTGTCAATTTATAATTAAATATGTGATCATTACATAATATCATCATTACAATAAGAATTAGTGTGGACTTTCTCCTAGTCTTGTCTGTTTTCTACTGTGTCTCTCTTATCTCTATTGTCTTTTCTCTACTTTTGCTGTTAAGGAGTCGCAGGATTGAATGAAGATAGGTTTTTGGTCTACGGCATGTTTGGTTGATATGCAATATTGTGACCTCTCAGAATGTTGGTAACTCCTTCAATCCACCTTCTTCTTGGTCTTCCTCTGCCTCTTACTGTTTCCATTCTTATGTTGTATGCTCTTGTCTTAGCCAATAAGTGGTCATTCTCATTAAGTGACAGAACCATTTCAGTCTCTGTTTTCAATATATTTCACCAAAGACATTGTTCCAACACTTCTTGTAATCTATTAAAACTCTCTCTGATAACTTGCCCAAAAACAAATATGGATACTGCATGTCTGTTGTTCATATTAAGCTTTCTTTGTCAACTAGAATACACTTTGTCTCTTAAATTATGCATTGTACTTTAACAGACAATATTGACAGAGCAACCGATAGTAAGACTTGAATGACCATAACTGAATACCAGTATATAAATTTCTACAGCTCAACTACAAATTAAGAACATGCAAAAATTCAAATAAAGAACATTAAAATACATGTGTATTCACTATTTTAAAATCAACTTTGCTAAATTTGTCCAACTTACAACAAAATAGTTGAAGTGTTTAAAACAAATAAATTATGCCAGAAAAGTCTTTATCACAGAGTTATAGACTCATTAACCGTACAAACATTACATCACACACGGCTCATTATATTTAGTGATAACACCTATAATCAAGTATTATTGTCACTAATTACCAATATAACTCATAAATAGCAAAAATAATTTCAATGATTAATTTTTGTTTTATACGAACAAGGGCTTTTTTTTTTGTTGTGTTATGTTATTTCTCATGGGCATTATGTTGTGCTATTTGTTAGCGACATGAGTAATCAATGACAATACTACATGATCATAAGTGTTATCCCTTCTTAGTTTGATTATTGCTGCCACTCTCCACCTTGTCTGGATATCCTGACAGTTTGGTTATTGCTGCAACTTTCCACCTTGTCTGGATATCCTCTGACAGTTTGGTTATTGCTGCCACTCTCCACTTTGTCTCGATATCCTGACAGGTTGGTTACTGTTGCACTCTCTACATTGTCTGGATATCCTCTGACAGTTTGGTTATTGCTGCACTCTCCACCTTGTCTGGATATCCACTGACAGTTTGGTTATTGCTGCCACTCTCCACCTTGTCTGGATATCCACTGACAGTTTGGTTACAGCTGCACTCTCCACTTTGTCTGGATATCCTGACAGTTTGGTTATTGCTGCCACTCTCCACCTTGTCTGGATATCCTCTGACAGTTTGGTTATTGCTGCCACTCTCCACCTTGTCTGGATATCCTCTGACAGTTTCGTTATTGCTGCCACTCTCCACCTTGTCTGGATATCCTCTGACAGTTTGGTTATTGCTGCCACTCTCCACCTTGTCTGGATATCCTCTGATAGTTTGGTTATTATTTATAATTCTACTTATCTGAACTGGGACATTTAGTCTACATCCTCTTCAATCACTGCTGGCACAGAGATTGCTGCAATTATGGGAATGTTGTGTGCACTTACGATGATGGTATCTCATCAAGTTAACTATCATTCATGTATTAGTGACTTCATTAGCCAAACTCTACAGAATTAACAATAGTTATCTAGGGCATCTCTTTAAGAGCCTGAAGAAGAAGGGATTTGCTGTGAAAGAGGATAAATGATTAGAAATTGTCTGAGTTTTGTCAGGACCCAGAAAGGGAGAAACAAACAGCACTGTTTAGCTTCCATGCATACGCATGCATCTGTGGGTCTCACCAATGGCTCACTAGACAAAACATCCATGCAATAGAAAATCTTAGTAGATGACATGCCGTTATGTTGAGGTTATCTTCTTATAGAAGCTTCATGCACGTCATCTGTACAATTATGCTTCTCATGGTTTTATTTTGTTGTTGCAATGTGTTTTTGTTATTTGTATATACTGTCTGTGGTTGGGAGGAAGCTAGAAATGTACTGCGCACTACTGGGGAGGAGGAAACTGACAGCACTGTTTTTTCCTACGGCTGAGGCCCATCATAGAGGCACAGTGACTCAGGATGTGACAGTGAATGAGCACAGTGAACCCTATCTTGGCTGCAGTGGCTCGGAGCAGTGCATAGGTTGAATCCTACCTTCCTGGTGATGTGATAGTTATTCTCTGGATTTGACCCATAGTGGGCAGAAAATCCAGCCCTGCCAGAAATATAATGCCATTTTACTGACATTGAGTCAAAGGGTTTGAGCCCATGGACCGCTGGATCAGCAACCAACAAACCAACCTTCCATACATATCACAAAAGACAACTAAGGAGGTTATTGGGTAGAGTTGGCTGTCCCATTCACAGTAGGATCAAAGTGACCTAGAAGTCATGCTGAAGTTAGATGCACCAGGACTCAAGGCACAGATATCACAGCAAAAGCTGTAAACCATGACACCACATTTCGTTCACCGGATTACATCCTGCTATTCTGTAGGAGTATGAGAAAGAATGCAGAAGAAGAATGATTAGAGATACTTATAAATGGGATGAACTGCAGGTAGGGGTAAACAGGTAAAGCTGAATTTGGGAAGTGAACGCACTAGCACATCAAATACAGGCCACAATAAGATTACCATACCATATGTCATGTCAGCTCAGTTGTTAGTGAGCTGGCTTCCTGTTTGGATGCTCCAAGGTTCAATTTTCAGTTCAACTGGAAATATTTCTAATCACCAGCTCCTGGTTGAAGCAGCCTAAGGAAACGGGTAACAGATCTTCTGGGAACATAAAGACAGCAAGTTTGATGCTGACCACTTCATCCCCAGGTATGCCGTTGGTCCATGAAGAAATAGGGACTAGCACTGTATTCACTGGAACTCTTCAATGCGTGGAAACATGGAATACTTGACTGTACCACATGTAGAAATATTTTCTAATAATATAGCATGTCTGTCTTTATCAATTTCAATTTTTCTTTTGGTGTAATGAATTTGAATTGGCCAAAGACAAACAACTCCAACTCCACCCCACGATGCTCACTCCACATAGTGGAAATGATACTAGATAGATAGAATGAATTGAAAAATATGTGCTGGAATATTTAGACCCCCCCCCCCCTCAATGAAACTACTCTGTCGAGAGGTCAGAAAAATCAACATTTTCAAGACAAAATATTGCATTTCTCCACATGACAAATTACACACACAAAATCAACACAGAAAATACAAAATCAACTAGAATGAACAGAATTTCAACTCATGAAAACCAAGTTTTGCAACAATGAACTTGTCAGCAAACATATTCTGCAGAAAAATTTTAACCAGCTATTTTTAAAAAAAAGTAGTGATTATGTCAGAAAATTATTTTAATAAAAGAACAGTGGGGGGGGGGGGCAGCTGTAACTACAGTACATAACTGAGGAAGTCAATACCCATTCAGACATCAACATTTGTACGTGTCAATTGTATGCTTGTTCTTCTCCATCCACTGAATATGAAACACATTAAATGTGAATGTGCTCCGGACTTTACATTTATATGTTTTACTCCCTTAGTCGTGTTCTTCTACAAAATGATACAATTATGTCTCTGTGATTATACATTAAACTTCAGAGAATTATTTATATGCAGTTTCTCATGCTGAAAACTGACATGCTGAGCTGGAAGGCACAAAATAACGCAGCTCTAATGTGAAACCAGCATCACAACGTACTTCACGCTCCCCGGTGGAAATCACAAACTTTTGCGCTGGTTATCAAAGAGCAAATGCAGAAAAAGGAGATAATGTTACAAATGTCAAATGTTGATAAAATGTTTTAATCTTACTGACAAAAAAATCCATTCTCTATTGGACTGGAGGAAGTATCAGAGCAATACAATCGATATATCTATACTGGTAATCAAAAGATATGTCATGCAATTGTGACACTCCATGGTCTTAAAGAAATTGTGTGACCAGTAAATAAACAACAGTTTACAAAGAACGTGCTTCATGGGCCTAACATAGAAAGATACCTCATTGTTAATAACACAAATCTAATGGCAGCTTGGTGTGACACAAAATATTGACCTCAATTTCCAGGTAGATTGGTGTATCCATGGCTTTCTTCATATTAACAGTAGTAGAAGTAGTGGAGGAGTGCGGTAGCGTAGTTGATAGTGAGCTTGTTTACTGTCTCATCGAGTTACAGCGTGCCAGGTTCGTAATCACATCAGGACACACAAAATCCAGGTCATTAATTTCTCACCTGAAACTACCAGTCGACCCAGTTGTAAATGGGTACTTGACGTATATGCATGACGCCTACTCTAAATGAAGATTGACCATGTTTTGCCTCTGAAAATAGTACAGTAGTCATAAAATATACATTTTTACGGCTGTTGAGTATTTCTCAACATTAGAAACTGTTGAGCTTTATGAAGATAGAAGCATGAATAGAAAAGAGTATCCTGCATGCTGTTGGTTTTAAGTTTAATGTTATAAAGAAATTTCAGGGTTTGAAAGGGGAGTAAAGAATAGAAACACTGTGTTCATGCATGTCACAAGAGATGACTGAGGAGGTTCTGAGGGTAGAATTGGCTGTCCCATCCCATGAGTCAAGGTGACCCAACAGCCACGCTGAAGTTGGATATTTCTGGCCAAGAGGAGCAGATATTTCAGCCAAGCTATAAATCATGACACAACACATTCCATTCTCTGGAAAATATTCTGTTAACCAGCAAGAGTGAGAACAAATGCAGAAGATATATAGTGAAATAAACCCAATATGGTATTAATACTATCTCTTGTCGTGCTGAGACACGAACTGTTAAAGCAGACAAAATTCACAGACAACTTAAACTAGCAGTACATACACTGTGGTATACCTTTACAGCGCACGTTTTTTGAACATCACTTTTCAAAATCCCCAATTATATTTATTATTTATTCTATATAGTGAATTTTTGTTATTACCTACATAAATATTTCATCATCCGGAGAAATTTTTTATAATGGGATTTGACTGTACAAAGTTTATTATAAAGTTTTCGCTGTTGATTATGCAATATTGTGTTACATTAAACTCTTCTAATATATATTTTGTCAGAAATTATATTCAAAATACTGATTTCTCTACACAAATAAAGACATTTAAAGATGCATTGTTAATTCCTGTATGGAAATGGAACAGTACAGTGCTGTTGAACAGCTGTAAGTTACATTCAATTAATATATGAAAACAAATATATTATTGAACAACGAGAATGAATATCAACTTATTTAGCATTATAGGTATATATAAAAAATAAAGATCAAAGTATTTTGGACATAAAAGACATGACACCTTGTTGAAGACCTTACTTGAGGGTAGAGTCGAGCAAGAGGTAGGTAGAGATACAAATGGAGAGAAACATTAAAAGATAGATAAGTTACAGTCCATCTAGATTCCCCAAAGCAAAAGACAGAGGATGCTGGAAGTTCATTTCAGCCAATTGTCGTTACAAAGATGGCACTTGATGATAATAGGTCTTCTTCAGTGTTCATTCTCAAACTCCCACTGGATCTCTCTTAGCAGGACAATGGTCCTACTAGATTTCCAGTAAGATGTAGTCCAGAGATGGAAATGCGTTGTGTTGCCATTTTAATTGTGCCAATGGCCCGACACATCCGTCTTCAGTGGAGATAATAGGTCTATAAACCATTGAAGCAGATTACATTTTGAGCTGTCATTATTATTGTAAACCATGCATGTATATATATATATATATGTATGTTTGTATTTGGTGGGAGGACTTGCAAGTTCCTGTGACACTAAGAGCTATATCAGCAGTAGTATTGCTGCACATTTTATCCATGACCCTCCACAATACATGACCAATGAGCAGAATCACAATAAGCCTTCATACCTGACGATTTTGATTATTGCTGGTGTGTTTGTTGGTCACTATGAATGTACTTTATGTCACCTTCCAACGGAATACACGGAAATAATCTAAAACATTATATAAAAAGGCTTGTTTTGATTCTACTTGTTGGTCTGTCAATGGTCACGGTTTAACTATAGGGAACAGATCAAGAGACTAGAATGACAACCTTCAACTACCTGTCAGGATACATGGTTGTTTGCATTGAGTTGGTATATCCCACCATATCAAATAAACTAACTACATAAATGTTAATAAATAATTCCAATAGGAGTTCAGCCTATGGTGGAAACACTCTTTATAACCAGCTTAAGATTTAACCCGTAATACATATACTAAAAGAAAGAAGCAAGAGTGACCTGGAATTAATGAAGCCAATTTTCTCAAGACGTGAATGGAAGAAGTGTGTGAATATCTTATGATTCAAAGTTGGACTAAGAGACAGAAATATGTATTTATACTAAACATACATCCATTTAAAAAAAACTATCCATTTTTAAATATTTTGATTTTTCCTCAATGAACTTTCATCATCATTCGACATATTTTTTCCAGAACATGATCTTCCTTATGGATTCTCTGAAAACTTTGTGATTCTGGATGAGTTTTCTCAATTAACTGTAGCTTTGATTATTTGTGACCTCGTATTGATTATGTATGCATGCCGTTGACCCAACCCACAAATTGACGGAATCAATTGCCTAGTGTCCTGGCCAAGAGAAGTATTAGCACTACCAACTCCTTAATATCACAGAGGATATATCGTGATAACAAAATGGTCTTGGTTCTTTCAAAGAAAGCTATTACTGGACAAAGTACAATGTTGATCTATAAATGATGAAGATGTTAGGAATAAAACATTTATTTTTTTAAAATAAAACAAAATATTTTAATGTATACTTGTTGTAATAATAAATGTATCACCAAACAATATTTTGTTGGCTCTTTAAAAAAGTAAAAAATCCATTTTTGATTGATCTGGTGTGTAAAAGTATAGACTAAGACAATCATAAAACATTCAAATGTAGACAATCAAAACACTTAGAAACAAATTAAAGTGTGTAAATATTTGTATGTCGTAATTCATTGGTTCACCTTTATAAAATCTATACTGCACAATCAATTGGGAGAACTTTCACCTCCCTTGAGTGAATAAAAAGCGTCTACATAGTAGATCCAATCTGGGGTAACTTTGTTCTTGTGCTGAGCTGTGATGTCAGATCATCTTGGATGGCAATTTGACGAGTTTTGCCACTTGTGGTAGCTAATGTTCCATTTGCCAATTTTGGCATTCCCATACGGTTGCTGGAAGAATTTCGTCTGATTGCAGAATCTGATTTTACTTCGCTGTTATATGCAGGAGGCCGAGGAAGTCGTCTCCTCAACCAGGCATGACGCAGAGCCTGGGTAGGTGTGAGTCGCTGCTGTGGATCCCACTCCAGCGCACGCCGCATAAAATCCAAAAACAAAGGATCATCACAGCCTTTCAGTGCTGTTATCAGATCTTTACTACCAGGTGGTCCACGAGTTTTACCTCTTCGTGACCGCCCACCTTGCAAAACAGTGCTACCATCAGGCAATGTACTGACTGTGCTGTATCGAGGATACCCTTTTGAAGAGATGAAATTGCGAGCCCGTTTTGCCTGTTCAAGGAGTTTCTGTGGAGGCATACCAAACAACTCAATGATACATGCTAGCTGATCACCTTCATCTTCACCAGGAAATAATGGATATCCTGTCAAAAGTTCTGCTAAAATGCACCCCAGACTCCACATATCTATTGGCATACCATACTTGGCACCCCATATTACTTCTGGCGCACGGTAAAAACGAGACTGAATGTATGTGTAGATTCGTTGATGCTCATAACAGCTGGAACCAAAGTCAATAACTTTAATACCGCTACGACCTTGTTGCTTGAGCAAAATATTCTCCGGTTTAAGATCACAATGAATAATTCGATTCTTATAAAGAGCATCCAGGCACTGCAGAATTGAATGGGCAAATTTTCTAACCAACTGCAAGCTGAAGCCCTGAAATTTGTTTTTCTTGATAAGTTCATACAAGTTCATACTAAGAAGTTCAAATGTAATACAGATGTGGTTCCTGAATGTGAAGTGCTCATACATGTGTACAATGTTCATGGTATTGTCTTTGTCTTGTTTCTTCAAGTGCTCCAGTATTCGAATCTCTTCTTGGGCTTGCCTGTGAAAACGTTTCTCATTTCGAACCATCTTCAAAGCAACATGAATTTGATTTCTATGATCATAAGTTTTAACTACCTGACCAAAGCTTCCTTTTCCAATCACCTTCAAGACTTCAAAGCGATAAGATATATGATCATGAGGCACGTGTACATACGATCCATTTTCATCATCATAACCGTTATTATTTGGTCCCCCTATTACTCCCTGCTTCTTTTTAGCATTTTGTCCAACAAAATAAACGTCCTGAAAACTAAATATTTCTTGATGCTCATAAGCACTTAGCTTATGTGTATACTGCTTCAATGCCACATCTGGACTTAATCTATTTCCCCTCCGAACACCGGATCCCTTGCTTCCAACACTTCCAGTACTGGAGCTTGGACGAGCAATAACTTGTGGCTGCATTTGATCATCGCCGCCGCCATTTTGAATAATTTCAAGTTTATCGGAGTGATGCCTATACTGGTCTTCAAATAACTGCTGGACTCTAACGCCATGCCCACTGTTTCCCCCTCCAACTGTTTGACTTGCGAGAGGTGGAAGATGGTGTGAATGACTACCTTCCATTGTATGCGTATACATTGTTGTATTCCCAATCAGCGGTTGTAGCTGCTGCAGATGCAGGGGTTTCACGTCTGTAGTCATAATCCCATAGTTTCCAAAATGTTGGAGTCTCCCAAACCTCTATTTATGGAATTTTCGCTAGCCTACATTTTTTAGAATTAAATGTCGTTAAGTGTCCATCAAAATTATGAAAACACGTGTAGCAAGTCACAAGAACTCCAACGAACAATAATAAATCGCTCCACTGTTGCTAAATTAGAAAAAATGGCCTCCGGTTACTAAGCACTACCCCTATCCGCAGACGTCAAGGTAGTGACGTCATGTAAACTGTGGTCACGTGTGATAAATAAAGTTTCGGAGGCGAAAAACGGGCAGCTCAATTCAACTTTAAACGTGAAATTAGCAACGTACATGCAGGGAATAATGTCCTCTGCGATTATGTGTGAGATTGTCTTCTATGTGACGTGCCTCTACAGGACGTCCTCCTCACTATTAGTCTCTCGGTTCTGTACAAGCTGCGTAGGTTCTTAGTGACATGTTCATAAGTTCTTCGATAGCATGTGTCCATCGTAGTCTTGGTCTGCCTCTTGTTCTCTTTTCATATCGTTTCTCTCCATTACGCCATTATTAATCTTTCTAAACTAGTGTGTATCTTTATACGTCCGAAATATGTTAGCTTGTCCTTTTTTTTAAAAAAAATTTTGAGGAGCCACTTTTCTATGTTTAGGTCTTTACGGATATCTGCGTTTCTATATTTTATATAGGACCTTTCTATATTTCATTTCGAGTGTCCATATTTTCTTTTCCATTGCGGATGTCATTGCCCACATCTCGCAACCATATCTTGCCAGTGGAAAAATATAGTTTCTTAATAGTTATGCCTATAGCTTTGTTTTTCTATTTGCCCCTTGCCATAAATGTAAAGTCAAAGGGAAGCGAGCAGGAGGTAGACAGAGATACAAGTGGGAGAGTAACATCACACGATGGACATGTTACATTCTGGCAGAGAGCACCACCAAAACAGATGTTGGAAATACGTTGCAGCCAACCTTCGTTGCACTTAATGATAATGATAAATGTTACATCTGTGATGTGTGTGGGTTTTTTTTAAGGGTCATTGATAATTAATCTCTTTCTGATCTCTGCTACGCAATTTCCTGTGGTGTTGATGGTTGACCAATGACCATATATGTTTTTCTTAATTGTTTCTTTGTCAAGTGGCCGTTGTATGTGTGAGTTCGTCTCTGTTTATAATGCACTATTGTAGTCTTTTGTGGGTTAACCGTTTTGTGCAATAAGGAAAAAATTGTGTGCCTCGCTATGATTTTTAACCGGCATAATCCTATTCATGTGTTCTAAACCTGTGGCGCTACTTGATATTATTGTGATGTCATCTGTATACCTAATTTCTTGAATATTAAAGAGTTGAAACTGTTCATAATGTGGGTCTTCTCGCACATTGCGCATGATGTTTTCTGAGTATATGTTAATATGCCCGGTAAGAGGATGCATAGGTCTACCTTCCGACTGCTTTTTGGACCTCAAACCAATCAGATGTTTCTCCTCTAGGCGGACAGAAGCCCGTTGCTCTTGATAAAGCATTTTAATGAGCGGTATGAGATTGTGTGGGAAGCCTACGCTTTTCATTATATTCCATAATTTCTGGTGTGTTACGCAAAGATCTTTGAGTAGCCTATGAAACAAGTGTTAGTTGGTTAGTAGTCGGATCATCATCACTGCAAACTGGACACGTCCATAGTTCCTCCGATCTTTCCCTGAATGTATCCGCCATTACACTTCTACTGACAGTATCGGTCCTATGCTGGTTGACCATCATTTTTCTGCGCCCTCCAAAATGTTCACGTCTAGCAACACTGCATTTCAAACCCTGATCTTTAATTCTGGCCATTGAAAATGAATCACCATCCACATTAGTCTCACTCTCGCGTGCTATATCTCTTCAGGAGTTCAAAACATCAGCACGAGTGTAATAAGTGTTATTACTACTATCAAACAAGTTTCAAAGTCTGCGGGTAGACTTATCCATTCCGCACCTGCTGCCACATCTTGCAATCTGCACATGCTTTGTATGACATCCTCAGCACGTCCCATCCACGATTCCCTCTCTTAAGTCTGTTGCCTTTAACTTTCTGTATTTTGGAGTACAACAGTTGTCCCTTATCTGCATGTATTTGAAGGTATTTGAAACAAGTGTATGTGTCTGTATTGAACTGTCTTCACTTCTTTATTATATTTCTCATGTTGAACATGCGATACCTGGTGTCTCTGTTCTGTCTAAAACCTGCCTGAGCTATATTTATTTCTCTGTCCATGTGATGTTCTATTCTTGTCATGATTATCTTGAGACGTATCTTGCTGGCATGACTGATCAGCGCAATTGTTCTATAATTTGTGCAGAGTTCAAATTGTCCTTCTTTGGAAGTGATATATATATACTGATCTTTTCAATAAACCCTTTAGACATATTTCACTTTAGCAGATATTAACACACATGGCATGATAGATTTGGACGCTGTGTTCTCGTGCTTGTATCAATTCAACAACCAATTCAATTCGTCAGATATTGAAAATCAGTTATACCGAGAATTTGGACATTTCCATTCATAATGCGCTGAAAACGCCAGAAAACCTTAAGAGATTTATTTGAATTGGTCTGCTTGCAGAATTCATTCCACCTTTATTCTTTGGCCTTCTAAGCTCAGGTCTTGAAAATTAACATAGTGACATTTACGTACTGCTTCAATGCTGTTACGCTATTGGATGGTGCGCAGTCGGAGTTGCGTGCTTTCTGTCACGCCTTGCCGGCCTGCTGTTTGTTTCTCCAAGCTTCCTCAATGTCGTCATTCCACTGATCTGACATGGCAGAAATCAGAGGAAGATAAGGGAAAGGCCTTCCTTGAGCATTACGTTCAACAGAAAGGCCAAAACAACCTAGATGTCAGACGGAGGATTATCACCACGCTATCTGGTCTAATTACGGAGGCTGAGTGGAATGATAGCATGCAGATCACTGCAGAGACCCCAAGACCACTCTTAAATAGTCGCGGAACACCACCTCATAACCTGACGTTATACGACATAAGGATTTCACCATCCTTAAGGGGAGTGACATAAACGACCTGGTTTGTGAGTTTAATGAAAGCATCAAACTACCTATTGCCACTAAAGAAACCAAATAAAAACCACGCCCAGATCAAAGCTATTCAATCATAACGATGCAGAACACCAAGGGAAAACTTATTGAGGAGATTATAGCACAGCACCTCGCTCGAGACCTGGAAGAGAGTTGTATTTTTCCTGGCACCCTAGGGGCTACAGACGTCAGAAAGAAACATGACGCAATCTGCAAGTTAGTTAGTTAGTTAGTTAGTCGTTGTATCATCGTCATTGCACTCCGGACAAGTCCATAGGTGCTCAGATCTCTCCTTGAATGTAGCCGCCATTACACGTTGACTGACGGTTCCAGTACGCAGTTGATTGACCATCATTCTTTCTTGCCCACGAAACCGCTCCTTTCTAGCGACACCACATTTCATACCAAATTCCTTTATTCTAGTCATGGAACAAGAGTCATCGTCGCTTATACACTCATGTGCTCGTGAGTTTTTCCGTAGGGCTTTCAAAATGTCTGCTCGATCCATCGCTCCACCAACAGCCGTAGTAGCAGCGTGTGCGGCCAACCTATCTGCTCTCTCATTACCCCGGACTACCGCATGTCCCAGCACAAAAATGAAAGTCACTTTACGCGTACATGAATTCTTCACTGCATCCAGCCACTGTTCCCAAATGTATCCCGCCTGAACTTTCAAAATCATGCTCATCGAGTCACTGAGTATGCAGACCTGAGACCCATTGAAAAGCTTTGGTTACTGCCAAAATCTCTATTGTCATGCTGCCTGTCGTCTGAACGAATGCACTACTTTCCTCTTTGATGGTTTCCCTCCACCTTTGAGAAGGTCCAGGCACTTCTGATGTTTTTCTCAACCGACCCATTTGTATATACAATCAGATCACCTTCCCTGAAATTTTCACCGATTAGAGCGAGCACCTCCGACTCCACCACTGTCGGACACCATTCCCTGCATTCTCTCTTGAGTGTTATTATTACTTTGAAGGCTGTCAGATAATCTAAGGGCGCACGACTCCATACCGCACCTGGTAGCACATCTTCCAATCTGTACACACTCTGTATAATATCCTCTGAGCGCCCCATCCACGACTTTCCTCTCTTAAGTCGACTGCCTTTCACTTTGAGAATTTCAGGGTGTAGAAGATGTTCTTTATCAATGCTGCTGTTTTCGCTAACGACTTATTCGAGGGCTTCCATGCAGGTTTGGAAACGTGTGCTGTTGCGATTAACGTGGACGACGAGAATAAAAGAGTCATGTTTGAGTACCTCATCTTCATGCTCTTACTCTTTAAAGTTGATCCTTTCGTCGTCAGATAGATATCAGCAGTGTTTTTGGAGAGGAAGGTGGCAGGTGTGGTTATTGCACATCTAAACCCCATACAATACGCCCAGGCCTTCCATAGGGATCTCCCCTCTCACCCGTTTTATGCAATGTCTACACAGCAGCAATCACACAGCAGCAATCACACAGCAGCAATCACACAGCAGCAATCACACAGCAGCAATCACACAGCATCAGCTCGACGGAAGAGGTAGAACAATGTCTTTTGCGGATGATATTCTGATATACAGACAGGGAAGAGATAGAACAGAAACTGTCGGATCACTGCAGAATGAGCTAGAACGTATCACATCCTGGTGTGATGATTCATGACACTGATCAACCAATAGAAGGCTGTGGTAACAAGGCTCTCTCTTAACAATCACATCGTAAAGTCTGCGATACCGACGGTGTAGATGAGAGGGTACGATGTAATCAGCACCTTCCCCTTACAATACCCGGGCGTGTGATTTGATCGTAGTCTGTATAAAGACTTTCAGTTTTGAAAGTGATGACAGCGGCTGGTACTAAACAATCACAGCTTGTACTCTTATATGAGACGCTTGTCCTCCGTGTCATTGAATATGCAGACGCCACTATGTCACATACAGATTAAAGACTGGAGAGAATTCAAAATGAAGCGATGCGAATCATCCTTGGTTATACAATAAACACACCCTGTGTGGCTATGAGATTTCTCCTTGATTTTCCAAGCGTATCTCATATAATTGATATGTTGCATGCCCGTTCACGAAGTAGTGTAGCAGCTGTCTACCTCTCTGCCCAGCGCCGGCTTTTGATTTGATAAGGACCTAAGCTATTTGAGATATGGGGTACTTTAACAATTAAGAAGTATATCCTGTTGCTAAAGTCGTCTACCGACTCTTCTTGTCTCTGATTGTAGTCAAATTTGTGAGCGTATACTGGGCTCCTGTACACTCAGCGTACCACCTTTACAACTCGTCTTTAAATTCCTTCCACGACTCTTCCGGTTCTCTCTATGGCCGTTTTTTTAAAAATCGCTCCAGTAACGAGTCTTTTGCTAGTTTGTAGTGCCATTGTTTTCTTGCCTGTGTCTGTTGCTGTGATTGCCAAAGCGTGTTTCTCGATGCCTGTGAAACTGACCAACTCTTTGAAACTGACCTTCTCTCCTGTGAATGGTGCGATAGCTGCCGCTGTTCCTTGTCACTGCATCGCATCCACTAGCTTTTGCATTACGTCATCCGTGCTCGCTTTCGTCTGTTCCTCCAGCGAACTGCTAGTTGTACTCTTATCTTCCATTTTCTCCGTCCTCATTTTACTGTCTACCTGTAAAATAATTTCCAAACCATAACACGAAATCTTTCTAACAATTATTTCTCTGCCCACTTCTAACTAGCTGTGGATGGGAGAGAAAGAAGCACAATGTATCTTGTACTAATTTAAATATGGTTTTCTTAGCTTTGGGTGCGAATCTGAATATACAGTGCATCATTCTTATTCAGTTAACACGTCATTAATGCAACATCTTATTGCATCCTTAATTACTTATTCTCACTACTTGGCTAAACTTCTCTAACTAATTTGCGTGTTTATTGTCATTTCTATATTTTGTAAAGTGCTGGAAATGTGACATTACTTTTCACAAAAGTGAGAGTTCCTATAAGTTAATCTGTTATGGTTCATTAATCTATCTTATTGTCTGAATTCTAGAATAATATTTAGCTGTAATTGTTTTTACACTCACGTTTCGTGTCTCCATGTGATGAGTCAAAAAGGAATATTTTCTTTATACATTTTACGAGTTTTCGTAGCCTGTGTGTCTTTACTCTACCGGTATCAGTCGTCTGAGATTTTTCTCAGGGCTGAATATTTGTACATGCACCGTTTTGTACGCCTTTGACTGTCTTGAGTGTGGTAATTTCTTAGTATTGATTGAGCTCATTAGCCAGTTTTTATCGAGTTTTGCATATCATATTTTAAAGTATGGAAACTGTAGGAAAGGAAATACCTCGTACTTGTCCAAAATGCATGGATCAGTTTTTGAAAGCCGATTCTAACACATGGATAAATAGATTAGAGGCAACAGAGATGCTGTTCTATAATAGAATGCTGTGAATACGGGTGATGGACAGCTGAGATGAGATGTCAAAAGGCAAATGCAGTAACATACCAACTGTCACCACTGCTTCTTCACCCCAAGATCGAGATGGAAGTTAAGAGACACATGCTCTACAGTATATTCCTACCAACACTGTGTTACCAGTGCCAAACCTGGTCTCTCTCATCTTCACATTACAGAAAGATAGTGACTTGTGAAATGAAATGCTTGAGGAAAGCTGCAGGGGTCACCAGGCTTGATAGAATGCGAAATGAATATATCAGGGAAAGAATAGGTATAATATCTTGTACAGATTACATAGAGAACAGATCAAGTGGTTTGGTCACATTATGAGAATGCATCACGAAAAGTTGCCTGTACAAGCATATAACCAAATGAGAGCAGGGTACAAAGCCAGAGGAAGACCACGGAAAATATGGATAGAAAACGTCAGGGACATCCTGAACAGACACGGTCATAGCACAGCCGAGGCCACACATCTGGCTTTAGAACGCAAGCTCGCGCTCAAATCACCTCTACGCTTAACGGCAGGAATGGATCACAAACCACATGGGAAAAGACAATAGACAATAGATAGGACATCTGAAAATCTAACGAGGAGTTGTTGAAAGAGTCAAATGCGAGACGAGGATTACTTAATAATACACTCAGAAAAATGCGGTCTTAATTTTATGGTTACGTGGTCTGGAGAACATGCCACAACAGGCAAGAGAGATTGTGGGCACATGAGACCGAGGACGACAGACATTATGCAGCTCTGGAGAACTCTTTTCCTTTCCAATAAAGACAGGGACGTATTACATAGTATATTATTAATTTTTTTTAAACGCTACCTTTTCCTAGCTGTTGCATTCTGTTTCTTATCGCTGTTGAACGTCTTCCATCTGATGTCATCAGTGCTGCCAAAACCAGTAGTCCCTACATGAAGTAGTTGATTGAACATGTTTGTGTATAGTCATTCTCTGTAATCAAACATGCTAGGGAATTTTGTATACATTTTGCTGTATTAAATTACATTTTAAAATACATTTTGCTGTGTTTTAAACTGTATTAAATGAATTTAAACATAAAATTATTGTGTATTTTCATTTTATACTGTTCTGTCTTGACTCCTGGCAGTAAGTTATCAATTTCGATCTGATCAAATTATGTTATTTCTGCTTTCTCCGGCAATGTTAAGTAATATTCACATGTTTGTTCTGCTGATTTAATTTTGAACATATTGATTGCAAACAAAACAGTTAAATATAAATAACCCAAATATCGGAGGATGTCCGACAAAATGGAAAGTGCCGCAGTAACCAGATAAATAAAAGGTCATCATCATCATCATCAGGTGCCATGCCGGGTGGCGTAGGCGGTCATGGCTCTCCACAGCTCTCTGTCCACAGTATTATGTATCAAAGTCATTGTTGTTTCTTTGTCGTGCCAGGTTGTCAAACTGTCTAATATTTTCTCACGTTGTCGCCCTCTGTCTCTGGTGCCTTCAATCTTGCCTGTTGTGATTATGTTCTCTAAACCTGCCTGTCTCATGAAGTGGCCAAAAAAAGAAGATTGCCTTTTTCTTATATTGTTGATTAAGGTCCGTTTCGCATTTAACTCTTTTAACACCTCTACATTAGTTTTTCTGGCAGTCCATCGTATTCTCAGCATTCTTCTGTAGAACCACATCTCTGTTGCCTCCAATCTCCCACTGTCCAGTTTGTTTATTGTCCAAGACCTGCACCTATATGTTAGTATAGGGGTAATATAGCACTGCAGAACTCTCTTTCTCACCTCTAATGACAAGGTCATATTACACAGTATATTTTTTATTTTTCTGAATGTTGTTTTTGCCTGTCCTATTCTACATCTTATTTCTGTTGAACTTCTTCCATCTGCTGTTATAATTGTACCTAGATATTTGAATTGGTGGACCTGTTTTAATACTATATTATTCACTATGATCTTGCAAGGTGTGTTATTTTCTTTCTTTGAAATAACCATTACTTCTGTTTTCTTGATATTTAGGAAGAGGCCTTTCTCTTTGCTTTCTGTGACTACTACTTTAATTAAGTTTTGAAGGTCTTCCTCACTTTTTGCAATCAGAACAGTGTCATCCGCATATCTCAAATTATTTATGTTATGTCCTCCCACTGATATTCCTGGGCTATCTACTATTGTCCGCAATATGTTTTCACTGTATAGAGAGAACAGGTCTGGTGAAAGCACGCATCCCTGTCTGACTCCTTGTTTTATTTGTTGAAATGGGCAAAATTGATTTCCTACTCTTATTGCTGCTGTTTGTTGCAAGTACATGTTCTTGATTATTCTTAAATCCTTGCTGTCAGTGTTCAGATTCTCTAGCATGTGTATAATTTCGCTATGTTTAACTTTGTCAAAAGCTTTAGTGTAGTCTATAAAACAGAGGTACAGATATGTTTTTACCTCTATAGACCTCTCTATTAGTGTTCTCAATATATAAATCGCATTGTTGGTGCCTTTGCCTTCTACAAATCCACATTGTTCTGGACTTATTTCTGGTTTTATTTTGTTTCTCACTCTCTTCATGATAATTCTGGGCAGTATTTTGGTTATTTGGCGCATGAGGCTGGTTGTACGGTGTTCTTCACATTCGGTGGTCCCTGGTTTCTTAGGTAATGCTATGAATATGGATCTCATTAAGTCATCGGGTATGTTTCCGCTGTTATATATGTCATTCAGCAATTTTGTGATTATTTCAACTCCAACGTCATCTAAAGCTGCTAATTCTTCTAATGTGATATTGTCTGGACCTGGGGCTTTGCCATATTTCATGTGTCTTAGTGCCTCCCTTACTTCTGCTGTGAGTATTGATGGACCCTCGCCGTTATCTTGTATGTTTATTTCTGGTTTATTGTCCTCATAAAGTTCTTTGATATATTCTGACCATCTCTGTACTATGTGATCTATCCCATTAATACCTGCCCAGTCTTAGATTTTAGACAACCTGTAACTGTTTGCGTTCTCTTTCCTGTTATCATCTCAATTTTCTTATATAGTAATGTTGTATCTTGGTTGTAATGCAATTCTATTTCTGTGCATTTCTTGTTCAGCCAGTTTTCTTTTGCTATTTTGCATTTCTCTCGTATCTCCTTATGTATTTTCTGATATTCCATTATCTTGTGTTTATTTTTCCTTCTGGTGCTCATCAATTATAATATTTCTTCTGTCATCCATTTTTGTTTTGATGTATGTTTTACTTTTGGTATTATCTCTTTAGATGTTTGGTTTATCGACTGTTTTAGCATGTTCCATTGATCTTCAGTACTCTGAATCTTTGCAATGGCATTGTATCTATTTTGTACAATTATGTTGTATCTTTCTTTAATGTCAGCATCTGATTTCAATAAAGCTAAATCTAATTTCATATTCCTTGGTGCTCTCTTGATCTTCTTTAATCTTATACACAATTTCGCTGCCAGTAGTATATGATCACTGTTGCAGTCAGCACCTGGCCTTGTTTTCATAGATCTAATGCTGTTTCTATGTCTTTTAGAGACTAAAATGTAATCAATTTGGTTCCGAGTATTATCACCTGGGCTAATCCATGTACACAGCCTTCTTGGATGTTGCTTGAACCATGTATTCCCTATTATTAAATTATGTGCCTGTGCCCACTCTATCAATAAATCACCTCTTTCATTCTTAGTTCCTAAACCAAATCTTCCTGTCACATCTTTTATTTCTGTTTCACCTACTTTTGCGTTAAAGTCCCCCATTACTATAGTTACTTCCTGATTTTTACACTGTTTCATTGCGATTTCTAAATCTTCATAGAAAATTTCGATGTCCTCCTCTGAACTGCTTGATGTAGGTGCATATACCTGCACAATGTTGATATCCAACGGTTTTCCTGTTAGTTTAACTAATATTACCTGATCTGATATTGCCATAAAATCCTTCACCGTTTTTCCTGTTTCTGTGTCTAATAATACTCCTACCCCCCTCTCGTGTTGTGGTAAATAAAAGTAAATAAAAGGTAAATCATAAATATAAGGTAAACAAATAGTTACTTATTCTCGGTAACCTGTTTACTGTAATTTATTTACGCAGAGCATCCTAACACCCACCAATAGATTAAAGGGTGTTCGTTCTCAAAATCTTGCGGACTAGAAGGGCGTTGGCAGGAAAATGGGTTTTATTATGTCATGGTTTACAGTTAGATGCAACATCCACACTTTTCAGTCGGACACATACGACTTCTTAAACATCAAACTTTACCCCAAAACTCCACAGTCACCTCTAACTCTGTACATTGTTCCATTCTCAACTGTTACCTGCATTATAGTTTTCGGGAAAGGGAATCAGCTATGAATTGGCTCTATGTGTGTGGCGATTCTGTATGTTGGGACGGGCAGTGGATAACGCTAAAATGAAATGGAAACACCCTATACTTGTCTTTTCTTTGGCTGAAAAATCACTATTTGTGTATGTGTTATATTATATATATATATATATATATATATATATATATATATATATATATATATATATATATATATATATATATACTTAAATACGCATACATGTATGTATGTGTATACATTTATATGAGTAGCCTATATATGCGTGTACGGGTGTGTATGTATTTTTGTTAAGGGGGCCTCACAATTTGCAGATGCTTAAGGCACACGAAGGTTAATTTGGCCCTCACTCCTTCCTATCCATTATACAGAACATAAAAACAACTTATAGGTGGGAGACAGAATAAATACTATTACATGGCAACATAAACATTTCATGGCAGTGGTGATACGGCGCAAATTTGTGTGATTTGGTCATGTGACGAGACACGATTTCCTTTCCAAAACTAACCTGCATGGAACAGTTGAGGGTAGAAGAAGAATATGTGGTAAAAAGAAACTATGAATTAATACTATTAAAAAATGGACATGATTTAGATTCTCCACAGTTAAGTGTTTGATTATGTTTATCTTTATCTTTCCACTAAACTTTTATTTTTCAAAAACAAAAAAATGTTTCAAATTCAGTTTAAATTTAATTGGTGTAAAAAGCAGTGCTGATAACATTACTTTTTTCATATAACCTACTGTCAAAAATGTATACAGACCCCTTACTTATTGACTTACTTTATGGACAGCATAAAGTAAGTCAATAATGAGAATTTTAAACAAGTTAAAAATGAGAATTATAAAATGCTACATCTATTCCATATTAATGTATGGCTCAGAAACATGGACACTAAATAAACAATTGGAAGACAAAATTGATGCCTTTGAGATGTGGGTATATAGAAGAATATGGAGAACATCATGGAAAGAGAAGAAAACAAATAAAGAGGTGCTAAAGACACTTAATATGAAGAAAGAACTACTAAGAGAAATAAAGATCAGGCAAATAAAATACTTTTGACACATTAAAAGACATGACACCCTATTGAAGACCTTACTTGAGGGTAAAGTCAAAGGGAAGCGAGCAAGAGGTAGGCAGAGATACAAGTGGGAGAGTAACATTACACGATGGACAGGTTACAGTCTAGCAGAGTGCACCACCAAGACAAGAGACAGGAGATGTTGGAGATACGTTGCAGCCAACCTTCGTTTCGGAGACGGCACTTGATGATGATGATGGACAGCATAAAGTACGTCATCATTGTATGTGGCGTGTAGTCCTGTTGCTGACAACTTTCGTTGCCGAGACGGCACTTGTGATGATGATTGACGGAAGTTGCAAAGGAACTCTGGGTTTGACCCCTGACCTCGGCATCAATGAAGTTATGACGTGTTCTGCTAGACGTAGGCAACTTCCTGCACAATTACTTTCTTGCAATATTGAAAACTAAATCTGAAAATGTTGTCACTCAAAAGAGACAAAAAGGAGGAAGAAGAAGGTAAAAGCTTAAAGTTTACACTAATAGAGGTATCTTTATCACTAGAATAATATAGAAGGGTTTAATATTGCGAAGACAGTAAACGAAATTTATTGTTGTGACTTGATATCGATATTTGGTAACTTTGTTCATAAGCATAAGAAATAGGAAGCCTACTCGTTACACTTTATTTGTTTCGATCGCTGGGAATTGCGAGCAGTTGAGTTCTTGTATCCTTTTATGCAATTGGAACGTTTCTCTTGTGAAAGGTTCCAATTTGTAGAGCTTTAGAAGCGACTTTAAATCACAACGGTGTGTGCAATACTTTGAATTTTAAGCCTCCTATTAGAAGGCAAGAAGGCTAAGTGAAGTTGAAGGAAGGCATAGAAACCTGGGTCCCCTAAACTAACTACTAACTTACAAGGAATATAATTTTTATCGATCAAGTCATTCCACACCAGCAACTCAGACTATTTTGACCCTAAAGTTTAGGCTACTTTAGTTAAACTCCAATGTCTGGACCCCAATATCCCTGCACGTCCTTGTGATTTCGTTTTGTTTGCTCTCTTTGGTACAAGTATACTATACTGTATAGTTCTTCACTGTGACCTTTGTTGCTCTAGTTTCGAGGTGTTTTCTAACCATGGTGTTGTGATTGCCTTGCAGAGTGCTATTATTGTTGTATGATTTAGTTTGGAATATAAGTGGTATTTAAAATTAATATTTATTTAAAACGTTTACATTATAGTTAGTATTCAGCCTGGGGTTGGGGGTTAAAGATTAGGATCAGTTTCTAGTGTTTAGAATAAAGGTAAATTATTATTATGTACAATAGCGGGAAGATATAACTTAAGGGACATGCGCAGTGGTATACATTAGAAGACGGAACAAACAATTATGGCGCTGTGTTGTTAAATTTGGTCTTACTTTCGTTATATAAATTCATTTATGGAGAAGAAAGCGTGTGAAGTAGAATGATATATTATTAATTGAAAACGATTGCATTAGAGTTAGTGTTAAGGATTAGAATAAGTGTTCAGTATTTAGAATTATAGTAAATTATTAGTATATAGAATAGCGGGAATATTCATGGAATTTGTTACTGGAATTTAAAAAGTGTATCCCGCAGAGAATGCTGAATAAGGTGAGTGTGTGGTTTTATTCACATTGTTACAGTTTCTCAACATTACAGATAATTGATGTTTTAGGGAGATCTATGACATCAGCTAGTTAAAAATGTAAACAGTGTGCTATTTATAGCACAGTGAAGAACTAATCTTTACTTTTACCGCCCTCTTTTTCATCATCACTCATGCCAGAAAAATACTGCTTTGTATCACAGACTACAACATAACTGGAAGAAGAGTTAACCTTTAAGACCTTAGATTAAAATTACACAATATCCCCCCTAGGCCTGAATTCTTTTTTGACAATGTGCATTATTTTTGGTGATGGTGTTTGTTAAATGCTCAGCAACTTTTTTGTTTGTAAAGATATCAAAATATTTGTTGCATGTAAATAGAATAAATAATTATAATCATGTTTAATGTTGTTGTATGTGTGGTATGACAGAGCAATTTGTGAAGTTGAAAATTTGGGGGGAAATCTCAAATTAATGAATGATAGAATGGTGGTTTGTCTTGTGGGCCATTGGTGAGACCCACAGATGCAACCGCAACCATATTATATATAATAAGATATATAAGTTTATATATATATATATATTAATACTACACTACAGCTGTTAGAGAAAAACTGGTTGCTATTTTTGAAACCAATTGGTCAAAATTCCATACACAGGTCTTCTTCTTCTTAGCGTTCATTCTCAAACTCCCTGCTGGATCTACCTTGTAGCAGGACTATCATCCTACTAGATTTCCAGCAGGATGTTGTCCAGAGAATGGGGATGCGTTGTGTCGCCGTTTTATTTGTGCCAATGGCCCGATACATCCATCTTCGGCGGAATACACAGGTCTAAAACATAGGAAAAAATTGTTTGGTTAACACCTAAGTGTTGGTTTGTTGGTTGCTGATCCAGAGGTCCATTGGTTCATGCCCTTTGACTCAATGCCATTGTGTGATATATGCATGTGTTGTTTTGTTCCATATAATGTGTTCCATTTATCTGGCCCTACACCTAAGTTTTCAATTGATAGTATTCTGAAGTAATTAAATGCATGTCTGTATTAATTATTTATTTGTTGCTTTGACTGTTTCAGGGGGAGGAAATCCTTTCAACAATTTGGAAAAAAGCACTGTGTTACAAGAAGTAAGTTACCAGATATCTTCTAATAAACATAATCAAAATTCTCATCTGTGTATGAGCTACCAAAAAATTAAAGTTTATTTAAGAGACAAAATTACAGATATAGTTATTTAATGAAGATGAAAAAAAACATTAGAAATCTTATACTTGTGATAACATGGTTATCTGGATTGACTAACATAAACCGGTATAACAATATCATTTGGTTGTCTGTACATATTTAGTTATGTTTTTCAATGGAAAAACCATGAGGTAAAGAAATTTGTGTTTGAGACCATCAAATTGTTAAAGTGTAGGGTAGTCAGGGGCAAGATGGCACACTGGGGTAAGAGTCGCTGTGGATTTTTTTGAACCTATGGGTTTTTCCGGTAGGACACGTGACTAGGTCGGGTTGGAAATAATATTTTTACAGTTTATGGACAGGTCGTTTTTCAACAATGAGGTAAGTTTGTTTTTCATGGGTCTCGATCTAATTTTAGTTCAACTTTTTACTTCTTGTCTGCTGTTATCATTACTTTCATGCTTTTGTACATGTTTAAAATAAAACATATATTGTATTGTTAAGTTATTATGCATGTTACCTTGTCAGGATGCTTTGTTTTTCCGTGACATTTTATTAAAGTTGCTAACCATGTGAATTTGGGGAACAATGGCACATAGTTATCGGGGCAAGATGGAGCTGCTGACTCGCTGTGCCATCTTACCCTACTCACTGCGGTCAGTAGTCCCCCTCATTTTGCAAAGTTAAACCAATTAAACAGTTTAATCAACTGTCTTGTTATGTTTCTTTTTAGAAATTACAAATGGAAGAACAATATAGGAAGTTGGCAGTCATAGATGTACAATCTCTGCTGGTAATAGATGCATGATCTCCGCCACTCATAGGTGAACAATCCCTGCCGTTCATAGATGCACGATCTCCACCGGTCATAGATACACAATCCCCGCTGTTCATAGATGCACAATCTCCACTGGTCTTAGATACACAATCTCCACCGTTCATAGATGCAAGATCTCCACAGTCATAGATGCACGATCTCTGCCGCACATAGGCCTAGTCTTTGTGTTCTATAATTTTCCAATTATTTTGTAGTTTTGTCAATTCTCCGTTGATTTCATATTTATTTATTTAATCTTTTATTCTGTGCCATCTTGCTCCCAAAAAATTTGGCAAGATAGTTATTGTTATATATTTGAGAAAATTCTCATACTACTGCCTACAAGTAGCTTTTTATGTTTTCAATAACCACACGGAGTGTAAGATGGATGCACAAATACACTGATGACAATTTGGTCTCTCATAATTAAGTCTAGTTGTCAGAATATGCTAAAACGTGATGTGTGCCATTTTCCTCTGACCACCCTACATGGAAAAACCAAGGAGGTGAAGAAATATGTGTAAGAGGCCATCATATTGGATCTTTTTCTGCATTGATGATCAAACTCCCAATTAGCAGAATATAATCCAGAAAATTGAGTGGTTTGTGTCATGGTTTACAGCTTGGCAGCAATGCATGCACCTTTCACCCTAGAACATCTGACTTCAGCATGGTATCTGGGGACACTTTGATCCTCTATGGATGGGACAGCCATTCCCACTTCCTAAAACATCCTTAGTTGCCTCATATGACTTGCATGGCAGGTAGCAGTGTTGCTATTCTTTGCTCCCTTCAGTCCCCAGAAACACACAGGTGACATTGGGTCTATTTTGTTATACAAGTTGGAAGTATTCTAATCTATATTGCAGGTAGTTCTTGCTAGTTTTATTCAATGAATTCTATTTAGTTGAAGCACAGAACGTTTAAAATCTGCAACATTATTTAGCTGTAAGCTTTGAATGGTCAAGTTTTAGATATATTCATTGTATCTATTCATATGTAACCCCCTTTGCATGTGGTTGCGTCTGTGGGTCTCACCAATGGCGTACGTGACAAACCACCCATGCAACAGAAAACATTAGTAGATGACATGCCGATATATTGAGGCTCTCTTATGGAAGCTTTATAGCATGTCATCTATGCAATTATAGACAGCCTCTGAGTATAAGGCTCCTTCAATAGGCATTGCACTAAGCCGTAAGCTGAAGTCTCCTGGGTATGAAAGAAAGCTCAGAAAAAGCAACCTAATGTACATAGGGGCGCTCAAAGAATAGGGACACTGTCTTCCAGACATGTCCTAGGAGATGACTAAGGAAAATTAGGAGATAGACTGACAAACTGTTTCCTGTACGAAAAATAATTTTCACATCTTGTCTCAATTTCTTACTTTTGTCTTCTATCAGCCCCCATAGAAAATGGATGCGTCTGGCCACTGGCGCACATAAACTGGCAACACAATTAATTTCCATTCTCTGGACAACATCCTGCTGGAAGTCTAGTAGGACCATTGTACTGCTACAAAAGAGAACCAGTGGGAGTTTGAAAATGAACGTTGAAGTCTTCTATCAAATAATCTCCATGGATGACAAAGAGATGCAGACGAACAGACATTGCATCTTTGTCCTTTTGTAGCAGACTTCCCTAGGTGACAGGGAATGCTAGATGTGCCATCACTACAGATGTGTAGCAGACTACTAGGTTATGGGGAATGCTAGATGTGCCATCACTGCAGATGGGCTAATAAATTTGATAGAAAATGATGAGATTGTGGACCCAGAAGAGTACGCTGTTCTCCTGGCAGTGGTGGTAATCCTGGGATACTTTCACACTGGAATGCCTCCCTTTGGGGACTAAACATGCATCCATAAACTCCCCCTACATGATAATACTTTTGAGACCCTGTATGAGTTTGGGTTTTGAGACCCTGTATGAGTTTGGGTTTTGAGACCCTGTATGAGTTTGGGTTGAGACCCTGTATGAGTTTGGGTTTTGAGACCCTGTATGAGTTTGGGTTGAGACCCTGTATGAGTTTGGGTTTTGAGACCCTGTATGAGTTTGGGTTTTGAGACCCTGTATGAGTTTGGGTTTTGAGACCCTGTATGAGTTTGGGTTTTGAGACCCTGTATGAGTTTGGGTTTTGAGACCCTGTATGAGTTTGGGTTTTGAGACCCTGTATGAGTTTGGGTTGAGACCCTGTTTGGGTTTTGAGACCCTGTATGAGTTTGGGTTTTTCCACAGTTACACAACTGAGAGGAATGCTGTTATCAGAAAGTATTCGGGCTGTCAAGAGCTACCTGCTCACCCGCTTAGTGATTAATTCATCATCATCATCATCATTCATATATAAATATGGAACTATTACATGAACTTCTGTTTCTGTTATACAGGCACGTACTTTTAATGAGACTCCCATCAACCCAAGAAAATGTGGACACATTTTGACAAAGGTGCTCTACATCATAAATCAGGTAACGAGTATTGTTGAATTTATGATAGCTTGATAGCTGATGGTATGATAGCTTGATAGCTGATGGTATGATTGCTTGATAGCTGATGGTATGATAGCTTGATAGCTGATGGTATGATTGCTTGATAGCTGATGGTATGATAGCTTGATAGCTGATGGTATGATAGCTTGATAGCTGATGGTATGATAGCTTGATAGATGATGGTATGATAGCTTGATAGCTGATGGTATGATTGCTTGATAGCTGATGGTATGATAGCTTGATAGCTGATGGTATGATAGCTTGATAGCTGATGGTATGATAGCTTGATAGCTGATGGTATGATTGCTTGATAGCTGATGGTATGATTGCTTGATAGCTGATGGTATGATTGCTTGATAGCTGATGGTATGATAGCTTGATAGCTGATGGTATGATAGCTTGATAGCTGATGGTATGATAGCTTGATAGCTGATGGTATGATAGCTTGATAGCTGATGGTATGATAGCTTGATAGCTGATGGTATGATAGCTTGATAGCTGATGGTATGATAGCTTGATAGCTGATGGTATGATAGCTTGATAGCTGATGGTGATAGCTGATGGTATGATAGCTTGATAGCTGATGGTATGATAGCTTGATAGCTGATGGTATGATAGCTGATGGTATGATTGAAGTGGTGGAGTATTTTACTTACCTGGGTAGCATTCTTGACAAAACAGCAGGAGTAGAAACAGACATAAAAACTATTATGACCAATGTCAGAACTGCACATTTCTATTTTTAAAACAAAACATTTGAAGAGTGAAGGATATAAACTACCAAAGTAAGCTGCGCAAGATAGAAAAGTGTATGATCAATTTTGATCTGAATGTGGCACTCTTCTCAAAAATGAACAGAGCATGAATCTACTGTCCAGGTCATGCTGTGGTCAGGAGAAACGACAGAGCTGATGTGTTGGCTGGTAAAGCCTTGGTGAAAGGCACTGAGATAAGAAGAGACAGGATTGAATTGATTAGAGCTGCCAAAGACTGCTGTGTCGGGCCATTGGTGCAAATAAAATGGCGACACAAAGCATTTCCATTCTCTGGACTACATCCTGCTGATAATCTAGTAGGATTATGGTCCTGCTACAAGGGAGATCCAGCGGGAGTTTGAGAATGAAAGCTGAAGAAGAAGAATTGATTAGATCAGTTATGGATAACCTATGAGAAGACGATGAGGAGGAGGTACAAGACAATGTACATATTCTGAGAATGGTAGAAATGGGAGCAACTAGAGACAATGGGAGAAAGTATTCCCTCTCCGGAAAGATCACAAGAATGCGTAATCAGCAACTTACCGGGACACTGAGCTTATACACTTTTAGATGGGTAACGGAATGGGCAAGCAGAGCGTATATGGGATTGCCCCCAGTGTTGCCCCACTTGTTCCTAATCAAGAAGCAAGGATATAAACTGCACACCAAACCCGCCATCTTAAATACAAATGCTCCACTGAAGACGGATATATCGGGCCATTGGCACAAGCGAATAAAACTGAAACTGCACATTTCCATTCTCTGGGCTACATATCTGCTGGAAAATGTAATAGGAACTTGGTCATGCTACAAGAGACATTCAGTGAGAGTTTGAGAATGTCCTGGAAACTTGAAAAATGATAAAACGCCGCAAACTAGACATTTATGGAACTTAATTTCTTATCTTTGTCTGTTCGTCTCCATATCTCTTTATTTCTTATCTTGTCCAGCCACCTAATATTAACTATTCTTAGTTATCCAACTACTTCAGAAGGGTATGAAGTATTAGGTGGCTGGACAAGATAAGTAATAAAGAGATATGGAGACGAACAGGCCATGATCTGGTGGAGACGAAGAGGCCAAGATACAAAATAAAAGAGGCCCTTACACGATAGCAACTATAATAATGTATTATGTGACTGGCAACTGATCTAACAAATAGTAAAGCTAATGTCAATGAAAAATAACACAAAAAAACAAAGTAGTGAGGACTTTTCCTCTCGTTGTGGTCCAATAGGAACATTTATCAAAAAACAGAAATTAATCCGGAATAAATAGACACAATTTTCAATGCAAAGAGAGAGATGTTCTCACAACTCCATTCATGAATGCAAAGAGATGTTCTCACAACTCCATTCATGAATGCAAAGAGATGTTCTCACAACTCCATTCATGAATCCTTGAGATGACACTGTGAGGCCATATCTTAGCATTGAAAATTTTGTGGTGTTTTTCCTTCTGGTCCTTTGTTTAAATATATAATAAACAGTATTGGACCACGACATGGAAAAAAGTTAATTGTTCATGTTTTTGTTTAACATTTCTCATCCACATTAGTTTGACTATATTTTATATTAGTTATATACCTTGTGACAATATATTATCATGGTTATCTCCTCTAGTTTTGTTACTGCAGCACACTGCACCGTGTCAGATATCCTATGACAGTTTGTTACTGCAGCACACTGCACCGTGTCGGATATCCTATGACAGTTTGTTACTGCAGCACACTGCACCGTGTCGGATATCCTATGACAGTTTGTTACTGCAGCACACTGCACCGTGTCGGATATCCTATGACAGTTTGTTACTGCAGCTTGTCAGATATCCTATGGCAGTTTGTTACTGCAGCACTTTGCACCATGTCGGATATCCTATGACAGTTTGTTACTGTAGCACTCTGCACTTTGTTGGATATCCTATGACAATTTGTTACTGTAGCACTCTGCACCATGTTGGATATCCTATAATAGTTTGTTACTGCAGCACTCTGCACCTTATTGGATATCTTATGACAGTTTGTTACTGGAGCACTCTGCACCATGTTTGATATCCTATGACAGTTTGTTACTGCAGCACTCTGCACCTTATTGGATATCCTATGATAGTTTGTTACTGCAGCACTCTGCACCTTATTGGATATCTTATGACAGTTTGTTACTGGAGCACTCTGCACCGTGTCGGATATCCTATGACAATTTGGTTATTTATATCTGGAGACAGACAGATCTGGTGGACACTCACATTAAGGAGAGAAAATGGAGTTGAATTGGTCACACGTTCAGAGAATAAGACAAGGATATAGCTAGAACAGCAATGACATGAAACCAGCAGGGAAAAATGATACAGGGGAAACACCTAGGTAAATATGGAGAAGAGAAACCATGAAGGATTACTACTACTACTGATGCTGCTGTTGCTACTGCTACAACTAATACTACTGATGCTGCTGCTACTTCTGATATTACTGATGCAGCTACTACTGTTACTGCTACTGCCTCTGCCGCCACCGCTGCTGCTATTACTTTCACTACTACTGCTGCTACACCTGTTGCTAAAATTACTAGTGCTGCTACTCTTACTATCACTAATACTTCTGCTGCAACCACTATCACTGCTGCTAACTACTGATGATGCTGTTGCTAATACTGCTGATGCAGCTACTACTATTACTAATACTATCGCTACCACCACTGCTACTACACTCTCTACTGCTTTGTATTATCCACACTTTTCTCTAACAAAGCAGCTTTGTAATCTCCAGTGACATCCATGTTTGGCTGCTGTTATCCATGATTAACTTATTAGTGTGTACTCTATATAATATTGAATTCCTTATACATCACATAGCAATTCTTTTCTTTTCCTGGAACCATGATGAATTTGGATGTGTCTGACCAAAATTGGCAGATATTGCAACTAAGCTGTAAACCATGACAACATATTTAGTTTTTTCAGACTACATCCTGCTAATCTGCAGGAGTTTGAGAAAATATGCAGAAAAATTTCCTGGAGTGTATATTTATGAAATAAAGACCTGTTTTTTTGGTTCTCTGCAGGGTGAAAGTATTGGTCAGACTGAAGCCACCGAGGCATTCTTTGCAATGACTAAACTGTTTCAGTCCAAAGATGTATGTATGGCTCTGTTATTTGCTTGTTATGTTCATATTTCTTTCATGTTATTTGCTTGTTATGTTCATATTTCTTTCATGTTATTTGCCATGTACAGAGAAATACTTAATGTCATTTATGTGATTATTTTTTCTTATGTCATCATGATGCACCCAAATATTTCAGATATAGTTTTATGCTTCTTTAGAATTTTTGTAACTTGATCAACATTTGGGTGTATTTTCAAATATAATGTAATGTATTTTCAATTCGCAGCCATATTTTATGGGAGCAAAAAGTGACCCAATACATTTAATAAAATCTTTTTAATATTCTTCTTCTTTCGTTCACTTGAAACATGTCTATATCTGTAATTCTGTCTCCTTAATAAAACTCACTGTCTTTTGTAGTTCATACAGTGTCCCATAGAGTTTTGATTCCAGTGTTGTTTCCTCTGGCCAATATGTCTGCCTCAGCATTTCATGCTCAGAACACTCTTGAAGTATGTGTTTGGCACTCTGTGCTGCCTGTCGACATGTACACATGGCTGTGTTGCCAATCTTGAACTTTGTATACATGTGACTGCGGAGTCGGTTGTGTCCTGTTCTGAGACGTAGAATAATAACTTGTTCTGGTCTGTTCATAATATGATAGTCATCTTGTATTGGCGTTTGTGGCTTTCTTATTGACTTGATCATCTGTTTTTTCTGATGGTAGGTGATTGGTATATCTGGTTGGTCTTCGGCAGCACCTTCCTTAGCCAGTTGGTCTGCTTTTTCATTTCCTGGTATTCCACAGTGAGAGGGTATCCACTGCATGGTTACCCTATACTGGTAAGACAATTCGCTAAGTAGTTTTTTCAAGTCTGTTAGTTTTTCAGACTGGAGAGCTTGAAGCACTGACCTTGCATCTGTCAGCAATACCACAGGCTGTAGATCAGAGTTGGAGTTCAGCAGTTTTTTTAGCTGCCACACTAATTGCCTGGATTTCTGCATCATAATTATTGCAGAATTTTCCTGTCGGTGTTCTGATTGTATCTCTAGGCTTGTGTGGATATTCTATATATACACCTGCACCTCCATTCCTCACGGCATTCTGTGCTGACCCATCTGTGTATACTCTGACCCATATATCTTGTGGATATTCCTCATCCAGGAAACTGAGGGTGACTGTCCTTCGCTGCACACTGTTCTGTTCGTCCTCGCTTAGTATTCCTTTCACATGGGTCTGAATGTATATTGGCATTCCATGCCTTTCACTCCATGGGGTTTGTTCTGGTACAGGCCTTAAGGGGCTGTCAACTTCAGGTAGGTCTGTAAGTTGTCTGCGGAGTCGTTTAGCTTGATGGATAAAGCTGCTTCTTTTCAGTCGTCCCATTGCTAGATTTTGGAATCTTTCCTTCATTGGATGACTTGGCATACACTGAAACTTTTCTGCCTGAATTAGTACTTTTGTGTCTCTGCGTTCGCCAAGTGTTTGCATTTTTCCCATTTTCTGCATCTCTGCTATGGGTGTTGATTTCATTGCTCCCAACATTATTCTAAGTGCCTGGTTTTGCACTTTATCTAGATCTTGTAATGTGGTGTTTGATGCAGGACACCACGCTGCTGAACCATATTCCAGGTGTGGTCTTATGCCTTGTTGGTAAACTTTACTGAGTATATTCCCACTGGCTCCCCATGTGGTTCCACTTAGTTTTCTCAGGATAGCTAACTTCCTCCTGGCTTTTGTTGTTGCTTTGTTTATGTGCTGCTTCCATGTCAGTTTATCATCAAAAGTAACTCCGAGGTATGTGGGTTGTTTGTCTTCTTTCAAGAGCTCTCCATCTATTTTGATATGACCGGCTTTTTGTTTTGGTGAGAGGGTAAAAAGTGTAGTGCTGTACTTATCTGTGTTAATGCTGACGCACCATCTATTAGCCCATAAGGTTAGGGCATCGATAGCTCTTTGTATTTGTTTAGTGGCCACTGTCGCATGTTCTCCTGTGCACCAGGTCATCAGCATACATTGCCACTTTGATCCCGTGTGGTAGTTCAGCAACTAGGTCATTGATGTAAACCAAGAAAAGTGTGGGCGACAGGACTCCTCCCTGGGGGACTCCATGACGCAGTAGAGCTTTCTTGCTCTTGCGACCATCTAATTGTACCCTGGCTCTTCTATTATGCAGGTATGTTTTTACCCATTTGTACATTCTTGAGCTAACCCTGCAATTTCGCAATTTCTTTAGGAGCCCTTCTTTCCGGACCTTATCAAATGCTTTCCTGAGGTCTATTCATGCTGCTAGTACCAGTTTCTTTTCTTGGAAGGCATCCTCAATCTCTTGGGAGAGGTAGGTTGCCTGATCTTCAGTAGAGTAGCACTGTCTGAAACCTGCTTGCTGTGATACCAGAAGGTTTTCACTTTCAAGGTACCACTGCATCCTAAGATTGATAATGCGTTCCATTGTTTTGCATAGACAGCTTGTGAGGCTGATGGGCCTGTAGTTGGAGACTGTGTTGCCATCTTTTCCTGATTTGAGGAGTGGTATCATTATTGCTTCTCTCCACGCCTGTGGTACATTACCCGTGGACCAGCTTGTGTTAAAGATCTGCAGTAGCTTTGCTCTTGCTGCAATTCCCAGGTTTCTAATCATTTCATTGGACACTCCATCAGCTCCAGGGGACTTTTTCATTTTCAATTTGGATATTGCATGCTCCAGTTCTCTCATTGTGATTGGTGCCTCCATGACTTCAGGTATAGGTTCGCCTTGTCCAATGTTTTGCTGGTTCTCTCGAACCTCCTGTTGTTTGTCTGGGCTGACTTTGATGTTATTGTCTTCTGCAAAGGAATCTGCAAAGTAATCAGCTGCATGTTTACCTGTTAAAATGTTTCTATCTTTATAAAGTGTGATCCTGGTATTTCTCCCTGTACCTTCATCATTTAGTTGTTTTACAAGTTTCCATAATTTCCTAGTATCTCTTTCTAGGTTCAGCGACTCTGTTTTTTCTTTCCAGCTACTCCGTCTGGCTTGTAACTTGGCTCTTTGAAATTTAGCCTTTGTTTGCTGATATTTGTTGTGATGTTCTTGGCTAGGTTTGTTCTCAGCCTGCTGTCTAGATGTTTCCATCTCATTTTGCAGGTTTTCTAGTTCATCATTCCAGTAGGGTTTGTAGTTTTTGCGTGCCCCCCTGGGTATGGTTTTACTAGCAGCATGTAGTATACATCTATTAAATTCACTCACTGCTCTATTGATGTCTTTGTCCAAGTTCATGTCCTTTTTTAATATAGGAAAATATACAACAAATATTTTAATGCATTATTTTTCTATATTTAAAAATCAGACTTCAAGAAACCGATTAAAAATTGTTTTCACCCTTAGACCCCAAGATCCCATAATTTTGGGCTATATGTAAAGGATTGTGTCCCTTGACAGACCAAAATTATGGGATTTCAATATAGCAAAACAATATCCCATATGAATAAAATCAATCTTATTTACAAACATTGCTGACATCATGAACTACTCATTGCATTGTGGGAAAATATTTTCTCAAAATGATATGCATTTTTGATATTTTGTAGTTTTCAAAATGAAACAACATGCTGAAAAATATATTTATGTTGTAAAAAGCTTACAGCAGAACAAGCTATTGAACTTGTGCAAGATGTTTCACATGATGATGAGTTAGATTTAGATGGTGAATTTTCTAAAAAGGGAACATGGAAATTGAATTATATAATGCACAGGATAGTGTAAAATGAAAGACAGTTACTCTCTGTTTACTGGATGAAGAATATCCACATGACATGGATCAGAGTACAGATGGGTTTCAGCAGAGAATGCAGTGAAAAATGGAGCTCAAGTCCAGAAAACTACCAGACCTGAAAATACTACTGACTGAACTAAGCAATCAGTGTAAAGTAGATATGCAGTGGATACCATCACACTGTGGAATACCTGGCAACAAGAACGCAGATTGTCTGGCTAAGCAGGGAGCTGCTGATGATCAACCAGATGTGCCAGTAAAATATGATTAAAATAAAGATAATCAAGGCAATTATAAGGCCAACTCCAACTCAGGATGACTACCAAATTATGAACAGACCAGACCAAGTTATCATTCTGAGCCTCAGAACAGGACACAACTGACTCTGAAGCCACATGTATACAAAGTTCAAGATTGGCAACATGACCATGTGGACAGACACTTCATACGGCAGAACATATCCTTTAGGAATGTCAGGAATATGAAATACTGAGGTAAATATACTGGGCTAGAGAAACAACAATAAAAGAAAAACTCTGCGGACATCTGTACCAGTTACAAAAAGCAATCAAGTTTATAGAAGAAACAAAGCTTCAGATATAGGCATGTTCCAGGCAAATGAAAGAAGAAGAATTATGCAATCATTTTAATGTTAAAATCTGTGAATTAGACCAAACATCAAAAGATGTGGTATATTTAGGATTGATCATTACAGACTCACAGGGACAGATAAGGGAGTGTGTCGTACACAGTATACCAAGTAAATATGATACTGATTGGTCACTTGCTAATACATTTTTTTATACTCAACTGTACATCAGAAACAACTATAGTAGGCAATAATATTTGTTAATATCAACTGTACATCAGAAACAACTATAGTAGGCAATAATATTTGTTAATATCTACAATTTTTATACCAACACTGTGCTACCAATGTCAAACATGATCTCTAACAGCTTCGCAGCAGAGAAAAATTGTTAATGTGAAATGAAGTGTCTGAGAAAAGCTGCAATGGTTACCAACTAGATATAATAAGAAATGAAGAAATTAGGAAAAGAATCGATATAATATCATGTATTGAACATATTGAGAGACAACAAGTAAAATCGTTTGGTCACCTTATGACAATGAAGCCAAACCAAATACCAATAAGAGCATATAACAAAGGAATATCCAGGTGTAAGGCCAAAGGTAGACCAAAGAAACGGTGGATAGAACACATCAGGATAGCCTTGAACAAACATGGACTAAATGTAAACACTGCGACACATCTGGCCTTGGAACAACAGCTTAGCTTAAGCTCCCCACCCCTACGCTTAACGGAAAGTGTGAATACGATCATCCATAATTCACCTGAGGAAAGACAATAGACAATAATATTTGTATTTTTCTTGCAATAAATTTAGCAACAGTCCCACTTATACCCTTCTTGTATCTTTCCTGTTCAGGAGCTTTGAGGAATGGAGTTTTAAGGGCCATATGACCAGGATTCTTCTGCTTCTTCTTCAGCATTCATTCTCAAACTCCCACTGGATCTCCCTTGTAGCAGAACCATGTTTCTGCTAGATTTCCAGCAGGGTGTAGTTCAGAGAATGGAAATGTGTTGTGTCGCCGGTTTATTTGCACCAATGGCCAAACACATCTGTCTTTGGCAGGTGATCAGGATTCAAAGGGTTAATTATTTGTGCCAAAAATGTGATGATGCCTTTGAAGAGTCTTGGTAACCAATTTTATTAATTCAGTGCAGAATTATATGCAAATTGTTCCATTTTTAAAATTGTATTTAGATCACAGAACAAATGCACAATAAGTATGATAAAGGGACATGTTTTGTCAGTGTGACACACTGTCATATATGTATCCAAAAAAAAATGATTCCATGCATTCTAACAGATATCTTTTGTTTGTTGTGTCTGTTTAGCCAATCTTGCGACGACTTGTGTACTTGGGCATCAAAGAAATGTCCAAAATTGCTCAGGATGTCATCATTGTCACAAGCAGGTCTGTCATTTCTTCATTGAATATATGATTATAGTATAGATTGATTTCCCATTATTAGTGACATTTGCCATTTGTGATTGTAGATACTCATTATAGTGTTGATGTCAGTCATGGACACTAACTAAAGAACAAGAGAGAAAGCTTACTACAAAGGAAAATGATGTTTAAGAAAAGCAACAAACAGAACAAGAAGAGATCATGTGAGGAATTAAGAGATCACAAGAACTGTTGCAACAACGTCTGTGGTCAAATATATTGAAAACAGAGACTGAAGTATTGTCCTGTGTCCTGGTCATCTGTACAGATACCAAATTTGGAGGGTCTCATAGTCCATATTAAATCCTATATTGTCCTGTGTCCTGGTCATCTGTACAGATACCAAAGACCAGCATCATCATTATTCAGATAATTGATTTTTGTATTGAATGTTATGTTGATTGATCTGAATACTCTCTGTGTTCTACTACAGTTTGATGAAGGACATGACAGGCAAAGAGGATCAGTTCCGTGGTCCTGCTATCCGTGCTCTGTGTTCTGTGACAGATGTAAGCTACTACTTTGTTATGTCCATGTTTTATTAGCCAGTTGCAATATGTGACTTGCTTAACAGTTGAACAAAGTTTGTAATGGGATTCTGTCAGTGTATTGTGGATATGTAAGGGGAGCAAAGAATAGTGACAAACTGGAGGAAATTCGTAGAAGGCCTACTAATGTTTCTATCGCTAATCTTTAAAAAAAAATGTTGGTTGTATGCATATATGAACCAAACCGCCTACATTATAAGTGGAAAACAATACAAAAATATTAGGCTTAGACACTGAAATATACAGTAGTTGCTGAAGGGAACTTCTTTGAAGGAAGTGTAGTATAGATAATTCTATTGTTACTTATTTCTATATAGGTTCCACTAATCCCTAGAACGTTTTGAAACTACCTCGTATGTATAATATATATGTATATCTCTATCTCTCTCTCTCTTTTTGTTATGTGTTAGAGAGAGAGAGAACACACCCTTAGTTATAGAAGTTTGAGTAAATTGTTTTTATTACACTTCAGCATTCAATGCTTCAGAGCATTGAACGTTATATGAAGCAAGCCATTGTTGACAAAGTGCCTGGAGTATCAAGTGCTGCCTTGGTGTCTGCTTTGGTAAGACATTGACATTTCCCATTGTAGACTTCAGTTTAGATCAGAAACATTGTTAGGTATGTCATTGCTTGCTTATATATCTGTAGAGAGAACTTACAGCATTAAAAAATAACATGAATACGTTGTTGGGAAATGCAAGCCGCATCGCCCAAAACAGAGTTCAGGGAGTTCATTGGGAAGACAGCGTTCTGGAGAGAAAACATCACATGACAAATTGACAGAGAGAACAGTTCTGCAGGTTTCCTTTTGAATGCTGATCCATGAACATAACAATGTATCAGATAACCACCCTGCTCTATGTCTCAAGACTTTGGAACAAGAATGTCACATACAAATGACAGAACTTTACTGAATAATATCAATTGAGAGCATCAAAAAGTATATGGTGCCAGCTGAATGGACCAGGTTCTTCTTCAGCATTCATTCTCAAGCTCCCGCTGGATCTTTCTTATAGTAAGACAATGGTCTTGCTAGATTTCCAGCAGGATGTAGTCCAGAGAATGGAAATATGTTGTGTCGCCATTTTTTTGCTCTAATGTCCCAACACTTCCGTCTTTGGTGGTAGATCTAGTTCAAATCCCATATACTGCCTTCTGATTTGTTTCTATAATTCCCTTCTGCTTCCTGTTTGTATTATTCATTTACTCATGTTACATCTGAAGCAACTTTATTATACCAAAAATATTTGTCTACGGTGAGATGAAGAAGCTCAAGGTGTGGTCAGAAGAAGTGTTACACGGATTCATCAAAGATATCGCTGATATTCTTTGACATAAACCCTGGCACATGGACCAGTTGTTGCATGAAACAGAGCTACTTGGTGATCTGCAATCTTTTTAATGTGCCCCTTTGTGTGAAAGAAATTATAAATTCAACAGCTGAACATCAGAGTCTAGCTAGAAAGTTGCAGCAGATCAAACACTATTGAAAGTGATTATGCTATGTCCAAACTGTCCAAGGACCTTTAAGCCAGCATAAGACTTATCAGTTTCCTACAGACTCCTAGACACGGTCATAACTGAACTTCATCAAGTGGATGTAACAAATGGTCATTATTACTTGTGATAGATGAACATGTTCATACCATGTTGAAATTTGGTGAACATCTTTCTTTCTATGTAAACATTGCCATGTTGAAATTTGGTGAACATCTTTCTTTCTATGTAAACATTGCCATGTTGAAATTTGGTGAACATCTTTCTTTCTATGTAAACATTGCCATGTTGAAATTTGGTGAACATCTTTCTTTCTATGTAAACATTGCCATGTTGAAATTTGGTGAACATCTTTCTTTCTATGTAAACATTGCCATGTTGAAATTTGGTGAACATCTTTCTTTCTATGTAAACATTGCCATGTTGAAATATGACTGTTCTTTCTGTCTCATATGTTCATGTTGTGGTATTTGAATGAAACAAGTTTCACATATTTCAGCATCTCGGCAAGGGCAGCCATGAGGTTATCAAGCGCTGGGTCAATGAAGCCCAGGAGGCAGTCAACAGTGACAATGTTATGGTGCAGGTAAACTCTTTTGTTTAGCAAGTTAATAAGTGTTCATCTGCCAGATTGGATGAAGACCAATTCTTCTCAACTGTGATAAATTATAACCAAAGTGTCAGGGGATATCTGGCCAAGTGTTAAGTGCAGCAGTAACATAAATAAGAAGTGATAACACTCAGCATTAATCTACTAGTTGTTATTGTTACATATATGTTCAGGGTATATGTTACTAGACAAGCTGGAATTTTGCCTGGGTCATCTACTGTTCGTCTTCCCTCTGATGAAGCACTTCACAGCCGGCGAACTATTCTCCGTGTAAGAAATCAATTCCATTGCCACTCTTTGTGTCCCTAGGTGTGTCATGTGACGTATTCCTTCCAGAACGTTGTCTTCCCAATGAACTCTCTGAACCTCTCTCTGTCTTGGGCGATGTGGCTTGCATTTTCTAGCGATGTATTCATGTTATCTTTAATGTCATCAGTCCATTGTCTTCTTGGTCTGCCCTTTCTCCTCTCCCAGGTACTCTTCCCTCCATTATTTGTCTCTCTAAACAGTTGTGTCTCTTTATATGACCAAACAGGCGTAGTTTTCTTTTTGTTATTGTGTTTAGTAACCAACACTCTGGAATATTCAGTCCCTAGGTACCAGACCTAATTTCTTCTGTATGAGCTGGGCGACAGTCGAATTAGACTTAGTTCTTTGCTATTCTGTTAGGAAACTATTGTTTGCTTCCCTTTCATGTCATTGAAACACATGCAGTATTGTCTAGTAATTTCCTTTACACCCATGAAACACATGCAGTATTGTCTAGTAATTTCCTTTGCACCTGTGTGTTGTGTGGGTCTCATAGGGTAGCAGAGAATAGCTGTATAGTTTTCTGCCAGACATGTCATAACAGGCAACTACGGTGTACAGTTTCCTGCCAGACATGACATAACAGGCGACTACTGTGGTTTTTTTGGGGTGAAGTTTGCTGTCCCATCTCATAGAGGGTCAAAGCGACTCATAGGCAATGCTGAAGTCGAATGCGTCAAGCAGCTGAAAGGTGCAGATCTTGCAACTAAGTTGTAAACCATGATACAACATAGCCCATTTGCTGGACTACCATTCTGTTGTTCTGCAAAAGTGTGAAAAGGAATGCCGAATATTTTCTTTTTATTAAGCCTTTTTTTCTCTTCATGTATTTTTTCTTCTTCAGTGTTCATTCTCAAACATCTGCTGGATATCTCTTGTAGCAGGATCATGGGCCTACTAGATTTCCAGCAGGATGTAATCCAGAGAATGGAAATACTTTGTGTCGCTGTTTAATTTGCGCCATTGGCCTTCTGTCTTCAGCGTATTTCATTTGTTTTCTCTTGTATTCTTCGTCTGCATTCATACTCAAACATCTGCTGGATCTCCCTTGTAGCAGGTCCATGGTCCTACTAGATTTCCAGCAGGATGTAGTCCAGAGAATGACAATGTGTTGTGTCGCCATTTTATTTGCGCCAATGTCCTGACACATCTGTCTTTGGCGGATCTCTGGTATTCATCTTAGGACTATTGTCATAATATGTGTACAATTTAGAATGTAAAATGAGAAAAATTCTCTAAGCATTATCCTACAACTCTCTAGTATTTCATTATTGACATTATGCTCTGTTTTGTTCATTTGTTATCAAATGGTTTTTATTTTAACATTTCTTTCTGTTTAGTTTCATGCCTTGGGCCTGTTGTACCATATCAGGAAGTCAGACAAGCTAGCCGTCAGCAAACTTGTCAGCAAGTTCAGCAAACATACCCTCAAGTCACCATATGCCTATTGTCTTCTAGTAAGTACAAATATTCTTCGATGGGGCCTAATTTCACATGTGATTCACTCAATTGTACATATTATATACTTGTGCTTCCTTGTAAAAAAAACTATACAGCGGAGAACAGTCAAAGGTGAAAGAAACAGAAGAGGACAAATAAAAACATGGATAGATAACATAAAGAATAGAACAGATAAATATTTTTTCCTCACTCATCTGCATCGTTGAAAATGGAAATCGCTGGTGGTCTGTGTGTCTTGACGCATCCAATATGGTACCACTACAGCTCTGACTGTGTGTTGATTCATCTAGTGTGGTACCCTATGACCCTGATGGATTACTAGTTTATAGATAGATATTAATACTTGTACTTATTTGGATTGACATCAAGGGGTGACCTGGGCATGATTTTGCTACAGTTTCCGAGTAGCTGAAGACAGAAGTGTTTCGAGAACTTTTTATGTTAATGTCTCAAGTGTAGAAACCATATGGCACTAATGAATTATTGTTATTATTATTATTATTATTATTATTATTATTATTACATATTATAATTCATGTGTATATATTTGACATGTGAAATCTGGATAAGATTTTGAGGTTGTACTTTACTTGTATGTTTCTAAATTGAATAAATGGTTCACATGGGTCCCCGTAAGTTACTTGTGGTAAAATTGTTAATTTTTTTTGTACAGCACAAGATCATTTTATGACTTTCATCTGCTACATTGTCTAACTGATTTCCATTTGCTTAGTGAATTGCACATAAATGAATTTATTTTAATTTTAAAATAAATTGTAAAGTGCTGAAAAGGTACTATACACAGCATGTAACTCCGTAGATTCAAGCGATACTCCTCAGGGATCTCAGAAAAAATGCACTTTATGAACAAGACAACGCAAGCCGGATTTGAACTTTAGTGCACAAAGCGAGTGGCTTAATCCCTAAAATAAGTACTTTTTATTAATTTATAGAAAAACTAATACTTCTTGTGTTACATTTCTTAGGAAACAAATAATTTTACACTCCAATTTTCTTTCTTTACATGGGCACGTAATGCAGATGAATATTAGAGATAAATGTATCTATTTTGTTGGTGTCAAGATAATTGTTCATTTTGCATTGACACATTGGTTTTAAATAGTGATGTGCCATTTAGCAAATGAATCTGAATCGTTCTTCCTTACACTTTGTTGATCCAGAGGCTACAGTACATATGCAGACATCTACAGAAAGCTGTGTTGGAAAGCTGTCTTGACTAGCTTTCAAATACAGCAGCATTTATCAAGAAATTCAAACTTGCTGTGTAGATATGTTAAACTGTATGAACATCTTTTATTTGAGCCAGTGGCCTAACAAATCTGTCCTAAGTGGAATATTGTCATTGTAAGTTCTTCTTCTTCTTCAACGTTCATTTTCAAACTCCCACTGGATCTCTCTTATAGCAGGACAATGGCCCAACTAGATTTCTAGCAGGATGTAATCCAGAAAATGGAAATGCATTTTGTCTGTGTTTTATTTGCGCCAATGGCCCAACACATCCGTCTTCTGCGAATCATTGTAAGTTGAAACAGACACTGGCAAGACACAGACGCTTAGAGATTAATTCTCCTCAGTTGTGAAGAGTGTAGAGACCACATCAATTGAGGCCTCGTGTGCACCACAATAGAAGAGGACAGCACAGCACAGAAATCATTGTAGAGTGACAGTTGCAGCACTATATTCCACAGGGAACTGAAAGGAAATAGATATATTGTGTCGGTAGATCAGTGTTGTTTGTTTCCAGTATATTTAATCTATACAACCTACAGAGAAACAACAACAATCATCCATAACCCAAATACGTCAAAGTTGAAAATAAACTCGTTACAGTACATCACCTCCAAAGATACCAACCAACAGACCACAATATTTGGCCTTAGAACAGACCACTGCAGACTGTTGGGTCATCATACACAAATGTATATCCATGTGGATCCGGAACGCAAACTCCTTAACACATACTTCAGGACTGCCCAACATATAAAGAGCAGGGACAGCGGACCTGGCCAGAGGATACAGACTTGGGACAAAATCTTTGAGGCAGCTGCTCTGACCTGGAGAAGACAGTGAACTTCACCCTGACGACAGTTCTAACAATATAACATGAACACAAATGCTGAACACAGAAGAAAAAGTAATGTTTGCAAATAATTTTGTTTGGTAAATATCAATAAAATATTGCTAAAGTTTCTGCTTCATTTTTCCGAATACATTTTCCAGATCCGCATTGCTGCCAAGATGATTGAAGAAGAGGATGCAAGTTCTGACAGTCCCATGTTTGATTTCATTGAAAGCTGCCTACGTCACAAATCTGAAATGGTCATCTATGAGGCTGCCCATGCCATTGTTCAACTGAAGAACACCACTGCTAAAGACTTAGCTCCAGCAGTGTCTGTACTCCAGTTATTCTGTAGCTCACCCAAACCAACCTTAAGGTTTGCTGCTGTTAGGACTCTGAACAAGGTTAGTGTCAGACTACGATCAGTGTAATGAAATTCAAGTTTTTCAAAAACATCTTCTTTCGTTCGCTTAAAATATGTCTAATTTTATCTCGATAGAGACCTTTCGGCGAAACGTCGATTTGTGTATCTAAACTTAAAATATGTCTATATCTGTAATTGTCTCCTCAATCAATTTTACCATTTTTTTGCAGCTCATATATAGGTCCATATAACTTTGATTCCAATATTGTTTCTGTGGGCAAGTATTTTATTCTCATCATTCCATACTCAGAACATTCGTGAAGTACACGTTCTGCAGTCTGTGTTACCTGTCCACATCTATACATGGCTGTGTTACCTGTCCACATCTATACATGGCTGTGTTACCTGTCCACATCTATACATGGCTGTGTTACCTGTCCACATCTATACATGGCTGTGTTACCTGTCCACATCTATACATGGCTGTGTTACCTGTCCACATCTATACATGGCTGTGTTACCTGTCCACATCTATACATGGCTGTGTTACCTGTCCACATCTACACATGGCTGTGTTACCTGTCCACATCTATACATGGCTGTGTTACCTGTCCACATCTATACATGGCTGTGTTACCTGTCCACATCTACACATTGCTGTGTTACCTTGTTACCTGTCCACATCTACACATGGCTGTGTTACCTGTCCACATCTATACATGGCTGTGTTACCTGTCCACATCTACACATGGCTGTGTTACCTGTCCACATCTATACATGGCTGTGTTACCTGTCCACATCTACACATGGCTGTGTTACCTGTCCACATCTACACATGGCTGTGTTACCTGTCCACATCTACACATGGCTGTGTTACCTGTCCACATCTACACATGGCTGTGTTACCTTGTTACCTGTCCACATCTACACATGGCTGTGTTACCTGTCCACATCTACACATGACTGTGTTACCTTGTTACCTGTCCACATCTATACATGGCTGTGTTACCTGTCCACATCTATACATGGCTGTGTTACCTGTCCACATCTATACATGGCTGTGTTACCTGTCCACATCTACACATGGCTGTGTTACCTGTCCACATCTACACATGGCCGTGTTACCTGTCCACATCTACACATGGCTGTGTTACCTGTCCACATCTACACATGGCTGTGTTGTCAATCCTGAATTTTATTTGTATGTGACTGCGGAGTCTGTTGTGAGGCGTAGAATTAATACTTATTCTGATCTATTCATAATGGGATGGTCATCATATGTTGGTGGCTTTCTGATTGATTTGATTATTTGTTGTTTTTTAAATTATTTGATCTCTCTCATTATCTGGCATATTTCACAGTGGGTGGATAGTATGCTATTCCAGAGAACGAATGCACAGTGTTTGATCTTCAGGTATGACATTTTCTGTCCAGAACAGTCTCCTTTATTTCTGCTCTCAACAACTTACAATTCTGACCTAGTTAACTCCCCTACAGCCAAGTGCATGTTTAAATATTCTTCTTCTTCACCATTCATTCTCATATTACCAGGATGTAGTCTGGAGAATGGAATGCATTGTGTCATGGTTTATAGCTTAGCTGCAATATTTCAACTGATTTAAACTTCATTCAGTATACTCTACTTGTGAGTATATAATATACCAAAAAATATATAATATGTACATTGTTTGTGTTTATGTAGGTGGCTATCAAACACCCAGCTGCAGTGACAGCATGCAACCTTGATCTGGAGAACTTGATTACTGATGTCAACCGTAGCATTGCTACGCTAGCAATCACCACCCTTCTCAAGACTGGAAATGAAAGCAGCGTGGATCGTTTGATGAAGCAAATCTCCACGTTCATGTCGGAGATCTCGGATGAGTTCAAAATTGTGGTGGTTCAAGCAATCCGCTCTCTGTGTTCAAAGTTCCCTCGCAAGCACAATGTGCTCATGACATTTTTGTCCCAAATGTTAAGAGATGAGGTGAGTGTTCAATTGACTTTGTTTGAGTGAAGTGAGTGTTCAATTAATTTTGTTTGAGTTAGGTGAGCAGTGTGACTGCATTCACTGTAACAATGTGCCATGGTGAGCAGTGTGACTGCATTCACTGTAACAATGTGCCATGGTGAGCAGTGTGACTGCATTCACTGTAACAATGTGCCATGGTGAGCAGTGTGATGACTGCATTCACTGTAACAATGTGCTATGGTGAGCAGTGTGACGGCATTCACAGTAACAATGTGCCATGGTGAGTGATGTGATCTATCTGGCTCAGTGCAATGGCAGATGTTCCACAGTCTTGTATCATAGCTGAGAAATCTTGAGTCCCTTGTAGTCTATAGCAGGGTTCAACAACCTTTTGCTAACTGTGTGCCAACTTAAGGTTTCACATTATTCAGAGTGCCAACATCACATATCATTTTATACAAGTCGGGGTCTATATTCTTATTTTACCATATATTTTATTTTTATATTTTAATTAATTAATATATAGTGATATTCAATAATATGTAAAGTTGTAAACAACAATAAAAGAAATAGAGTTTCTTGAAAGATTTTTTTTAAAAACTTATTATTAATGAGAACCTGCCCTTGCATGGTCTTGGCCAGTTGCTCAATATCGACAACATACTTTGTCACTTTCAGTTTGATACAATTTTCTGAATGTTCAGGCATTAGGCGACTACGCTGTGGATTTAGCACTGCTTTCATGTGAGAGAGAATTTGCTCACAGGAATAGGTTGATCCAAAAGCTGAAAGAAGAGCAAAAGCAATGTTCTTCAAACAGATGTAATAATTTGGAAGGGATGAACAACAGCTGAGAATAGCTGCAGAATTTTCATTTTCCAGAGACTTCCATAGTTCAAAAAATTTCTGAAGATCTGAAGTCAATCTGTTGCTAAAACCCCGCTAATTGATTTATAATCAACTTTATACAGGAAATGTGAAGAGTCTGCGTGCCATTTGAAATTGCTTGCTGTGGCACGCATGCCATAGGTTACCGACCCTTGGTCTATAGTGCCTACTAACTTGCAAAACTATACAGTAGTCTTTATCAAATTTGTGGTTCAGTTTTCTTCCACTTGTGGCATTCTCAAACTTTATCTCAGTGTTAAGGGGCTGGTCTTGATGGGGTTTTGTTATAATAGAAAATAGGTAGTTGCTTTATTAATTTGATAAAAATATATAATCAAGGTGAACGCTGTATTAAGGAAGAAATATTGAAATTTGCTTTCCCAATCCTGTGACAGTTTTTATACAGTCTGCAGGCAGCAGGTGCAGTTCATCCACGTTGCTCCTCTGTATAAGTAGTGGGCTACCCTAGCCTGCGACAGCCTGTCTATCTGTCGAACTATCACAGGACATCTGACAAAGTGAAGACTGCCACAGTAATGAAAACAAGAAGCAACAACAACTATGATCTTCTACGCTCGCTCTCTTATAACCATAACAAATAAATCATGTTATTTCTGCCGGGGAGCGTGAAGTACGTTGTACTGCTTGTTCCACAGTTTAACTGTGTTATTTGCACCTCGGCGGGCTCACTCTGTGGCCCAGACATCCGAGGTCCAGCATATCCGTTTTCATCATACCCTTAATTCGGATAGTGGGCTACCCTAGCCTGTGACAGCCTGTCTATCTGTTGACGTGTGCGCAGGTGTGTAATGACTCTTCATCAAGACAGTTGTCGTTCATGTCTATCTCGCACGAGGTGTTCCACAGTCAGTGAACTTACCTCGTGTAATTAAACATATCAGGTACTGAACCTTTTCTCATCTGTGAGCCTGGTTCCGATTAAGGAATAACTTGATTGAAGAGTTGGAACCAGGCTCTTTCGCCTTCTTAGCCGAGGTGTTATTCACTGATATCATGAACCCCTCGTGCAAGTAAGAGTCTCACCACGCATTTGGGAGCAAATTGTTCTTGAGCTGAATGACCTTGTCCTATTTGTGCCTGAGCCCATCGGGTACTGAACCCTTTCTCTCTGCGAGCATGTTTCCAGTATAGGAAGGCTTGACAGTAGATTTGGGCTATGGTGCTTTCTTTGCCTGGCGCCCACGATTGGCTCTCTGCCCATAAGGAGTACCGGTAACTAGAAGTTTGTCTGAAGCTAACAACTTGTAGTTCAGAGTTCCTTGGAACGTTTTCCCTTTCTATTTGCCATTAGCACCACCTTCTGGCGCTGTGCTGCCCTCTCATTGTACTCAGCATGTTATCTTTTTGTATCTTGCCATGCATCTACCTTTTCGTGTCGTTTTCATTTGCCGCCCTCTAAATGCTCAGACCGGACTGACTAGGGTCACTGTGTGTTGACAGTGCCGCTGCATGTGTTGGCATAGTGGTGTCAGAGATATTGACTATCACCTTTGCAGTCAATTCTCTTTCCATATTCTGCCTCCACATTCACGGACACGATCCCCAAAAGCTTTAAGCAGAATCAGCATGAGCAACTGTATTTCTGTTTGCAGGGTTCACCAAGAGGAGGTACTTTTGGGATCTTGGTTATCTGCTAACCCTGGGTTGCTGAGAGCAGTGCATTACCCTCTGCACCCCACAACTATAAAAATGTATTATTGTCACTTTTTACCAATATAACTCATAAATAGCAAAAGTAATGTGGTCAAGGACATATACTGAAACTACGTTGTCTGTCGACTATATTCGCTCACAGCAAGGTGAAGGTTAAATATTATTTGTTTCTAAGTGCAGTAGACCTACAGTTTTTTTTACATCTATTTTGTTTTACTGACACACTGAATATTTTTTTCTTAGGGAGGCTTTGAGTACAAGAAGGAGATTGTTGACTGCATCATAGTGACGATTGAGGAAAACCCAGAAGCCAAAGAGGCCGGTGAGTGACCAAGGCATAAGATATTATAAAAATTTGAGAATCATTTTGTACATCCGTCTATCCACCTATGTGACGTGTCCTTTACAGAACATTGTCCCAGTCAGCCTATTGGTTCTTTGCAAGCTTTCCAGTTTTTTCCAATGTCATGCTCAGGTCTTTGATGTGTCCATTGTAGTCATGGTCTGCCTCTTGTTCTCTTTCCTGAAACTTCTCCCTCCTTGATTGTTCTTTCTAAACCATTCTGTCTTTTTATATGTCCAAAATATGTTATTTTTCCCATTTTGATAGTTTTGAGTAGCCAGTTTTCTTCTATGTTCAGATCTTTGTGGACGTCTGTGTTGATTCGTCTCTCTTCTTCTCTTCTTCATCGTTCTTCAGTCAGATATCAGGTTACAGCCCCAATAGCTTCAATGAATTGTGTGATTCGCTTCAGGTCATCCATGGAACCCCTCAAGTCTGGAAGCAGTGCCGTCTCAGTAGGCCATATTTTCTCCCTCTCTTCTTGGTAGAGTTGACAGGCATGAAGAATGTGTTCTGCAGTCTCTGGGCTCAGTCCACAGTTGCACAGGTCTGTCTCACCAATCTTCAGCTTTCGAAACATGTGACTTCTCAGTCTGTTGTGACCAGTTCGTAGTCTGAAAATGATGGTTTGTTCCTTGCGTGACATTTGGTGGTAGGGGTCATTTGGTTCTGCAGTTGGGTGCATTTGCTTCCACTTTTTCTTATATTCTGCTTTTAACATGGTCTTACTTTCATAGTACGTATTATCATTTTCTATTTGTTCCAGTGATCCCCCTTTCCTTGCCAGGAGATCAGCTTTTTCATTTCCAGGTATGCCACAGTGACCTGGGATCCACTGCAGTACTGTTTCTTTGGTGGTACTGCTGAGGTGTAGTAAGCAGGCCGTAAGTTCATTCATGCTCGTGTTCTTTGGATCTTTCAATGCCTGCAATACTGATTTTGCATCCGTTAGAAATACTACATGTCTGTTGTGACTCGGCAAGCAATTCATGAGCATTTTGGCTGCCTCTATTATGGCTTCCATTTCTGCTTTAAAATTTGTGGAATGTTTGCCTGTGGGTATGGATTTCTCTATTTCTTTTCCATCTGGTGTTACTATATATATTCCTGATCCTCCATCTAATACTGCCTCTTTCGCTGATCCATCTGTATATACATGTGTCCATATATCCTTTGGGTATGCTTTCTGTATGTGATTCTTAGTTGTCTCCTTTAGTACTTGTATAGTAGTTTCTGTTTTCGAAATGATGCTTGGTATATTGTCCATAATTCTTGGGAAGTTTTTCCTGTCCCATGTTGGGTATGTGTTAAAGGTGTTTAGTGGTTTTAGGTTTTGTAGGTCTGTATCTGTGAGTGATTTCTGGAGCTGTTTAGCGGAGTGTAGAAAGCTACCTCTTTTGAGTCGCTCTTTTGTAGGTCTGCTTAGTCTTTGGTTCATTTGATGACTCTCCAAACATTTGAACTTTGCATACTGTGTGAGGATTTTTTCATTTCTTCTTTCTTCCATTGATGGCAAACCTGTGCATGTTTCCATTTCTGTGATTGGGGTAGTATTCATACCTCCTGTTATAATTCTGAGATTGCGGTTTTGTATCTTTGAGATCTTTTGAGTGTTACTCTTGGCTGCAGTCCCCCATGCTGACATTCCATATTCCAAAGCTGGTCTTACATAACCTGTATATGCTCTACTTAGAATTTTTCCATTTGCACCCCAATCTGTTCCAGCCAATTTTTTAAGGAGTGCTGTCCTCATTGTACCTTTTGTTTGGCACTTGTCTATGTGCTGTTTCCATGTAAGTCTTGGATCAAAAGTGACTCCAAGGTATGTAGGTGTCTTATCTTTTGGCAATGTTTGACCATTTATAGTTAGTAGGATTTTCTGTGGTTTGGTGGACATGCTGAAGATGGTATAGGTAGTTTTTTGGACATTGATAGACATGGCCCATTGGTCTGTCCACTTGGCCAAATTGTCCATAGTTTCTTGCAACCTTATTTTTGTTGTGCCTACGCTCTCTTCACTGCACCATATCGCCAGATCGTCTGCATACATTGCAGCATTTACTTTACGCGAGAGAATTTGGTCAATGTCATTCATAAATATAAGGAACAGAGTGGGGGATAGAACACCTCCCTGTGGTACTCCATGCTTAAAGAGTTTCTTTCTGCTATGCTTCATTTCAAGCTTCACTGCTGCTTTTCGGTTGTGCAGGTAGTGTTTTATCCAGTAATACATGCGCCCTGTCACTTTGTTTTGTTGTAGTTTAAGGAGGAGTCCATCTTTCCATACACAATCAAAGGCTTTTTCCATATCTACCCACACCACTGATGTCTGCTTTTTTTCCTGGAAAGCATCCTCTACTTCCTGGGCAATTAGTGTAATCTGGTCTTCAGTTGATCTACACTTTCTGAAGCCAGCTTGCTGATCTAGCAGGATTTTATTTTTTTCTAGGAACCACATCATTCTTTTGTTTACCAGGCGCTCCATTAATTTGCAAACACAGCTGGTCAGACTTATTGGGCGATAGCTGTCCACCTTATTTTTTGGCTTGCCTTTCTTGTGGATGGGTATCATTATGGCGGTTTTCCACACCTGTGGCACTAGACCTCTATCCCAACAGTTGTTAAAAAATTTTATTAATTTCTTTTTTGCTGATGGTCCGATGTGAATTAGCAGTTCATTTGGTATGTCATCAGGGCCAGGTGATTTCCTAAGTTTTAATACTGCTAGTTCTTCATTTAGTTCATTAATCGTGAATGGAATATTCATGACATCTTGTTTATCTTTGCTGATCTCTTTTTCGATATTCCGTAGTTCTTTTCTTACTTCTCTTCTCCTATTTTCATCGACTTTGTGGCAGGCAGTACTTTGGTAATGCTGTATAAAGTGATTTGCAGCCTTCTTTCCTGTGAGTACATCTCCACCATTCTCTATAGCTACTGGTGCTGTTTTGTTATCTTCATTGTTGAGCATTTTTGTTATTTTCCATAGCTTTCTTCCCTCTTTGTCGAAGTTTAAATTTTCTGTTTTTTCATGCCAGCTTTTCCTTGTGTTTGTAATTGTCGTTTTTCTTAGTTTGGCTACAGCAGCTTTTAGTGATATGTTGTTTTCTGTAGATGGGCTTTTTTCTGCTGTGTCTCTGGCCTTTGACACTTCTTTCTCCAACTCATCGAGTTCGTCAGACCAGTATGGTTTGTAATTTTTCCTAGCACCTCTTGGTATGGTTTGCTTGGCTGCTTGAAGAAGTGCAGAAGCCAGGAGTTGTGCAGTTTTGTTCACGTTTTTAATCCTTGGATTTAAGGTTTTTGTGAATTTGTCTGTCAGGTCAGCAAACTTACTCCAGTTTGCTTTCTTGAAGTTCCATCTGGGTGTGGTTGTAGGGCCAGCAGGGGTATGGTTAATGTCAATGGTGAGTTTGATGGGGCGATGGTCACTTCCGCCAAGCTGCTCCAACACTTCCCTGTATGTTATTTTCGCTAAGGTGTCTGTTGCAAAGGCTAGGTCAGGGGTTGAGGTGGTGTGCCATCTTCTAGAGTAGAAAGTTGGGTGGTCTTCAGGTTCATTAAGCAGTTGAAGTTTCACCTCACACTGCCAGTCTTCCACTTCTTCTCCTCTAGTATCTTGTTCTGTATATCCCCAACTCTGTGAGTGGCTATTGAAGTCACCAATTACAAGACAGTTATCTTTTTCTGTGTTAATTGTGTGTAGAGATAGGCTCTTGTCTTGTGGACAGTAATAGTTATATACTGTGACCTCTTTAGTTGGAAGGGTTAGACAGGTTCCAATGATTTCAGCCTGTTCTTCTGTGTCTACTCGAATTTCAGAGGCAACGATATTGTTTTTCACCAGTATAAGAACCCCTCCTTTATGTCTTTTTTCTCTGTCGTTCCGAAATGTTTGGTATCCTCGGATGTTGAATCTATTGTTGTTTGTGAGGTGTGTTTCCTGTATGCATGCTATGTCGATTTCCTCTGTGTATAATCGGTTTGCAAGTGCAGTCTTTTTATTGTACACGCCCTCTGCATTCCACTGCAATATTTTTAAGTGCTTATTTTTGTCTGCATCATGATCTATATGTGATTTTTTTGAACCAGTAGTTTTTTTCCTCTGATCTCTTTTCCTGGCTCCACAAATTGAGACAGAGGTACCACCAGTCGCTGAGGGTGGGCTCCTTCGAGGCTTAGAGCCCGGCACTTCATCCACCTGACGGGATTCCACAGATGAAGCACCAAAACGAATCATCTGTAACCTTTTATTTGACATGTGAAGTCATTGCGTGACACTGTGGTTTTCAGCCTTGGCTGGACTATTTTGTACCTTTCGGTCCAGTGTCTCCGTCTTCCATCTTACTTTTGAGTCAGGATGTGTTTCCCTAGCCCTTATCCATCCAAGGATTGTCCACAGGGCAGTGGAGGTTTCATTTTGGAGTTTTCCTTCTCCTAGACAGCTTGCCTAACAGGGTTAACGAGCACCATCTGCCCGGGGTTTTGAGGTAGAGTTCCCCTCTCCTAGGATAATTTTTTTGTTGCCAGGTATTCATTATCCTCCTCTGTGGTTTATTTCTTGTAATCTAAGACACCTCTCATTCAGGGAAGGTGATTTAAGAACATTGCTCTCTCTTGTTCTAATATCTATAATTTCCCATTTACCCTACCCAACCCTCTAACCCTATCTAAACCCTATCCCTACCCCCCTCCCCTCCCCCCTGGCACATTCCTGGAGTGGGGTCAGTGACCCCACTCCAGCAACCTGAGCTTATAGCGGCTCATACTCGCTTTGATGCTGCCAGTCAATGGACATATGGGGTATTTCAGTGGGAATATCAGCGCCGACTGATATCCCACCCCGTCCTCGTGGTCAGCGACACCGTTTGGTCAGCGGCTGTTTATTTGCCCAGAGGGTTATTCACAGCTGGCCTCAAGAGGCTTTTCCACTATCCGCCACCTGTGGACGCTCCTGGTAGGGGTCGGTATCCCCCGCAGGGTTCGTCTCTCTATTCATGATATTCTTAGTGTCTTAATATTTCGTTTCAATTGCAAATATTTTTTTTATCCGTTGCAGAAGTCATTGTCCACATCTCAAAACCAATATGATGCCACTAGAAAAATAGATCTTCTTAATAGTTCTAACTTTGTATGTGTACATGTGTACTCAAACTAAATAGTACAGCATAGAATGTTGTATCACAAGGTTTGCCTTGCTCAGAACACTATCACTCAGACTTTGATAGTTACTCACTGCTTACTCAGCATATTCTTGAAATGATTGTTTGATTATTATTATTCTTCAGCTTTCAATCACAAACTCCCACTGTGTCTCTCTTGTAGCAGGATCATAGTCCTACTAGATTTCTGGCAGGATCTAGTCCAGAGAATGAAAATGCGTTGTGTTGCCGCTTTATTAGTGCCAATGGCCTGACACATCCATCTTCAGTGTGGATTAATATAAGAATTAATGTGCAATGTCTCCATTTCATATATATAATTACCAAAAAGCTAGATAATATCCAGCAATCAGGTGTGGGCCACAGTAACACAAATACCAATGTGATAATAATGAATAAGTGAATAAAGTGTTACAAATACCTACCGCTACTAATAAAAGAAAGTTAAGAAGTTAGCTACTTCACAGAAGAAGTTTACCCTATTCAGAAACAGGTAGTCCACATAATTTGGGCACATCATGAGCAGAAGAAAGATGAAACACATTGTAATAATAGATTACACATGGAACAAAAGAAATGATTGACAGCTCATGGAACATAAGAAATGATTGACAGCTCATGGAACATAAGAAATGATTGACAGCTCATGGAACATAAGAAATGATTGACAGCACATGGAACATAAGAAATGATTGACAGCTCATGAAATAGAAGGATGAACATTTGATAAGAAAACTAGGGAGACTGGCCTGTCATGCATGTTGTAAGAGGTGACTAAATTGGGCATTAAGTTGGCAACCCTATTCTGTAAACGACAAACGAACACAAAAGTGAGATACTGACATTGTCGAGTACATTAAATTCTGTAGCCATGCTGTAAGCCATCACAAGGCTTTTTTTTGTTGTCGCTTTCCTGTCCTGTTAACTGGCACATGTTTGGAAGCGACAGAAAAATAAATCTCTATTTCAGATAGGGTTAGTTTTACTACAAACAGCTCCAGTATGAAGAAATTAGTACCAGAACAATTATGTATGATTCCGTCATGGCAATGTCAAAATAACATGAAGCGTGCAGATATCACAGCTAAGCTATGAGCCATGACACATCCGATTCCGTTCTCTGGAATACATCCTGTTAATCTGCAGGAGTTTGAGAACGGACACAGAAGGGGACTACTGCCCAGGCTAATGTGTGATGTTCATGTTTGATGATGCTATTGTCAAAATAATTTTTTTTAAACAATTTTGCTTTGTAGGTCTTGCTCATTTGTGTGAGTTTATCGAGGACTGTGAACACACTGTGCTGGCCACTAAGATTCTTCACCTGCTGGGTAAGGAGGGCCCCCGTACACCAACACCATCCAAGTACATCAGATTTATCTACAACAGAGTCATCCTAGAGAATGCTGCTGTTCGTGCAGGTATAGTATAAGTGTTTGCCAAATGTCAGTCCCATATATTATATACAAAATGTGTTGCCAATTTTTGACCAATTTGCTCGCCCGTCTGTTGCTGGGGCCCGAAAGGGGAGGAAAGAATAGCAACACTGTTTACCTTCCACGCATGTCGTAAAAGGTGACTAAGGAGGTTATGGGATGGAGTTGGCTGTCCCATCCCATATAGGGTCAGTGACCCAAGGCCATGCTGAAGTTGGATGTGTCAGGCAGAAAGGCGCAGATATCACAGCAATGCTGTAAACCATGACACAACGCATTCCGTTCTCCGGACTACGTCCTGCTAATCTGCAGGAGTTTGAGAACGAACGAAGAAGAAGACCAATAAGCTGCAAAATTATTAAGCATTGAGAGACTAACTTGACCAATTTGTTGCATAATTGTCAAGAATGGAGAGACTTTCCTGCTCATTTATGTCCAAAACTATCCCCCAGCCTCCACCACCAATCTATTTGTGCAGGAAAGGTATGCAAACACATTTTTTCCCCAGATATTTAGAATAAATTTTTTAAATTTTAAATTCGAACAATTTAATTGGTATATAAAAAGGAATATTCTGACGTCACAGCTTTTGTCAAATCTTTCCTTCACCTTTGTCAACAACTGCCACAAACCATTTCAGATCCCCTTCTCTTCCCCTCCCCCTCAAATATAATTTATGTAGAGTCCCAAAGGGAACATCAGAAATGTCAATAAAAATTACAAACAATTTGTGTACAAAAATAAACAATATTATCTCACCATTTTATGTTCTCTTGTCATATACGCTGGACGTAATGGTGGGGATGTCTCAATGTATTTATTGCTGTTATTTCTCGTTGAACATTTCTTGATAAAAGTCCCTATTGAATCACAAGGTAGTAAAAGTCCCTATTGAATCACAAGATAGTAAAAGTCCTTGTTTTGTAATTTGTCAATTAAAATATTTTACATTTAGTATTGCTACATTTTGTTAGTAATAGTAACAACAGTACATTGTTGTTAGTGTTAACACTTCCATGAGGATTCAGGTAATCTAGTTGATAGTGAGCTTATCACCAGTGTACAATGTGCCAGGTTCGAAATCACGTTTGGACCAAACAATAATCAGGGTTGTTATTTCTTGCCTAGCACAACCGCTCCTCCTGTCAATCCAGCTGTAAATGGGTACCTGACACATGAGTTAGGGAAGGTAAACACAACAAGGAAGGGAACTGGCCATCCCACTTAATAGTTGCTGCGGCGCAGTAAGTGAAAAGTTATCTTTATACCTGGCTGCAGATTGCTGCCATGGGACCTACCTTTTAGAGTATTCTATTTACTACATCAACCTTGAGTAATTCCCCTTCCCCCCCCCCCCCCCCCCCATCTCTAGTCAGTCCAAACATGAGTTTTTCTATTTAAGCATATACACTGATCATTGATGCCAGACATGAACTTGTTTCAGCTGCCGTGAGTGCTATTGCCAAGTTTGGAGCTCACTGTGATGATCTACTCAACAGTTGTGTTGTCCTGCTGGAGCGGTAAGTTCAACAGTTCATAATCTCCTCATACTTGCAGCTCACAAAAAGTTCACACAAACTGATTATTATGTTATTTAACCCAAGCAGACCACCACAGCAAACAATAATGAATTTGATACAACTAAATATAAACATTCGGTCATCGGATGCCATTTTTGACTTATCAACAGAAACACGACATAATACTGCCCCTATTGGGTGCCAATTAATAAAAAGAAGGAAGTAGTCTCTCGTAGTTTCTCTTGATAGCTCAAGGAAGGCTTCAGATGAGCGGATGTTTACAAGTCTTCTCTTGATAGCTAAAGGAAGGCTTCAGATGAGCGGATGTTTACAAGTTGTCTTGTCTTCTCTATGGTTCACCGTGACCAGACACACATTCTACAGAGAACAAGTGTAAGTCTGGAACAATTACTCTGTAATAACACTACAGATGTTATTATATTCAGGTAGTTGTTCGTGAGTTTACCTCTCTTTTGGAGAAGAGGCCACGTTCAACCAGCGAACATCAAAGGTCCAGTTAGGTTATATCAGGACACACTACTATAAAATATTAGAGGTAACAAAGACCTTAAGGTGTTTTATTCTCTAATTTATTATATTCATATCTCAAGTTATTTATGTTATATCCACCCACTTTATTATCACTTGCTTCTAACATATTTTCATTGTACATAGGGAACAAATCTGGTAATAGTCCTCATCCCTGTCTGACACCTTGTTTTATCTGTTGAAAGGCTCTGATTTGGTTGTGAAATATACAGTTTACCCAAATTTCTTCTTCAGAAATATCTGTGGTACAGTACAAGTAAATGTTTAATTATTTTCCTTTTCTATGTTTGCAAATTTCATATTCATTATTTCATAATTTAAATATTTATTTATTTAGGGTTAGGATAGTTGTATTTACATAACTAACCCCTAAATAAATAAATATTTCAAATATTAAATAATAAACATGAAATTTATAAACATAGACAAGGGAAAAAACTCAAATATGTGGTGCAGTCTACTTGTTCTGTTGCCATATCTGTTTATAACCCTTCTTTTTGTTTGCCTATCTATTGTCTTTCCTCTGCTTTTACTGTATGCAGGATTGAATGGTGATCAGTTTTCGGGCTATTGCACGTCAGGGTCGCTTGATATACAGTAATATTGTGATGCCTCAGAATGTTGGTAACTCCTTTAATCCATCTTCTTAGCCTTCGAGTCTTGCTGTTCAATTTTTATGTTGTATGCTCTTGCTGGTTCATTCTCATTAAGTGGTCGAACCATTTCAGTCTCTATTTTTCAATATATTTAACCACATATGTTGTTCCAACAGTTCTTGTAATCATTGCTCACATGGTCCCTTCTTGTTTCGTTTGCTTCTTTTCTTAGACATCTCATTTCACACGTAGTAAGCTTTCTCTCTTGTTAGTGTCCATGTCTGATATTGATAACACAATGTTGGTATGAATATTGAATTTACAATTGGCCTTTTTGTTTCCATTGGAATAAATTTGTGTTTCAAATTTGGTGTGAATTCATTATTTGCTTCGATGACTTGTTGAATTCTTGTCTTACTCTCTCCTCTCTGTCTATTCCATTGTCTGTACAAATGCTCACAAGATATTTAAATTCCTACACTTGTGTGTCAGTAATTGATGATTTATCTTTATGTTCATTGAATTGGGTTCTCTGCCTATATGCATTACTTCTGTTTTTTCTGTATTGGTTTCCATGTTGTGATTAAGAGGCAGCTTTTGTCGAGTAGGTTTGTGTGATCTTGCAGTCTTCACTTGAACTGGAGTTTGTCCAACCAGGCAAATATCATTTGATTTGTACTATATTATAAAATGTTATCAGCTTATGATTGAATAAAGGGATTATAGATCAAGAGATAATCTGATTGAATAAAGGGATTATAGATCAAGAGATAATCTGATTGAATAAAGGGATTATAGATCAAGAGATAATCTGATTGAATAAAGGGATTATAGATTAAGAGATAATCTGATTGGCAATGATGTATTGACATTTGTTGGTATAACCTTCACCCTCAGCTGCCAACTGGACTCCGATGATGAAGTAAGAGATAGAGCCACATTCTATGTCAATGTCTTGAAACAACTGCAAAAAGCTCTTAGCACTGCCTACATTCTTAATGGTAATTTCATGTGCATAGTTTTAATGTTTTATTTGTACAAGATCATTTTGTGTGCATAATTTGAATGTGTTCTTTGTAATATTTTGTGATTACCTAATCAATGAAATAACAGTAATTGTCATCCATCATGCATTATTTTCTTATATTCGTTAAATCTTCACTGAAAGCTTTTGCATTAGACCAAGATACATGGGAAGAACTTGCCCAAAATAGAGCTTCATGGAGCTCTATAGTCAAAAAAGATGCAGCATATTGTTTATCTATCTATCTATTTGCTAAACCCTTTATTGCCTTTCACCGTCAGAGGTAGAAGAGTTCTCTGGAGATGGACCTCATGTGTGCTGTGTATATTGTGGAATTTGTCTCCTTTTTTATTTTGGTGGTCCATCGTTTTTCGGGGTCAGTATCTGGGTCTGCCTTCGCTGTATCAGTGTAACATAAACATATACAGCATATTGTGAAAATAGGAAAAATGTTGCAGCTCAACAGCGGAGATTAGCTAGAAAGTAAGTGCAAAACCAGGCACTTAGAATAATGTTGGGAGCAATGACATCAACACCCATAGCAGAGATGCAGAACATGGGAAGAATGCAAACACTTGGCGAACGCAGAGACACAAAAGTACTAATTCAAGCAGAAAAGTTTCAGTGTATGCCAAGTCATCCAATGAAGGAAAGATTCCAAAATCTAGCAATGGGACGACTGAAAAGAAGCAGCTTTATCCATCAAGCTAAACGACTCCGCAGACAACTTACAGACCTACCTGAAGTTGACAGCCCCTTAAGGCCTGTACCAGAACAAACCCTGTGGAGTGAAAGGCATGGAATGCCAATATACATTCAGACCCATGTGAAAGGAATACTAAGCGAGGACGAACAGAACAGTGTGCAGCGAAGGACAGTCACCCTCAGTTTCCTGGATGAGGAATATCCACAAGATATATGGGTCAGAGTATACACAGATGGGTCAGCACAGAATGCCGTGAGGAATGGAGGTGCAGGTGTATTTATAGAATATCCACACAAGCATAGAGATACAATCAGAACACCGACAGGAAAATTCTGCAATAATTATGATGCAGAAATCCAGGCAATTAGTGTGGCAGCTAAAAAACTGCTGAACTCCAACTCTGACCTACAACCTGTGGTATTCCTGACAGATGCAAGGTCAGTGCTTCAAGCTCTCCAGTCTGAAAAACTAACAGACTTGAAAAAACAACTTAGCGAATTGTCTTACCAGTATAGGGTAACCATGCAGTGGATACCCTCTCACTGTGGAATACCAGGAAATGAAAAAGCAGACCAACTGGCTAAGGAAGGTGCTGCCGAAGACCAACCAGATATACCAATCACCTACCATCAGAAAAAACAGATGATCAAGTCAATAAGAAAGCCACAAACGCCAATACAAGATGACTATCATATTATGAACAGACCAGAACAAGTTATTATTCTACGTCTCAGAACAGGACACAACCGACTCCGCAGTCACATGTATACAAAGTTCAAGATTGGCAACACAGCCATGTGTACATGTCGACAGGCAGCACAGAGTGCCAAACACATACTTCAAGAGTGTTCTGAGCATGAAATGCTGAGGCAGACATATTGGCCAGAGGAAACAACACTGGAATCAAAACTCTATGGGACACTGTATGAACTACAAAAGACAGTGAGTTTTATTAAGGAGACAGAATTACAGATATAGACATGTTTCAAGTGAACGAAAGAAGAAGAAGCTAGAAAGTCTTGGCTAGACCAATAACCGTCTGCAGTGGTCCTCATCATGTAATTGAAGAACAACATACACTTTGTTATGCTGGAGACTTGTGAAACATAAACCTTCATCAATATATATATATATCAGCGTAGAATATAAGTTTAGAAATGATACGATAAGACCATCAATGAAGAACTCATGCAAGGAACTAAAAAAACTCCAGTGGAAGAACTAAAGAAATGACAATGAGATGGATAGAATATACAGTGAAAAGACCAACGGAAATCATTGTACGATAGGCATTGTTCTGAAACGCACAGAAAAATTCAAGACCAAGAAATACCTGTAGGAAAGAACTAGATGCAGAGGACACAAAGACTTGGTAGGACATGGACAGAGCTGGAAACTATAGCTAAAGATAGCACAAGATGGAGGAGCTTTGTTGAGAACCTTATGTTCCACAGTGAGCTAAAAGAAGATGTATAGATAGAATGATATGTTATCTTTGTTGTGTTTTTGTGTATGGCATTGTCTGTTAGTTGTAGGTTTAATATTCTGTTGTATTGATCAATGTCAGACGTGGACACTAACTAAAGAACAAGAGAGAAAACTTACTACATATAAAATGAGATGTCTAAGAAAAACAGCAAAACAGAACAAGAAGAGATCATGTGAGAAATGAGGAAATGACAGGAACTATGTGGGAACAATGTCTGTGCTCAAATAGACTGAAACAAAAGAGAATGTAATGCTTCAGTTATTTAACCTTTAGCACCCTGAATTAAAATGATTCAACCTTTGTCATTTACATATTTCTGTGACAATGTGCATTATTTTTGGTGAGTATTTGGAAAATGCAATAACTTTTTTGTTTTTAGAGATTTCTAAATGTTTGTACATGTAAATAAAGAAGTGAATAATGCATATAATTGTGGGTTGGTTTTTTTTTGGGGGGGGGGGTGTATGTGTAATATGAAAGTTATGAGCAAGTTGGGAAGTTGAAAATGGGGAGGGGGGAGGATTTGGACCCATAATCTGTACAAGTTGACATCTATGTATTTGTGTGTGTTTACCAGGTTTACAAGTCACAAGTATGTAGATAATAAATCATATATTTGTGTGTGTTTGTCAGGTTTACAAGTTTCTGTTGTTGGACTGGAAAGAGCCTTGCACCAGTACACTCTAGAGCCATCTGAAACTTCATTTGACATGAAATCCGTTCCCTTGGCCACCCAGCCAATTTCTGAACAAAAAGGTATACACAGTATAACTGTTAGTAATTGAAGTTATGTGCAAGTTGTTTTTACAGAGCAGTGGTACTTCCAGTGCTGTTATACGCTGTTGAAACATGGACTGTGTATAAACAACATGTGAGGAAACTCAATCACTTTCACACAACTTGTCTCAGAAAAGTTATGAACATCAGATGGCAAGTCAAGATTCCTCCAGATACCACATCCCTGACATAGCTGGTATGCCTAGCATTGATACTATTCTGATGCAGTCACAGATTTGTTGGGCAGATCATCACCTGTCAAAGATTCCTCTCTATGGTGAGTTTCAGAGGGGCATACGTTCTCAAGGTGGTCAAAAGAATCGCTACAAGGACCCATTGACCATTTGACAACTACAGTGACTGTACATCGCAGTTATTGGTAGAATGCTCAAGTTGTCCAGAGTTGCTTATTTTGTGCTTGTTTCATTAAGATCAATATTCTGTTTTGAATCTGCACAGGGTTAATTGTTGAATCTTGAATTTTGTGTTAACTCAAATGAGACTAGAGATATGTTTATTGTTTTCAGTGCGTGATATTCCTGGTGAGTTGGCAAGTTCGAAGCCAGCACAAGACAAAGTTGCAGCATCCAGGCAGGATGTCTACCAGGAACAGCTGGCACAGGTATATCTGAACATGTCACATGTAGATTCTTCTAATGAGTTTGTTCGTTCTCAAACTTCTGCACTTTAGCAGAATATAGTCCAGAGAACAGAATACGCTGTCTCATGGTTTACAGCTTAGTTGCAATATCTCCATCTTTTGGCCGGACACATCCAACTTCAACATGACTTATGGGTCACTTTGATCCTCTATAGGATGGGACAGCCAACTCCACCACCAAACTTCCTTAGTCACCTCTTATGACTCACCTTGCAGATAACAGTGTTGATATTCTTTTCTCCCCCTTCAGGCCTGGTAACACGAGCGATGTCATGCATATTAAATTATTTAGTTATTTCAAGATATAGAAGTTGTCACTTCAGTGATGTCTGGAGGAATAGCATATCAGGATAAGAGACAGACAGGGTTAGCACTCACATACACACACACATACATACAATTTACAGACAGGTTAGCACTCACATACACACACATACATACAATTTACAGACAGGGTTAGCACTCACATACACACACATACATACAATTTACAGACAGGTTAGCACTCACATAGACACACATACATACAATTTACAGACAGGTTAGCACTCACATACACACACATACATACAATTTACAGACAGGTTAGCACTCACATACACACACATACATACAGTTTACAGACAGGTTAGCACTCACATACACACACATACAAAACAATTGAAAATTAGTTTGAGGTCACAGCTTTATTATCCAAGTCTATGGTCTCACATTATCCAAGTCTGTGGCCTGGGCCACATGCCTTATCCCTAGAGGACACACAAAAAATTTGTGCCAAAAGGACCCCATCTATGCTAGCTCCTCGGCTTAGTCCAGCTAGCAGAGGTAGTCTGCAAATGTTCTCTTATTCTTCTGATAATCATCCAGACATCATTGAAGTTGCCAGGCCCTCCTACATTCAGGCAAGATCACAGTTCTACCTAGCATGTAAAGGTGTGCTGAAGTCTGCAACATTTGGCCAGAAGGTGCATAACAACAACCAGAATATCATTCAACTTTATGGTACAAAACAAGACATGACTGGACAAAACAAGGAAAACACGGTTCTATTTGTACAAGAAGCATCGCTGCAGATATAGACACATTAGCAAATCAAAGAAGACTAAAACAAGACAAGGAAACTATTGGTAGAAAAAAAGGTTAGAGTAACACTGATCTAATCTGTTATTAATCTGATGAATGGTTCTCTCCACTTGCTGGCATGTCATTGTACAACAACACAAGAATAAAACTAGGTGTTGGAATCTGCTCTGTGGACCAAGCTCTGTAGTCCTGCCTCAGGACTAGTCACCCCAGTTCTTTGAAGAAATTATTTTTCAAAATTAAAAAAAATTCACCTCTTATGATGTGGAGCAAACATGATAAGGAGCAAACAAACATGAGGAGGAGCAAATATATGAGGAGGAACAAACATATGATGAGGAGCAAACTTATGATGACAAACAAACATGTGGAACAAACAAACTTATGATGACAAACAAACATGTGGAACAAACAAACTTATGATGACAAACAAACATGTGGAACAAACAAACTTATGATGACAAACAAACTTATGATGACAAACAAACATGTGGAACAAACAAACTTATGATGACAAACAAACATGTGGAACAAACAAACTTATGATGACAAACAAACATGTGGAACAAACAAACTTATGATGACAAACAAACTTATGATGACAAACAAACTTATGATGACAAACAAACATGTGGAACAAACAAACTTATGATGACAAACAAACTTATGATGACAAACAAACTTATGATGACAAACAAACTTATGATGACAAACAAACTTATGATGACAAACAAACTTGTGATGACAAACAAACTTATGATGACAAACAAACATGTGGAACAAACAAACTTATGATGACAAACAAACATGTGGAACAAACAAACTTATGATGACAAACAAACTTATGATGACAAACAAACTTGTGATGACAAACAAACTTATGATGACAAACAAACATGTGGAACAAACAAACTTATGATGACAAACAAACTTATGATGACAAACAAACTTGTGATGACAAACAAACTTATGATGACAAACAAACATGTGGAACAAACAAACTTATGATGACAAACAAACATGTGGAACAAACAAACTTATGATGACAAACAAACTTATGATGACAAACAATCTTATGATGACAAACAAACATGTGGAACAAACAAACTTATGATGACAAACAAACTTATGATGACAAACAAACTTATGATGACAAACAAACATGTGGAACAAACAAACTTATGATGACAAACAAACTTATGATGACAAACAAACTTATGATGACATACAAACATGTGGAACAAACAAACTTATGATGACAAACAAACTTATGATGACAAACAAACTTATGATGACAAACAAACATGTGGAACAAACAAACTTATGATGACAAACAAACATGTGGAACAAACAAACTTATGATGACAAACAAACATGTGGAACAAACAAACTTATGATGACAAACAAACTTATGATGACAAACAAACTTATGATGACAAACAAACATGTGGAACAAACAAACTTATGATGAGGAGAAAACAAACTTATGTTGTGGATCAAACATTTCAATTGTAGACATTAGCCCAGTTTGGTTATATTCGAGCTTATAATCATAAAAATAATGAAGATGTGTCAGTTCAAAAGGCACAGATATCACAGCTAAGCTGTATACATGGCAGTACACATCCTGTTTTCCGGACAACATCCTACTAATCTGAATGAATTTGTGAGAATGATCACAGAAGAAGGTTGACTATTTCATTGTAATGTTAAATTGTTGTAAGATTTATGTTGGCTGAATGTGACAGGGGTTCGTCAAGTTTCTGCATTATTATGTACATGTAATCTGTCAATGACAGGTACCAGAGCTGGCTAATCTTGGAGCACTGTTCAAATCCTCCAACCCAGTGGAGGTGACCGAATCAGAGACAGAGTACTATGTCCAGTGTGTCAAGCATACTTTCAGTAACTACATAGTGTTCCAGGTAAGAGATGACCTGTTTAGACAAGTCCTGGTGTGAGATGTTTGTACTTGAAATGTCATATGTTGTTTTTTTTAGATATTGTGTTCAAGTTGAAAGTCTCTTGTGAAACTCCTTTCAATATCTATACCATGTCTCAGTCATATAATCAGAAAATAGTCTCAGTCATATAATCACTCAGTCATATAATCACTCAGTCATATAATCACTCAGTCATATAATCACTCAGTCATATAATCAGAAAATAGATGAAACTGACCCACTCAACTGACACTAATCTGAATCTGTACAAATGCTGCAGTTTCAACTAAGACATTTCTCAAAGATGTAATAATTATCATCTAGTGATGTCTCCAACTCTATCTCTGATAGATGTAACACTTTATCATTCTCATTTTTAATTTGTTTGTTTGATTGTTGGTAGTTTTCTTATGTCATTAGAAGCATTCTGAACAATTTCTATCTTGAACTGTCTTGTATACTGTTATCAGTATTTTTTGTATACCTATACCCTATAGTCTTTGTGTTCATTGTAAAGACTGATCCATCTTGTGTTTTACATAAGTACTTGTGTCTCTAAGGTATAATATTGTTTGATTCATAGAGCTAGCACACAGTTTTAGATTACATTTTTTAGTTTGCTGTATTTCTTTACTTTTAATATTTTGATATCTGACTGTAGTTTGACTGTACCAACACCCTCAATGACCAGCTACTAGAGAAAGTTACAGTTGAAATGGAGCCAGCAGAAGGCTTTGAGGTGACCAAGTACATTCCGTGTCCTGGCTTGCCATATAACAAACCAGGCAGCACCTATACCTTGGTCAGGCTGCCATCTGAGCCCACTCAGGGTAAGGTCATTTACACTAGACATGTGCTAGCATAATGAAATCAACAAACTCTACTATTCACCAATGATTAAAGTCTAATATACAAAAATTAGGGATATTTGCAAAACCACACTAATGCATTACTAATAACATGTAAAAAGTACAACATGAAAATTAACGTACAAAAAAAAGCAGAAGTTTTATGAAAATTAGTAAGTCTTTGACATCAATGTATATAACAATAGATGACACCCATACTCTCTGTGAGTAGAAGGCTCCTTCAATAGGAACAATAGATGACACCCATACTCTCTGTGAGTAGAAGGCTCCTTCAATAGGAACAATAGATGACACCCATACCCTCTGTGAGTAGAAGGCTCCTTCAATAGGAATTGTACTAAACTGAATGCTGAAGCCTCCCCACTGCACATAGGAAATAAGAGCTTATCATTCGCAATTCCTGGAGTTCAAGAGGAAAAAGAAGATAGATGACACTAAAGTTAAACAATCCAAAGAATTTAAATATCTAGGCAGCATTTTTTCCGAGAATGGAAGACTAGACAGAGAAATAGAAACAAGGTGTCAGAAAGCAAACACAGTGACTTACCAACTTTCACCATTACTTCTCCACCCAAAGATCAAGATGGAAATAAAAATATATGCAGCAAAATAAAATCATTACTAGTTAGTTGAAAAATCATTACTAGTTAGTTGAAAAATCATTACTAGTTAGTTGAAAAATAATTACTAGTTAGTTGAAAAATAATTACTAGTTAGTTGAAAAATAATTAGTAGTTGAATGGTAAGATCATCACACACGACATTCTCAACCTTAGATTTATGCCCATATGTGTTTCATTCCGTGACTGGTTCACACATTGTTACTTGTTTCATTCAGCGACTGGTTCACACATTGTTACTTGTTTCATTCCGTGACTGGTTCACACATTGTTACTTGTTTCATTCAGTGACTGGTACACACATTGTTACTTGTTTCATTCAGTGACTGGTTCACACATTGTTACTTGTTTCATTCAGTGACTGGTTCACACATTGTTACTTGTTTCATTCAGTGACTGGTCCACACATTGTTACTTGTTTCATTCAGTGACTGGTTCACACATTGTTACTTGTTTCATTCAGTGACTGGTTCACACATTGTTACTTGTTTCATTCAGTGACTGGTACACACATTGTTACTTGTTTCATTCAGTGACTGGTACACACATTGTTACTTGTTTCATTCAGTGACTGGTTCACACATTGTTACTTGTTTCATTCAGTGACTGGTTCACACATTGTTACTTGTTTCATTCCGTGACTGGTACACACATTGTTACTTGTTTCATTCAGTGACTGGTTCACACATTGTTACTTGTTTCATTCAGTGACTGGTTCACACATTGTTACTTGTTTCATTCAGTGACTGGTTCACACATTGTTACTTGTTTCATTCAGTGACTGGTTCACACATTGTTACTTGTTTCATTCAGTGACTGGTCCACACATTGTTACTTGTTTCATTCAGTGACTGGTTCACACATTGTTACTTGTTTCATTCAGTGACTGGTTCACACATTGTTACTTGTTTCATTCAGTGACTGGTCCACACATTGTTACTTGTTTCATTCAGTGACTGGTTCACACATTGTTACTTGTTTCATTCAGTGACTGGTTCACACATTGTTACTTGTTTCATTCAGTGACTGGTTCACACATTGTTACTTGTTTCATTCCGTGACTGGTTCACACATTGTTACTTGTTTCATTCAGCGACTGGTTCACACATTGTTACTTGTTTCATTCCGTGACTGGTTCACACATTGTTACTTGTTTCATTCAGTGACTGGTTCACACATTGTTACTTGTTTCATTCAGTGACTGGTTCACACATTGTTACTTGTTTCATTCAGTGACTGGTTCACACATTGTTACTTGTTTCATTCAGCGACTGGTTCACACATTGTTACTTGTTTCATTCAGTGACTGGTTCACACATTGTTACTTGTTTCATTCCGTGACTGGTTCACACATTGTTACTTGTTTCATTCAGTGACTGGTTCACACATTGTTACTTGTTTCATTCAGTGACTGGTTCACACATTGTTACTTGTTTCATTCAGTGACTGGTTCACACATTGTTACTTGTTTCATTCAGTGACTGGTTCACACATTGTTACTTGTTTCATTCAGCGACTGGTTCACACATTGTTACTTGTTTCATTCAGCGACTGGTTCACACATTGTTACTTGTTTCATTCCGTGACTGGTTCACACATTGTTACTTGTTTCATTCAGTGACTGGTTCACACATTGTTACTTGTTTCATTCAGTGACTGGTTCACACATTGTTACTTGTTTCATTCAGCGACTGGTTCACACATTGTTACTTGTTTCATTCAGCGACTGGTTCACACATTGTTACTTGTTTCATTCAGCGACTGGTTCACACATTGTTACTTGTTTCATTCAGCGACTGGTTCACACATTGTTACTTGTTTCATTCCGTGACTGGTTCACACATTGTTACTTGTTTCATTCAGTGACTGGTTCACACATTGTTACTTGTTTCATTCAGTGACTGGTTCACACATTGTTACTTGTTTCATTCAGTGACTGGTTCACACATTGTTACTTGTTTCATTCAGTGACTGGTTCACACATTGTTACTTGTTTCATTCAGTGACTGGTTCACACATTGTTACTTGTTTCATTCAGTGACTGGTTCACACATTGTTACTTGTTTCATTCAGTGACTGGTTCACACATTGTTACTTGTTTCATTCAGTGACTGGTTCACACATTGTTACTTGTTTCATTCAGTGACTGGTTCACACATTGTTACTTGTTTCATTCAGTGACTGGTTCACACATTGTTACTTGTTTCATTCAGTGACTGGTTCACACATTGTTACTTGTTTCATTCAGTGACTGGTTCACACATTGTTACTTGTTTCATTCAGTGACTGGTTCACACATTGTTACTTGTTTCATTCAGTGACTGGTTCACACATTGTTACTTGTTTCATTCAGTGACTGGTTCACACATTGTTACTTGTTTCATTCAGCGACTGGTTCACACATTGTTACTTGTTTCATTCAGCGACTGGTTCACACATTGTTACTTGTTTCATTCCGTGACTGGTTCACACATTGTTACTTGTTTCATTCAGTGACTGGTTCACACATTGTTACTTGTTTCATTCAGTGACTGGTTCACACATTGTTACTTGTTTCATTCAGTGACTGGTTCACACATTGTTACTTGTTTCATTCAGTGACTGGTTCACACATTGTTACTTGTTTCATTCAGTGACTGGTTCACACATTGTTACTTGTTTCATTCAGTGACTGGTTCACACATTGTTACTTGTTTCATTCAGTGACTGGTTCACACATTGTTACTTGTTTCATTCCGTGACTGGTTCACACATTGTTACTTGTTTCATTCAGCGACTGGTTCACACATTGTTACTTGTTTCATTCCGTGACTGGTTCACACATTGTTACTTGTTTCATTCAGTGACTGGTTCACACATTGTTACTTGTTTCATTCAGTGACTGGTTCACACATTGTTACTTGTTTCATTCAGCGACTGGTTCACACATTGTTACTTGTTTCATTCCGTGACTGGTTCACACATTGTTACTTGTTTCATTCAGTGACTGGTTCACACATTGTTACTTGTTTCATTCAGTGACTGGTTCACACATTGTTACTTGTTTCATTCAGTGACTGGTTCACACATTGTTACTTGTTTCATTCCGTGACTGGTTCACACATTGTTACTTGTTTCATTCAGTGACTGGTTCACACATTGTTACTTGTTTCATTCAGTGACTGGTTCACACATTGTTACTTGTTTCATTCCGTGACTGGTTCACACATTGTTACTTGTTTCATTCAGTGACTGGTTCACACATTGTTACTTGTTTCATTCAGTGACTGGTTCACACATTGTTACTTGTTTCATTCAGTGACTGGTTCACACATTGTTACTTGTTTCATTCAGTGACTGGTTCACACATTGTTACTTGTTTCATTCAGTGACTGGTTCACACATTGTTACTTGTTTCATTCAGTGACTGGTTCACACATTGTTACTTGTTTCATTCAGTGACTGGTTCACACATTGTTACTTGTTTCATTCAGTGACTGGTTCACACATTGTTACTTGTTTCATTCAGTGACTGGTTGACACATTGTTACTTGTTTCATTCAGTGACTGGTTGACACATTGTTACTTGTTTCATTCAGTGACTGGTTCACACATTGTTACTTGTTTCATTCAGCGACTGGTTCACACATTGTTACTTGTTTCATTCAGCGACTGGTTCACACATTGTTACTTGTTTCATTCAGCGACTGGTTCACACATTGTTACTTGTTTCATTCAGTGACTGGTTCACACATTGTTACTTGTTTCATTCAGTGACTGGTTCACACATTGTTACTTGTTTCATTCAGTGACTGGTTCACACATTGTTACTTGTTTCATTCAGTGACTGGTTCACACATTGTTACTTGTTTCATTCAGTGACTGGTTCACACATTGTTACTTGTTTCATTCAGTGACTGGTTGACACATTGTTACTTGTTTCATTCAGTGACTGGTTCACACATTGTTACTTGTTTCATTCCGTGACTGGTTCACACATTGTTACTTGTTTCATTCAGTGACTGGTTCACACATTGTTACTTGTTTCATTCAGTGACTGGTTCACACATTGTTACTTGTTTCATTCAGTGACTGGTTCACACATTGTTACTTGTTTCATTCAGTGACTGGTTCACACATTGTTACTTGTTTCATTCAGTGACTGGTTCACACATTGTTACTTGTTTCATTCAGTGACTGGTTCACACATTGTTACTTGTTTCATTCAGTGACTGGTTGACACATTGTTACTTGTTTCATTCAGCGACTGGTTCACACATTGTTACTTGTTTCATTCAGTGACTGGTTCACACATTGTTACTTGTTTCATTCAGTGACTGGTTCACACATTGTTACTTGTTTCATTCAGTGACTGGTTCACACATTGTTACTTGTTTCATTCAGTGACTGGTTCACACATTGTTACTTGTTTCATTCAGTGACTGGTTCACACATTGTTACTTGTTTCATTCAGTGACTGGTTCACACATTGTTACTTGTTTCATTCAGCGACTGGTTCACACATTGTTACTTGTTTCATTCAGCGACTGGTTCACACATTGTTACTTGTTTCATTCAGTGACTGGTTCACACATTGTTACTTGTTTCATTCAGTGACTGGTTCACACATTGTTACTTGTTTCATTCAGTGACTGGTTCACACATTGTTACTTGTTTCATTCAGTGACTGGTTCACACATTGTTACTTGTTTCATTCAGTGACTGGTTCACACATTGTTACTTGTTTCATTCAGTGACTGGTTCACACATTGTTACTTGTTTCATTCAGTGACTGGTTCACACATTGTTACTTGTTTCATTCAGTGACTGGTTCACACATTGTTACTTGTTTCATTCAGTGACTGGTTCACACATTGTTACTTGTTTCATTCAGTGACTGGTTCACACATTGTTACTTGTTTCATTCAGTGACTGGTTGACACATTGTTACTTGTTTCATTCAGTGACTGGTTCACACATTGTTACTTGTTTCATTCAGTGACTGGTTCACACATTGTTACTTGTTTCATTCAGTGACTGGTTCACACATTGTTACTTGTTTCATTCAGCGACTGGTTCACACATTGTTACTTGTTTCATTCAGCGACTGGTTCACACATTGTTACTTGTTTCATTCAGTGACTGGTTCACACATTGTTACTTGTTTCATTCAGTGACTGGTTCACACATTGTTACTTGTTTCATTCAGTGACTGGTTCACACATTGTTACTTGTTTCATTCAGTGACTGGTTCACACATTGTTACTTGTTTCATTCAGTGACTGGTTCACACATTGTTACTTGTTTCATTCAGTGACTGGTTCACACATTGTTACTTGTTTCATTCAGTGACTGGTTCACACATTGTTACTTGTTTCATTCAGTGACTGGTTCACACATTGTTACTTGTTTCATTCAGTGACTGGTTGACACATTGTTACTTGTTTCATTCAGTGACTGGTTCACACATTGTTACTTGTTTCATTCAGTGACTGGTTGACACATTGTTGCTTGTTTCATTCAGTGACTGGTTCACACATTGTTACTTGTTTCATTCAGCGACTGGTTCACACATTGTTACTTGTTTCATTCAGCGACTGGTTCACACATTGTTACTTGTTTCATTCAGTGACTGGTTCACACATTGTTACTTGTTTCATTCAGTGACTGGTTCACACATTGTTACTTGTTTCATTCAGCGACTGGTTCACACATTGTTACTTGTTTCATTCAGCGACTGGTTCACACATTGTTACTTGTTTCATTCAGTGACTGGTTCACACATTGTTACTTGTTTCATTCAGTGACTGGTTCACACATTGTTACTTGTTTCATTCAGTGACTGGTTCACACATTGTTACTTGTTTCATTCAGTGACTGGTTCACACATTGTTACTTGTTTCATTCAGTGACTGGTTCACACATTGTTACTTGTTTCATTCAGTGACTGGTTCACACATTGTTACTTGTTTCATTCAGCGACTGGTTCACACATTGTTACTTGTTTCATTCAGCGACTGGTTCACACATTGTTACTTGTTTCATTCAGCGACTGGTTCACACATTGTTACTTGTTTCATTCAGTGACTGGTTCACACATTGTTACTTGTTTCATTCAGTGACTGGTTCACACATTGTTACTTGTTTCATTCAGTGACTGGTTCACACATTGTTACTTGTTTCATTCAGTGACTGGTTCACACATTGTTACTTGTTTCATTCAGTGACTGGTTCACACATTGTTACTTGTTTCATTCAGTGACTGGTTCACACATTGTTACTTGTTTCATTCAGTGACTGGTTCACACATTGTTACTTGTTTCATTCAGTGACTGGTTCACACATTGTTACTTGTTTCATTCAGTGACTGGTTGACACATTGTTACTTGTTTCATTCAGTGACTGGTTCACACATTGTTACTTGTTTCATTCAGTGACTGGTTGACACATTGTTACTTGTTTCATTCAGTGACTGGTTGACACATTGTTACTTGTTTCATTCAGTGACTGGTTCACACATTGTTACTTGTTTCATTCAGTGACTGGTTCACACATTGTTACTTGTTTCATTCAGCGACTGGTTCACACATTGTTACTTGTTTCATTCAGCGACTGGTTCACACATTGTTACTTGTTTCATTCAGTGACTGGTTCACACATTGTTACTTGTTTCATTCAGTGACTGGTTCACACATTGTTACTTGTTTCATTCAGTGACTGGTTCACACATTGTTACTTGTTTCATTCAGTGACTGGTTCACACATTGTTACTTGTTTCATTCAGTGACTGGTTCACACATTGTTACTTGTTTCATTCAGTGACTGGTTCACACATTGTTACTTGTTTCATTCAGTGACTGGTTCACACATTGTTACTTGTTTCATTCAGTGACTGGTTCACACATTGTTACTTGTTTCATTCAGTGACTGGTTCACACATTGTTACTTGTTTCATTCAGTGACTGGTTCACACATTGTTACTTGTTTCATTCAGTGACTGGTTCACACATTGTTACTTGTTTCATTCAGTGACTGGTACATTTGCATGTACCCTCAAGTTTCTGGTGAAAGACTGTGACCCACAGACCGGAGATCCTGATGATGAAGGCTACGATGATGAATATGTGGTAGGTTATCTATTCTTAAATCTCATATTTCTTCCATCCAGAGCTGGCCCATGCCAGTTTCTAACATCTGTATGCTTCTAAGTTGTGATAGATTTCCATACAAAGTGTTTGTCAGTAGATGGAAATGGTGGGAGAAGTTCTGGTCTAGTTTGATGTAGCTGTATACATTGAAATAGGTAGCTAGAAAGTCACGGAAAAACCAAAATTCGTCTACAGTGGTCATTCCATGCTTGAAATGTCCAAGGACATTAGCAACTCGAATAGGGCTTACTAGCCATCTACAAACTCATAGGCAAGGACATATCTCTAACTGAACTTCAAAAGTGGATGTTCTTCTTCAGCGTTCATTCTCAAATTCCCACTGGATTTCTCTTGTAACAGGACAATGATCCTACAAGATTTCCAGTTGGATGTAGTCCAGAGAATGGAATTGCGTTGTTTTGCCGTTTTATTTGCGCCAATGGCCCAGCACATCCGTCTTCGGCGGAAAAAGTAGATGTAACAAATGGTCAAGTGATGAATTATGATCATCACTTGTGATGGACGAACAACACCCATTCTTATGACTGACAAGGTTTTCAATAATGGACTATTTGTAGCATATAGACACGACAACAACTTGAGCAACCTCCTTGTCTCTGGTCATCTCCAAGTAGACATAGGTAGAAACAAAAGCACAACACCTTGTGATAGACCATGCAAAACTTGAAATTTTGTAGTCCAAACTAACACAATGTCCTTCGCTACGGCTACAGCTACCATCCATGATAACTTCACATGTTTGTCTAGGAATGTCATCTATGCAATCATTTGTAAACAGTGATATCTAACATACACTTGGGGAACTGGTCTGAGACTTGAGGACCATTTTTTCTGGCATCTCTATGATATTCATCTAGGTGACAGGACTTATGTTCCCTCTCATTTCAATGATCCCAGCCACAGGGGAACATTAGATATCCTGGTCACAGCTATTCAGTCCTGCATATCCAACCACAAATCGCTTCAACATGAACTTCTTTATTCATACCATTGACATACTTCAATCCTATGGTATTAAAATATCCCATTCATTTTTTCAGCACTTTCGCGATCCCTCTCCTGGTATCATGCCCTCTTGTGGCCCCCCTAATTTATAACCACTGTAGTTTTTCTATTTTACTTACTTTCCCTTTGTCCCTTTGTATTTTCTCCGCCATCTTAACTTTATTGCTGGATGTGTTGGGAGATGAGATTTCATTAAGCGGGGAAGTATAAATTGGTTTTAATGTGTGTATCTTCTCATTCCCTATTTCCACCATCTTACATTCTCTAATTACTTGATCTCAATTATGTAACTGATAATATGGTATGTTGTATTTCTTATCTACTTCCATCATTCTCTCCTTTGTTATAATATGATGGGTTGATTATTACATCTGAAATATGCTCCGTTGATTGTTACATCTAAACTATGCTGGGTTAATTGCTACATCTACAATATGATGGGTTGATTGCTACATCTACAATATGATGGGTTAATTGCTACATCTACAATATGATGGGTTGATTGCTACATCTACAATATGATGGGTTGATTGCTACATCTACAATATGATGGGTTGATTGCTACATCTACAATATGATGGGTTAATTGCTACATCTACAATATGATGGGTTGATTGCTACATCTACAATATGATGGGTTGATTGCTACATCTACAATATGATGGGTTAATTGCTACATCTACAATATGATGGGTTGATTGCTACATCTCTTCTTCTTCTGCGTTCATTCTCAAACTCCTGCAGATTAACAGGATGTAGTCCGGAGAACGGAATGCGTTGTGTCATGGTTTACAGCATTGCTACGATATCTGCGCCTTTCGGCCTGACCCATCCGACTTCAGCATGGCTTTGGGTCACTGACCCTATATGGGATGGGACAGCCAACTCCAAACTATAACCTCCTTAGTCGCCTTTTACGACATGCGTGGAAGATAAACAGTGTTGCTATAATTTGCTCCCCTTTAGGGCCCCGGCATCACACGGGCGATTGCTACATCTAAATATGATGCTTTGGTTGTTACATCTACAATATGATGCTTTGGTTGTTACATCTACAATATGATTGATTGGTTGTTACATCTACAATATGATTGATTGTTACATCTACAATATGATTGATTGGTTGTTACATCTACAATATGATTGATTGGTTGTTACATCTACAATATGATTGATTGGTTGTTACATCTACAATATGATTGATTGGTTGTTACATCTACAATATGATTGATTGGTTGTTACATCTACAATATGATGCTTTGGTTGTTACATCTACAATATGATGGATTGGTTGTTACATCTACAATATGATGGGTTGATTGTTACATCTACAATATGATGGGTTGATTGTTACATCTACAATATGATGGGTTGATTGTTACATCTACAATATGATTGATTGGTTGTTACATCTACAATATGATTGATTGGTTGTTACATCTACAATATGATGGGTTGATTGTTACATCTACAATATGATGGGTTGATTGTTACATCTACAATATGATGGGTTGATTGTTACATCTACAATATTATTGATTGGTTGTTACATCTACAATATGATGGGTTGATTGTTACATCTACAATATGATGGGTTGGTTGTTACATCTACAATATGATTGATTGGTTGTTACATCTACAATATGATTGATTGGTTGTTACATCTACAATATGATTGATTGGTTGTTACATCTACAATATGATTGATTGGTTGTTACATCTACAATATGATTGATTGGTTGTTACATCTACAATATGATTGATTGGTTGTTACATCTACAATATGATTGATTGGTTGTTACATCTACAATATGATTGATTGGTTGTTACATCTACAATATGATGCTTTGGTTGTTACATCTACAATATGATTGATTGGTTGTTACATCTACAATATGATTGATTGGTTGTTACATCTACAATATGATTGATTGGTTGTTACATCTACAATATGATTGATTGATTGTTACATCTACAATATGATTGATTGGTTGTTACATCTACAATATGATTGATTGGTTGTTACATCTACAATATGATGCTTTGGTTGTTACATCTACAATATGATTGATTGGTTGTTACATCTACAATATGATTGATTGGTTGTTACATCTACAATATGATTGATTGGTTGTTACATCTACAATATGATTGATTGTTACTTACATCTACAATATGATTGATTGGTTGTTACATCTACAATATGATGGATTGGTTGTTACATCTACAATATGATGCTTTGGTTGTTACATCTACAATATGATGGATTGGTTGTTACATCTACAATATGATGCTTTGGTTGTTACATCTACAATATGATGCTTTGGTTGTTACATCTACAATATGATGGATTGGTTGTTACATCTACAATATGATGCTTTGGTTGTTACATCTACAATATGATGCTTTGGTTGTTACATCTACAATATGATTGATTGGTTGTTACATCTACAATATGATTGATTGGTTGTTACATCTACAATATGATTGATTGGTTGTTACATCTACAATATGATTGATTGGTTGTTACATCTACAATATGATTGATTGGTTGTTACATCTACAATATGATTGATTGGTTGTTACATCTACAATATGATGCTTTGGTTGTTACATCTACAATATGATTGATTGGTTGTTACATCTACAATATGATTGATTGGTTGTTACATCTACAATATGATTGATTGGTTGTTACATCTACAATATGATGCTTTGGTTGTTACATCTACAATATGATGCTTTGGTTGTTACATCTACAATATGATTGATTGGTTGTTACATCTACAATATGATGGGTTGATTGTTACATCTACAATATGATGGGTTGATTGTTACATCTACAATATGATGGGTTGATTGTTACATCTACAATATGATTGATTGGTTGTTACATCTACAATATGATTGATTGGTTGTTACATCTACAATATGATTGATTGGTTGTTACATCTACAATATGATTGATTGGTTGTTACATCTACAATATGATGCTTTGGTTGTTACATCTACAATATGATTGATTGGTTGTTACATCTACAATATGATTGATTGGTTGTTACATCTACAATATGATGCTTTGGTTGTTACATCTACAATATGATTGATTGGTTGTTACATCTACAATATGATTGATTGGTTGTTACATCTACAATATGATTGATTGATTGTTACATCTACAATATGATGGGTTGATTGTTACATCTACAATATGATTGATTGGTTGTTACATCTACAATATGATGGATTGGTTGTTACATCTACAATATGATTGATTGGTTGTTACATCTACAATATGATGGATTGGTTGTTACATCTACAATATGATTGATTGGTTGTTACATCTACAATATGATGGTTGATTGTTACATCTACAATATGATGGGTTGATTGTTACATCTACAATATGATTGATTGGTTGTTACATCTACAATATGATTGATTGATTGTTACATCTACAATATGATTGATTGGTTGTTACATCTACAATATGATTGATTGGTTGTTACATCTACAATATGATGGGTTGATTGTTACATCTACAATATGATGGGTTGATTGTTACATCTACAATATGATGGGTTGATTGTTACATCCTGAATAAGATATATTACTAAGTTTTTGTGTGTCATAAAGTCTATGAGTACAACTTTATCCAAATGTGATAAAATGATGTGTGTTTTGTCAGCTGGAGGATGTTGAGGTCAACGTTGCTGATCATGTACAGAAGATCATGAAACCTAACTTTGCTGCTTCATGGGAAGAAGTTGGTCCTGAGAATGAGCTGGAGGATACTTATGCCCTTTCTAGCATGAGCACTTTAGAAGGTGAGAATTATTTCCTATGAATTCTGAAAATGACAGTCTTCAGTTGTGGTATTTGTTAACTTCTTATTGGCATGTCATCTGCAAGCTCTTTTTGTGGGGTCTTGATGAGTTTTCTCAAGGCGGTTAATGTCATAGATCTAACACTGTTTCACATCAGAACCAATGATGACAAGCCCAGCAGAATATGTCTGTTGCTTGGGGGGGCCACGGGAGTGACAAGAATAGTAATACTATGACCGGTCATGCATGTTGTGAGAGTAGACTAAGGAGGTGTGAGTATTCAATTGATTTATCCGATCTAGTAAAATATGACCTACAAATTCTGTACTGAAGTCAGATTTTCAGGGCCACAAGGCACAGATATCAGAGCCAAGCTGTAAGTTTTACTTGATGCAAATGCATTTCATTTGCCACTGCATGTCCTGCTAACAAACAGGATATTGAGAACAAAAGCATAAGTTAATAACTTCATAACTTATGAAGTCTAGCCAGACTTCATCACAGCAGAGATCATGAGATAGGATACTCAACCCACTTCCTCTTATGACTTGCATGGCTGGCAGTAGTTGAACTATTCTTTGTTCTCCTATCAGGCTCTGTCGACACACAGATAGTTCTGTAATGTAGAATACGTCTTTGGCGCAATAAAATATGTGATGTCTTTACTTTTTGGCAACCTTATCCTTGGGAGGGTTCCCAGCAGACACTGTCTCATGGAGTTGTTGCATTGAATCTCAGGAATTACAAGCAATTAGCTCTTCCTATGTGCATTGGTTTGGTTTCTCTCATACCCAGAAGACTCCAGCCTCAACAGTGACACAATGATTTGAGAAAAAGTCTCCAACTCAGGGATAGATTCTAGAGGTTGTGCGACTTTTCTACCTTTCTGCAACATGCAGAGTTGCAATCATGGGCTTCAGCTATCCTGCCAAGTTTCCCTTCCTGTTGATTGTCTTTAACAACCCATCCAAGATTAATCATTTTTATTGGTGGAGCAGCCAGCTATGCATTCAATTCTGCAGGGCTAACATTTTCTTGACTGTGGGCTCTCCCAGAGAATTGTCACATCCTGCACAGAGTTGATTTTCAACACATACCATGTGCCACCTGTTCATAACTGCAGCACCATGTGCCACCTGTTCATAATTGGACCACCATGTACATATTGGCAGTTAGGATCATGTTTAGAAGTGGGGCTCATTTGACTCCACCAGTGTGATGTGAGCTCCACCAGTGTGATGTGAGCTCCACCAGTGTGATGTGAGATGCTGGGTTCTCTGAATGTTACACCACAAAGGGAAATGTAATTGTACAGATAAAATACTGTGAGTGAGGCTTCCACAAGCATGACTATACTGGCATGACATGTACCGAGACTTTACTGTTACATAATGTTGGGTCTCTGATAGGCCAATAGTCAGACCTTCAGACTTTACTCATGTGGGGTCTCATGGAAGATTATTAAATTAAAACAAATTGTTTGATGTTTGAGATGCATAACGGACCATGTATTCCGTACAGTAGGTGATGTCTGAATTATGTTATCAGAGATGTAGTTGTACGTACAGATAATGGAAGATGTTATAACAGTTAGATAATGGTAATGGTTATGAAATGTTTCACAATGTTTTATGCTACCAGAAACTTTATATGTATTTATTCTTTGATATTTGAAAGATAACTTGATGAGAGAATGATTGAATGTGCTCATTTTCTTTTGTTCAATAATTCCAGAAGCCATCAAGAACATTATCCAGTACATGGGTCTGCAACCTTGTGAGAGGTCCGACAAAGTAGGCGAGGGAAAGAGTTCTCATACACTTTATCTGGCTGGGGTGTTCCGAGGTGGTCATGATGCTCTAGTTCGAGCCAAACTGGCTTTAGATACATCAGGAGTCACCATGCAGTTAACAGTTCGATCAACAGATCCCAGTGTATCTGAGGTGCTGGCCACTGCAGTGGCTTAGTGTGGATGTGCTGGCCACTACAGTGGCTTAGTGTGGATGTGCTGGCCACTACAGTGGCTTAGTTTGGATAAAGCAGAATTGCTTAGCCATAGTTGTATTCGTTTATTCTTATTACTTTCTGATAAATTATTTGTGACAAGTTCTGCATATTTTGTCCATGTCCTTTGGGAAGATTTGATAGTTTATTAGTTGAGTCGAGTTCGTCTTCAGCATTCATTCTCAAACTCCCACTGGATCTCTCTTGTAGCAGGACACATTCTCAAACTCCCACTGGATCTCTCTTGTAGCAGGACACATTCTCAAACTCCCACTGGATCTCTCTTGTAGCAGGACAAAAGTCCTGCTTGATTTCCAACAGGATGTAGTCCAGAGAATGTAATTGCGCTGTCACCATTTTATTTGCAGCAATGGTTCTGCACATCCATCTTAGGCAGAGTTGAGTCGAGTGAGATTGGACATTTTTGGTAATAACCATAAAATATCTTTGTTTACATAATTTCTCAGAAGCATGGGGGGATTGCTTGACATGCTCTTATGATAGTTTCTCTAAACATTTAAGTGTTAGATTACGTTAAGTTCAATAACCTCAGTCATATTCCTCCTTAGGTACCATTTGTTATATCAGCAGGGCATAGTTCGCCCATCTGTTAGATCAGCAGGGCATAGTTCCCCCATCTGTTAGATCAGTAGGGCATAGTTCCCCCATCTGTTAGATCAGTAGGGCATAGTTCCCCCATCTGTTAGATCAGTAGGGCATAGTTCCTCAATATCAGGTCTTGTAAATGACAGAAAAGTATTTCTGTTTGTATAACACATTGATCAGTTTGCCTGTTCAATCAAGAATATATGAGATCCTTATGTGGTTAATTTTTCAGCTCAAAATGGGCATCTGACTTTGTGAATTGGGAACAAAAGTGAAAACCCTCACAGTAACCACTGTACAAGTGCTCTGAGAATATGGAGGGAGTGCAACATGAGTAATGATGATGCTCATACCACTTTCCCAAGGTTCTGTTATTTTCGTTTGTTAGATTGGTAGCTGGAGAATTAAAATTAAAATTTGGCAAGATACATAAATTAAAATGTATCCTTGCTGATGAAGATACAAATCTATCGGCTTGTATTCTTACCATTTTATTATACGGCTCAGAAACATGAACATCATACTCCAGACGTGAAAAGACTTCCTTTACTGTCTTCGCAGAGAAATAAACGTCAAGTGGCTGGACAAAAATCACAAACAGAGAGATATTGCAGCAATAAAAATCACATAGAGATATTGCAGCAAGAAAAATCACAGAGAGATACTGCAGCAAGAAAAATGACAGAGAGATATTGCAGCAAGAAAAATCACAAACAGATATTGCAGCAAGAAAAATCACAGAGAGATATTGCAGCAAGAAAAATCACAAACAGAGAGATATTGCAGCAAGAAAAATCACAGAGAGATATTGCAGCAAGAAAAATCACAAACAGAGAGATATTGCAGCAAGAAAAATCACAAACAGAGAGATATTGCAGCAAGAAAAATCACAAACAGAGAGATATTGCAGCAAGAAAAATCACAAACAGAGAGATATTGCAGCAATAAAAATCACATAGAGATATTGCAGCAAGAAAAATCACAGAGAGATACTGCAGCAAGAAAAATGACAGAGAGATATTGCAGCAAGAAAAATCACAAACAGATATTGCAGCAAGAAAAATCACAGAGAGATATTGCAGCAAGAAAAATCACAAACAGAGAGATATTGCAGCAAGAAAAATCACAGAGAGATATTGCAGCAAGAAAAATCACAAACAGAGAGATATTGCAGCAAGAAAAATCACAAACAGAGAGATATTGCAGCAAGAAAAATCACAAACAGAGAGATATTGCAGCAAGAAAAATCACAAACAGAGAGATATTGCAGCAAGAAAAATCACAAACAGAGATATTGCAGCAAGAAAAATGACCATCAATAATGAGAATACTCTGCATGATGAACCGTATCCCACAGCAGACATTGTTTGGCAAACTTTTGGAAGGGAAAACCAGTTAGAGGCAGACCACTCCTAAGATATAAAGATCTCTCTGCAAGGCATCACTGAAAGACTAGAATAGCTGGGAAAATGTGGCTGAAGACTGAGGTGCTTGCAGGTCGACATTACGCAAATGAGCAGAAACTTATGAAACACATATGACACACACACCTAACTTCACCTAAACACGTGAAACTGACAAATAAAACATCTCAGAGTAAATGGGCCGTATATCGTCTATCTTAACTTTAGATGTCAGTCCACGATATCTATGGACAGTTCAAGGCCACCTGGTGTAGCACTAATAGTATCGTGGTTCCTGCCAGTATTTTGGCTTGAAATGTGTGAAAACAATAATAGTGACTCTGACCTGTCATTTATGTCATAAGAGACAACTGAGCTCTTGACGTAGAGTTGACTTCTCATCCCTTAGATGGTAAAATTGAGCCAGATGCCATGCTGAACAAATTGCTTGTTTCATGCTGAAAGGTGAAGATCTAGCAGTCAAGCTGTATACTACAACGCATTCCATTCTTCAGACAACATCTAGCTATTTGCAATCATTTGAGAACAAATACAGACAATGAAGTATAGCCATAAACAAATACAGACAATGAAGTATAGCCATAAACAAATACAGACAATGAAGTATAGCCATAAACAAATACAGACAATGAAGTATAGCCATAAACAAATACAGTTAAATAATAGAATATTATACAGAAAGAACACCAAGGATTTATTTAAAAATCAGAAGCTTGAAAATGGGATTTGAACCAGTTCCGTTCTGTTGGCATTTATTTGCCTCGCAACTATTCAAACAATCCGCATCCCTAGGGGACGTGTTGACTCGAGTTGCAAGGCATATAGCTGCAAACTAAATATACCGGTTTCAAATCCTGTTTGTAGCCGCCTGATTTAAACCATACAATTAGATTTTTCAATGAAGTATAGCAGTCCCATATACATGTCTTTGTTAACGTTGTACTGCTGTTTATTCATGTCTTTATTAATGTGAATATTTCACTTGATCTTCTAGTTGGTCATTGTCATGACTTTAATATGTTGGTAGCATGTCTTTGGAGGAATAAAACATATTTTAATTCAAATCTGCGTTGATTATCTACTGAATCATTCATTGAAGTGTTCTTGTAGATTTCATCATAAACCATTCTCTATTTAGAATTGTTTTCTTGACATAAAACTCATATATTTTGAAATAATAAGCTAACATAATAGAAGCTATCTGATGAGACTGGAACCTGATCTGTGGTTGTCAACATTTAGCCTGCGGCCCCTCTCTTGGTATAATAGTTACGTTTCTGATGAGACTGGAACCTGATCTGTGGTTGTCAACATTTAGCCTGCGGCCCCTCTCTTGGTATAATAGTTACGTTTCTGATGAGACTGGAACCTGATCTGTGGTTGTCAACATTTAGCCTGCGGCCCCTCTCTTGGTATAATAGTTAGGTGTCTGATGAGACTGGAACCTGATCCATGGTTCTCAACATGTAGCCTCTTTCAGTAGAAATTTCCTACTGTGGTGCTTCTCTCTCCCTCCCCCCTCCCCCTCTCTTTTGGGTGGTTTTTTTTTAACGGTCACCGGGGTCGGACTTTATTTAACTAGTCACCAGTCACCAAAGTTTTCACAAATGTATCCAGCCGAAGTCGGGTGTGTCAGGTCATTGACACACATAAAATGTGACACAACGCATTTCTAATCTCTGGACTACATCCTTCTGGAAATCTAGTAGCACAATGGTCCTGCTACAAGGGAGATCCAGCGGGAGTTTGAGAATGAACAATGAAGAAGAAGAAATCTTTATCACTGTATTTTGTTTTTGTTTATCATTCAAATATGTAGGTACCATCCAGCTCTGTGCTGCCAAGGTATCGCATTCACATCCCGTAGCAGACAGTTGTGCATTGGAATCATTCAGAACAAAACTGTCAAACTACTGAACATATTAATATTGACTATAAAATCACTACAGCCAAAAAATGCTGGGTTGATCCTGAATATTCCGCCGAAGACGGATGTCTCGGGCTACTGGCGCAAATAAAATGGCGACACAACGCATTTCCATTCTCTGGACTACATCCTACTGGAAATCTAATAGGACCATTGTCCTATTACAAGAGTTTCAGCGGGAGTTTGAGAATGAACGCTGAAGAAGAAGATCCTGAATATGATATGCTACCAATTTTTGGGGGGGCCTGCCTGCGGGTCCCAACCCCTATCAAAATAATTCTCCATGGTCCCCTTCAAGTCTGAGTGACCCGGGTTGAGAACCGCTGCATTGTCTGAGATCAGTTCTCACAATGTGAGTGCAGGATGATGATGTGAAGTACTAGTTGATTGTTCAGAAAATCCAGCGAGAAACATACAGCTCAAACAAACATACATACATCAAACAGTTGTACAGTATTGATCATGGGTAAATAAATAATATAATTTATGATGGATATAAAAAAAAAAGTAATGTCTCCTTATTTATAATTTAACTAAGTTGGCATGAAAATAAATAAAACTCACATTATACTGTACCAGGTAGACTGAAGTCTGAACTTCAAACATTTCTCAATGTAGTCTCCGTTATTTGTTACAATTTTGGTCCATCTTCTCACAAGGGCATGTATCCCAGAACTGTGCAAATTTGTCTTTTTTTTTCCTAAACCAATTACATACACCCCATTTTAAGGTTGTTGGTATCCTTAAAGTGATGTTCACGTAGATCTTTAGTGGTCCAAACAGATGGAAGCTTGAAAGGTGCAAGATCGAGACTGTAATGGGGATGTGGTAATACTGTCTGTTCAGCTAAATTTTTCAATCGTATCAATGGTATGTTTAGTGGTGTGTGGCGTGACATTATCATGCAATAGTAGTGCAGTTCTCTGATTTTCTAATGGGTAATGTCGCAGAAGAAGACCTCTAAGCTTCTTCAAAGTTTCAATATAACAGTCTACATGCACTTTGTTCCGAAAATGCAAGAATTATCATACCCTTCTCATTCCAAAACACGGAGGCCATAACTTTCCCTACAGATGGTGAACTTTTGAACTTCTTTCTTGTCAGCGATGTTGTGTGATGCCATTTCATTGGCTGGCTCTTGGATTCTGGTTTTAAAAAATGAACTCAAGTCTCATCGCCCGTCACAATATGCAACTAGAAACTCTCCTTCATTTTCATAGCGGTGCACATTAATGGCTATGATTTTTCAGATTTCTGTCCGTCAACATTCTGGGCACCCAACGTGCACAAACCTTTGAATAACCCAGACCTTTAACAATGTTCTGTACACTAACTTGACTAATAGACAACCTGGCATGCAGTTCTGTACACTAACTTTAATAGACAACCTGGCATGCAGTTCTGTACACTAACTTGACTAAAAGACAACCTGGCATGCAGTTCTGTACACTAACTTGACTAATAGACAACCTGGCATATTCAGTTCTGTACACTAACTTGACTAATAGACAACCTGGCATATGCAGTTCTGTACACTAACTTGACTAATAGACAACCTGGCATATGCAGTTCTGTACACTAACTTGACTAATATACAACCTGGCATGCAGTTCTGTACACTAACTTGACTAATAGACAACCTGGCATGCAGTTCTGTACACTAACTTGACTAATAGACAACCTGGCATGCAGTTCTGTACACTAACTTGACTAATAGACAACCTGGCATGCAGTTCTGTACACTAACTTGACTAATAGACAACCTGACATGCAGTTCTGTACACTAACTTGACTAATAGACAACCTGTGACTAATAGACAACCTGACATGCAGTTCTGTACACTAACTTGACTAATAGACAACCTGGCATGCAGTTCTGTACACTAACTTGACTAATAGACAACCTGGCATGAAGTTCTGTACACTAACTTTAATAGACAACCTGGCATGCAGTTCTGTACACTAACTTGACTAATAGACAACCTGGCATGCAGTTCTGTACACTAACTTGACTAATAGACAACCTGACATGCAGTTCTGTACACTAACTTGACTAATAGACAACCTGGCATATGCAGTTCTGTACACTAACTTGACTAATAGACAACCTGGCATATGCAGTTCTGTACACTAACTTGACTAATAGACAACCTGGCATATGCATTTCTGTACACTAACTTGACTAATAGACAACCTGGCATGCAGTTCAACCAGTGTTATCGGACGAACACTACGAATGATATCAACTCGATGAATGTGGTGTGGTGTCACTGCGGTAGATGGACGACCAGTCCACTTCGCGTCATCCATTGAGGATTTATCTACTTCAAGAATGTACTAAACGTTGGACAGTGCAAATATCCACTATTGAATCTCCATAAACAGACTTGCTCTGTTAAATCCTAGAAACAGTGGGGGTTTTTATTGCAGACATATAAAAAATAAGTCATCGTTACATTATAAGTTTCAATATTCACTTCTGTTGGTTTTTTTGTTACTCATAAAATATCCATTAAATCACATTGGCCTACATATGCTTGTATATGTACATATTTTGCACTGTATGTAGAGGTCTAACAGAGTTTTTTTTGGTTAGACCTTCTAAATGGTTGGAATACAAAATTATTATTAACAAATTAAATTCTACGCAGGTTATATCTTGGCGCTCTTCAGGAACGGGATATGTGTTGTGCAGGGCATATTAATTATAAATCCTGCTGAATTTTAGGGGAAATGTTTATGGTACTCTTTTTTCTAATTCTCACCCAGGTATTATATTACCTGTAGTGTTTGATCAAACTGTTAGTACAAATTCTCACCCAGGCAATGCCAGGTATTACCTGTAGTCTTTGATCAAACTGCTAGTACATGGTATTTGTACTGAAATAATTGAATGAGGTAATTCAATTCCAGCAAATTTAAAGAAAGGAGTATTATTCTAGCACTTGAGTCATTGTTTGTAAGCTGATATCTTACCTCATACAAGATCGCAACAACAGGTCACAAACACTGTACCATCTGCCACAGATGTGCAGGAATATTTAAACTGGCCCATTTCTTCTCATGGACCCCCCCCCCCTTTCTAAAACTCCTGCCAGTTGATTTGTAGGATGCAGTCCGGAGAACTTCTATGTTCATTCTCAAACTCCTGCAGATTAACAGGATGTAGTCTGGAGAGTGCAATGTGTTGCATCATGGTTTACAGCTTGTATTGTGATGGACATTTTAAATCTGAGCTAGTTGAAATATATCACCATGCCAACCAGCTGCTTACATCTTATGAAGTCAGCATTGTTATGCAGTGGATTCCTGGCCACTCAAACACGCCTGGCAATGACAAGGCAGACAGACTAACAAAGATGGGAGCACAACAAGAACAGCCTTATACAGAAACAACCATGCACACAGTTAAAATGTTGTTGAAATCTGTGAACAAAGAAAATTGGATGAACAGATGGGCCATGGGAAACACTGGGAGGGAAATCCATAAATATATGACCAGCCCAAATCCTAAAGACAACATCAACCTCCTGGGAGGAAAGACCAGAGTATCATCTTCAGACTCCGCACACATGTACAGCTTAACAATCACTTGAACAGAATACAACCACAACACACTCCAGGGTGCCGGATGTGAACATATCCCTATGAAACTGTTGACTACCACCTTTTTGAATACCCAGCGCTGGATGACATCAGGAAAATGCTTCTCCCTCCAGGGCCAAATAAATGGAACACATATGAAACAAAACAACAGCTCACAAACACATGCATATATCACACAATGGCATTAGATCAAAGAGCATGAGCCCATGGACCGCTGGATCAGCAACCAACCAACATCGTGGTTGCAATATCTGCACCTTTTGGTCTGACACATCTGACTTCAACATGACTTCTGTGTCACTTTGACCTCTATGGGATAGGACAACCAATACCACCCCTGAAACCTCCTTAGTAGCATTTTGCAACATGAATGGCAGATAAGTGTCATTATTCTTTACTCCCTTTTTGGGCTCTGTCAACACCCGGGTAGTCCAGATAACAGAATGCATTGTTTACAGCTTAGCTATGATATCCAACTTCAGTATTGCTTTAGGGTCACTTAGACCCACACTCTCGAACGGCTAAATCAAACCTCCTTAGTCACTTTTTACAACTTACATGGAAGGTCATAGTATTACTATTCTTTGCTCTCATTATGGGCCCTGGCAACACACATGAAACTGATCTATTTAAATTTGTTGTTAGTAGTTGGGAAGAAAATGGCAATCGTCACATAGATTTCAACATATGCTCCGATTCATCAGCCTTCCAAGAACATAAGTGTGGTACCCTTTTCTTTGTGAATGAGTCAACTACTAGAGCATCGACAAGTGAACTTGAACACGGTTCATCTGATCAACAGACGGATGACTCAACCACTTCACTAATTAGGCTGAATTAATTAGAGTAGTCATGGATAGACTCACAAACAATGAAAAGGATGCTGAAAGAGCAGAGAAATAGTGACCAGGGGAGGATGTGCATCCTCATAGGAAAGACCAGATGATGCTACAACTGACTAAGACACTAAGCTTATATACTTTTAGATGGCTGACAGAATCGCAAGCAGAGTATTTATGGGAATGCCCCTTGTACAGTGATGCTGCTCGCTAATCATAAATTACTACCACGGCTGTGTACAATTTTTGAATATACAAGCACATGATACAGCTAAAGACAACAGGTATAATTCATGAACACATAATTCATGAACACATAATTCATGAACACATAATTCATGAACACATAATTCATGAACACATAATTCATGAACACATAATTCATGAACACATAATTCATGAACACATAATTCATGAACACATAATTCATGAACACATAATTCATGAACACATAATTCATGAACACATAATTCATGAACACATAATTCATGAACACATAATTCATGAACACATAATTCATGAACACATAATTCATGAACACATAATTCATGAACACATAATTCATGAACACATAATTCATGAACACATAATTTATGGAAAACACAAGATTCTGTCAGCAGCAAATTTATTCTGTGACACAACATGAAGAAATATGTCACACAGTCATCAGAGAACATCCCACACAATTGTTGTTAATATTGTCAGTCATCATAGAACATCCCACACAATTGTTGTTAATATTGTCACAGTCATCAGAGAACATCCCACACAATTGTTGTTAATATTGTCACAGTCATCAGAGAACATCCCACACAATTGTTAATATTGTCAGTCATCAGAGAACATCCCACACAATTGTTGTTAATATTGTCAGTCATCATAGAACATCCCACACAATTGTTGTTAATATTGTCACAGTCATCAGAGAACATCCCACACAATTGTTAATATTGTCAGTCATCATAGAACATCCCACACAATTGTTGTTAATATTGTCACAGTCATCAGAGAACATCCCACACAATTGTTGTTAATATTGTCACAGTCATCAGAGAACATCCCACACAATTGTTGTTAATATTGTCACAGAGTCAGCAGAGAACATCCCACACAATTGTTAATATTGTCAGTCATCATAGAACATCCCACACAATTGTTGTTAATATTGTCAGTCATCATAGAACATCCCACACAATTGTTGTTAATATTGTCACAGTCATCAGAGAACATCCCACACAATTGTTGTTAATATTGTCACAGTCATCAGAGAACATCCCACACAATTGTTAATATTGTCAGTCATCAGAGAACATCCCACACAATTGTTGTTAATATTGTCAGTCATCATAGAACATCCCACACAATTGTTGTTAATATTGTCACACAGTCAGAACATCCCACACAATTGTTGTTAATATTGTCAGTCATCATAGAACATCCCACACAATTGTTGTTAATATTGTCACACAGTCAGAACATCCCACACAATTGTTGTTAATATTGTCACACAGTCAGAACATCCCACACAATTGTTGTTAATATTGTCACACAGTCAGAACATCCCACACAATTGTTAATATTGTCAGTCATCATAGAACATCCCACACAATTGTTGTTAATATTGTCAGTCATCATAGAACATCCCACACAATTGTTGTTAATATTGTCACAGTCATCAGAGAACATCCCACACAATTGTTGTTAATATTGTCAGTCATCATAGAACATCCCACACAATTGTTAATATTGTCAGTCATCAGAGAACATCCCACACAATTGTTGTTAATATTGTCACACAGTCATCAGAGAACATCCCACACAATTGTTGTTAATATTGTCAGTCATCAGAGAACATCCCACACACTTGTTGTTAATATTGTCACACAGTCAGCAGAGAACATCCCACACAATTGTTGTTAATATTGTCACACAGTCAGCAGAGAACATCCCACACAATTGTTGCTAATATTGTCACAGTCATCAGAGAACATCCCACATAATTGTTGTTAATATTGTCACAGTCATCAGAGAACATCCCACACAATTGTTGTTAATATTGTCAGTCATCAGAGAACATCCCACATAATTGTTGTTAATATTGCACATCCAGAGTTGTCAAGAATAATTGAAAAAAAATCATCAGTCATAGATCTCATACGAAACAATCACCATTACCCACATAATGTAGCACAGAACAGTCAAACTGAACTTCATAAATCAATCACATAAAATAAATAATTGTACAAGAATAATGATTATGTACTGTAATTTCTCTCTTTGTTCGTTAAGAACGGGGATTTAATGCTTTATCCCTGTTGACAGTCAAGCTGTGATATCTCCACCTTTCTACCACATCCCTGTTTGGATTTGTTTCTGCCAGTTAGCAAGATATATTCTGAAAAACTAAATTTGTCACATGGCTTACAGCACAGCTGCAATATCTGAACCTTTTGGACCAACACATCCAACTTTAGTATAGCACTTTTCATTCACCTAGAATTTCTACAGGGTAGAATAACAACCACCTATCTAACCTTCATTAGTTTCCTCTTGCGTCATACATGGCAGGGAGCAATGTTACTTATCTATGCTCCCCATAGAGATAGTCATTTTGAGCATAGCATTTTATGGAATCAAGTTTGCCATCTCTCTTCCATCCCTATTCTCTTAGCCAGTCTGCAATGATGCAGTCTATTACCTGAGCCCCCACTTGAAGGTAAAATTGGTCAGCTTCTTGTTACCACTGACCCAGATGTAGATCCCCTTGTTACAACTGACCCAGATGTAGATCCAATTTCAGAAATCTAATATAAAACAAGTGATCTTGGCATGGAGGACCTCATCTCATAAATTGTGTACAAATTTATAACACACAAAAAAAGGGGGGGGGGGAGGGAATACAATCTCAAGGTTGACCAAAAGAAACATTGTAAGGATTCATTAAAGACCTCACTGAAATTGTTTGAAATGCACCAAGATATATGGAAAGAACTTGCACAAAATAGAGTTAGACAGCGCTCTACAGTTTTTAAAAAAAGATGCACCATCTTGTGAAAAGAGGAGAAATGCCATAATTCAACAGCAGCAAGTAGCTAGAAAGTCACAGGTAGACCAAAAATCGTCTACATTGGTCATTCCATGCCCAAATTTCCAAGGACATATGTGGTCAGAATAGGACTTTTTGCCATCTGTGAACTCATAGGCTAGGACATTACTCTAACTGAATTTAAACAGTGGATGTAACAAATGGTCATCATTATCATGTGATGGATAAACAACATAACACAAATTTAACAAATCAATTATGAAAACTATGAAGTAACAATGTATATCAGTTTGCCCTATAGAAAATACCTAGTTTTCTAGTTGTATTAGATTTGTACCAGGACACAGTATCAGTTTGCCCTATAGAAAATACCTAGTTTTCTAGTTGTATTAGATTTGTACCAGGACACAGTATCAGTTTTCCCTATAGAAAATACCTAGTTTTCTAGTTGTATTAGATTTGTACCAGGAAAACTCAACATACTTAAAGATATACTAATAAACAGAGTGAACAGTTACAACAAGCAGGTGTGAGCCATGGCAATACAGTTAAATAGATAATATTATCAAGAAAATAATTCATGGTTCTTTCAAATAAACAAAATACCACAATTTGCAAGATTAAAGTGAATGATATAGTATTAAAACAGCTCCACCAAATTAAATATTTAGGTACAACAATTACATCAGATGGAAGAAGTTCAACAGAAATAAGAAGCAGAATAGGGCAGGCAAAAACAACATTCATAAAAATGGACAATATATTGTGTAATATGACCTTATCATTAGAGGTGAGGAAGAGAGTTCTGCAGTGCTATATAACTCCTATACTAACATATGGATGCAAGTCTTTGACAATAAACAAACAGGAAAGTGGGAAATTAGAGGCAATAGAGATGTGGTTCTACAGAAGAATGCTAAGAATACCATGAACTGCCAGGAAATAAAATGTGAAGGTGTTGAAAGAGTCAAATGCGAAATGGACCTTAATCATATAAGAAAAATACAATCTTCATTTTTTGGCCACTTCATGAGACAGGCAGGTTTGAAGAACATAATCACAACAGGCAAGATTGAAGGCAACAGAGACAGAGGGGGCGAAAACGTGAGAAAATATTAGACAGTTTAACAACCTGGTACGGCAGGGAAACAACAACGATCTTGATACATAATACTGTAGACAGAGAGCTGTGAAGAGTCATGACCGCCTACGCCACCCAGCATGGCACCTGATGATGAGATAATATTAATTTTTTTTTTTTACTGAAGTGTTACCTTTTAAAAATAACAATCTAAAATGATACAGTATAAAAATAAAGTTGAATATTTGGTTACACCCTTAGATATTTTCATCTCTCAGTTTAGTTATCTTAGCGGAAGGACATTCGTTATATAGAGTTCTTAGTGGAAGGACATTCGTTATATAGAGTTCTTAGTGGAAGGACATTCATTATATAGAGTTCTTAGTGGAAGGACATTAGTTGGTACAGTACAAGTAGAGGCCACCGCATAGTCGAGTTATTTCCTTTGTCTATATATTTAATAATTTAAATATTACTTTATTTTAGGGTTTGGGTTAGGTTAGTTGTATTTACGTAACTAACCCCAACCCTAAATAAATTAAATATATCAATTAATAAATGATGAACATGAAATTTACAAACATGGAAAAGGGAAATAATTAAATGTGGTGTTGTCGTACTGTACCCATTAGCTATATAGAATTCATAGTAAAAACTGAATTTTTGACCTGCACAACTTTTCACTAGCTCCTGTATGTGAAAGGTATTTAAACAGGCAAAGCTTGGAACAGAGTAACGAAGTTTTGCTAATCACTAGAAATACCAAAAGGCCTTTATCAAGACTACATTCACAGCAAAAAATTACAAGTAAGAACAGCACATGTTCACATGGCAGAACTTAATATGAATATAACCCAGAAGTATTTGAAGGTTAGAGGTGAAACAACAAATAGAAAATACACAAAACACATCCAAATATCTGTGAAACAAAGTAAACAGAGATATGACAGAACAACAGGATATCATCCAAACGACTGACGAGCACTGATCCCAAAGGATTCAATTATGCCAAATTGATATAATATGATATATTTATATATCAGTTCTCAAGCACATAATGGGTCTGGTCATATGAGAAGCACAACTTACTGGCCGTCACATGAATATCATGGGCACCCCAATGGCCCATGCCATTGAAATGGTGGGCAACAGTAGTACCAGTCTGGGTCTGGTTTTTAATGCTTTACAAATGTTCAAAGAATCAGTCTGTCAGCCTCCTCCCAGTCTCACCTACGGTATGTACATTTGAATGCTATTTGTGGTATTCTAAGTTGATCCTTGTAAGCGAGATAAAGTCATCACTCACCAGTCAGGGACAGATAAAAGCCAGGAATATAGTGGGGGGGGGGGGGGGTGGAACTAGATATTTTTATTGTGGACCTTGTTTTTCATTGCATGTCTTTAGACTAAGCAACACATTGAGTCCAATTTCTTGAAGTCCTGTGGGCTGATTGGGAATAATTCTAAAGATGCAAATTGAATGTTCCCTTGAAATTGAATGTTCCCTGTTGACACAAAGTGACCAATGAAAATCACAGACAAAGTAAAATTGTGACATTTTAGAAGGATACATCCCATGATTATTGTCCAGTGACTAGATTCGGTGCCTGTAAGAGATAATGTCTGTCAGTGAAGAGGGTAGACGTGGATTCTAAGACTCCTGTAACTGATAACAATGACCATCAAATATAAGACCTGCTGAATCATTGTGAATCATCCTTCTAAAGTGATGCCTTTTACTTTTCCCATGTTTTATTGATCACTTTGTGTTGACAGCCAATGCAAAATCACCGGGGAAAGTCAAATGTGTCACTTGTGAAAGATGATTCTCAGAGGAATCAGCAGGACTATTTGTGGATGGTCACGGAATCAGCAAGACTATTTGTGGATGGTCACTGAGTATCTCCAGAAAGCCAAATATCTATAATAAAACAATACTCCTGTTCCTAAACAAAATCAATGTCAACACCTCCTTCTGCTATCCCTAAATAAAAGTCACAACAAAAGTCAGATAACAAAACAATGCATACCTCTGTCTTGCCATCACTAAAGTAGAAAATGTGTATAATATTTCATTAAAAACTATAATGAATGTCGAGGATGGCTAAACAAAACTTTTCCCTTCCCACAAGAAACTGATATACCATTATCTGTTTCTTGAAACCAAGTGATTACCTCATGTTAAACATTGTTCAAGGGACATAACATGTTCATAATGGCAAGGGACACAACTTGTGCTAATAATTGTATATAACGAAATTTTCTTATTACACACAGATCATGTCAGTCCCGACCAATTATTTATAACAGCATTCCAGTGTAAATGGATTGATTGTGAAATAAATGTTTCATCACTTTTCAGCAGAGGACACCCAGCAGATACCCAGCAGAGATCCTTCAGAGAATAAGTTCATCGCTTTCATACAAATATGAACATTAATTTACCGCCAGAACAATTTGACATCAAATTACTCAAAATGTTAAAATGTTACATTAAATTAAGATTAAAAATAACTCAAACCTTCAGTGGTCGTGGTAACAGGATTACCACGAACTCTACTATTTTTTATGTTTAAAAAACTCCAATGTGGACTAACACCCGTGGTTGAAAAAAGCATACGTTGCCATAAGTTACATTTTACTAAACCAATGTTACATCAAATTTGTTACAACCCAGAACCAAATAGAAATTACAATAAAGTCAGAACCAGTATAACTTATTTTACGTCAATTCCAAGATAATCATAAATTATTTTACAATCCAGAACCAATTATAAATTACTTTACAAACCAGTAAAGTATAAATTATTTTACATTCCAGAGCTAAATATAAATTACTTTACAAACCAGTCAAGTATAAATTATTTTACATTCCAGAACCAATTATAAATTACTTTACAAACCAGTAAAGTATAAATTATTTTACATTCCAGAGCCAAATATAAATTAATAGTCTAATGATGAAAACGTGCATGATTTTGACATGCATGCCAAAATGATTCCCTGTCAAAAATGATCTTGCTGGGTACAGCGGAAAAAGCAGAGGAGGGAAAAGCGAAAAATGGGTAGACAATACCAAAGACTAGAACAGTCAAGATTTGTCAACATTCATCCGAATTGCTGACAGTAGAAATGTCTGGAGGACTGTGTGCTGACAATAGAAATGTCAGGAGGACTGTGTGCTGACAATAGAAATGTCAGGAGGACTGTGTGCTGACAATAGAAATGTCAGGAGGACTGTGTGCTGACAATAGAAATGTCAGGAGGACTGTGTGCTGACAATAGAAATGTCAGGAGGACTGTGTGCTGACAATAGAAATGTCAGGAGGACTGTGTGCTGACAATAGAAATGTCTGGAGGACTGTGTGCTGACAATAGAAATGTCAGGAGGACTGTGTGCTGACAATAGAAATGTCAGGAGGACTGTGTGCTGACAATAGAAATGTCAGGAGGACTGTGTGCTGACAATAGAAATGTCTGGAGGACTGTATGCTGATGATAGAAATGTCAGGAGGACTGTGTGCTGACGAAAGAAATGTCAGGAGGACTGTGTGCTGACGAAAGAAATGGCTCGAGGACAGTGTGTTGATGCATCAAATGTAGCACTCTTGGGACTTTGAATGGATGAATAAATTACTTTACACTCTGGGACCAAGGATAAATTACTTTACACTCTGGGACCAAGGATAAATTACTTTATACTCTGGGACCAAGGATAAATTACTTTACAATCCAGGACCAAGGATAAGTTACTTTACAATCTAGAATAAAGGATAAATTACTTTACAAGTGAGAGCAATGTATAAATTATTTTACAATCTAGACCAAGTATAAATGACTTCACAAATCTAGAAATAAGTATAAATGACTTGATAAGCTAGAACAATGAATAACTGAAACAACTACCGGCCACAACCAGACATGCTTGATCAACCAGAAGCATGAATTAATTAATGAACAAACCAATTAAAATAGTTAGCAAATGTTACTGAACATATGACTAGATTATGCTGAAACTGTAGAATCTATATTGTAAATATTTCTAAGATAATACTATGACCATGGCTGCAGATAAGAAAATAATTATTAATATGGCTGCAGGCAACAAAATAATTTTGGATATGGCTGCAGACAACAAAATAATTTTCATTGCAAATTTGCAGGTAAGAAAATAATTATTAATATGGATGTAGGCAACACAATAATTATGGCCATTGCTGAAAGTAACAAACTAATTATGAATATGGCTGCAAACAACAAAATAATTATGAATATTGCTGCAGTCAACAAAATAATTATGGATATGGCTGCAGGCAACAAAATAATTATGGATATGGCTGCAGGCAACAAAATAATTATGGCCATTGCTGCACGCAACAAAATAATTATGGATATGGCTGCAGGCAACAAAATAATTATGGATATGGCTGCAGGAAACAAAATAATTATGGATATGGCTGCAGGCAACAAAATAATTATGGATATGGCTGCAGGCAACAAAATAATTATGGATATGGTTGCAGACAACAAAATAATGATGGATATGGCTGCAAACAACAAAATAATTGTGGATATGGCTGCAGATAACAAAATAATTATGGCCATCGCCACAGAAAAAATAATTATGGCCATTGCTGCAGAGAACACAATTATAGTTATTGTTTAGTGTACTGCAGTCTTGCAAGATATGTACAAGTACAGATCAGTTGAAAACTCAGCACTCGCCTAAGGAGAAAACAGTAAGGGAGTCTTGAAGAACTTTCCCCGCCGAAGACAGATGTGTCGGGCCATTGGTGCAAATAAAACGGCCACACAACGCATGACCATTCTCAGGACTACATCCTGCTGGAAATCAAGGGCATTCCAGCGGGAGTTTGAGAATGAATGCTGAAGAAGAAGAACTTTCAAATACAGCACAATTTATCCATAAAACTGGATTCATATTGTATGCTTCTGGCTGATGTCCAATATAAGTTAATTCTCATTAAATGGCTAAACAATTTCAGTCACACAAATACTGCTACGATAAAATGTAAACATATTTCCCTCTTCTTCTTTCGTTCGTTTGGAATGTGCTTATATCTGAAGTTTTGTCTCTTCTATAAACATGACTGTGTTTTGTAATTGTACAGAGCTCCATCGAGTTTTTCTTCTCATGTTGTTTTTCTTGGATGCGTTTGCCTCAGAATTTTTTCATATTCGAGACATTCTTGAAATATACTGTGCAGTCTGAGGTGCCTGTACACGTGCAAATACCCATGCATGTTAATATCATGTTGACAGCTGAACAATACTGATGACATATGCAATAGTGGATCTCAAAAGCTGGTATTAATCTGAAGCCAAAAGATCACAAGAAATCAGGATGGAGTGGCTAGAGTAAATACACAGATATAAATGATATAGGAATAGGTTAGGAAAGGGGAGCAAGGGTAGCAACACTGTTTTCTTTCCATGCATGTCATAAGAGGTGACTAAGGAGGTTATGGAGTGAGTTGGCTGTCCCATTACAGAGTGACCAAGAAGCCATGATGAAGTCTGATATGTCACAGTGAATCTGTGAACCATGTCACATCACATTCTGTTCTCTGAACTGCATCCTGCTATTTTGCAGGAGCTTGAGAATGAACGCAGAAGAAGAAGCAGAAGAATTAGGTTAAATACGCTATTTTCTTAGTGGATAAGTGTGATCAGGTCTATATCAGACAGACATTGATTGCTGAGCAATCATACCGTGGGGTATGATATGACAGCATGCATTCAATAGAGCTTGAAATAACTACAAGTTCAGCCAATGGGTAATAAGTGTAATTATCAAATCCTAAATGCACTGAGTTAAATTCACACACGGCTGACAGATTACCCAATGTATAGACAATAACAGCTGTTTAAAAGGGATATCTGAAATAGAGAAAGTCTTTAGAATCAAAGATAAGAAATTTGCAGCAAACATCAACAGTACAGAAGAGCTATAATCTTTCAAGGAATGGTGATCACAGGGTACAGTTTACTGATGAAATCCATATCTGCATCTGTCTGTGGCTAGAGAACAAGGAAGAACATCATCTTACCAGCACATTGGGACTGACAAGGAGCAAGGACATGGAAGTTCATATTCATGCAGATCTAACATAAGTCATCGGACAAGATACATTTGAGAGTCTAGATCAGAAGAATTTCAATGTTTTCTGTTTGATTAACTTGCAAAAATGTTCAATGGCTAAACATCAGTCACTCCATCACAGCAATTAAAATTAGATCATAATTCATGTAGGAAAGTTGTCTTTTATATTAAAATCAGACAGTTCATGTTGACATTCAGATGGTAAAACCCAGTGATATTTCCATGCGGTACAACAACCAAAAGTCCAACTTAGAATTTTAGCAAATACCCAAGATGGATGAAGTCATCTCTAAAACGTGTCAATAAAGTCAGTTGAAAGATTGAACAGATATAGAGAATAAACACAAGGAGAAGTCATCGCTAAAACTTGCCCATTGAAAGGTTGAAAAGATGTAGAGGATTTACTTCCTTGTACTTGGGTTTACCCATATGTACAAACTCCCTCTCATTGAAGCAGCATGCCAAATGTAGAGAGTGCCACTCATAGCACATAACTACCATAGTTTCATGTAATAATCCCCTGGGATTCTTAAACAAACCCAGCTTGTAAACAAGAAGTCATGAGCTGGATTTGAACCTCTTGAGCATAAAGCAAACGATTTAACCACTATGAAATGTTGATTCTCAAAGTCAATTAAGTTATTAGTTGACAGCATACTGATTCACTACACAGTAGTTAGCTACGTGTGTTCTACGTCACGCCAATATGGAGCTGTATTTTTATCCAGTGTCATTTGGGCTACTGTTTTCAAAGTGTGTGTTAATATCAGAGTTGTTGGATAACATCAAGTATATTTTCTAGAATAGACTAGACAATGACTCTAACACAAATAGACCGGTTCAACGAACAGCCCTGATTGGGAGAGAGTTTGAAAGGTACCATATTGACATAGCAGCTCTGAGTGAAATGCGATTTGCTGGAGTCGGTCAGCTCTGCAAAAGAGTTGCAGGCTATACATTCTTTTGCAGCGGAAGAGATATTGAGGAAAGACGTAAAGCAGGAGTAGGCTTCGCCATTAAAACAACATTCGTTGGCAAACTAGCAGGTCTACCAAACAAGCAGCCCACAAAACTAGCAGCCCACCAAACTAGCAGGCCCACCAAACTAGCAGGCAATAGGCAATAAATGGCTCCATAGGTAATAAATGACCGCCTCATGACGTTAAAAGTCTCCCTGCTCTCTGGTAAGAAATACGCAAGGATCATCAGTGCGTATGCACCAACGCTGACAAATCCAGAAGAAGTTAAAGATAAGTTCTATGAGAGTTATGAACATGAGATGGCAAGACAAGATTCCAGATACCACTGTCCTTGACAGATCTGGTATCCCCAGCATTGATGCTATCCTGATGCAGACACAGATTCGCTGGGCAGGTCATTTGGTGCGTATGCTGGACTATCACCTGCCATAGATACTTCTCTATAGTGAGCTGGAGAAGGGTACACAATCTCAAGGTGGCCAAAAGAAGCTCTACAAGGACTCGTTAAAGACCTCACTGAAAGCATTTGAAATAGACCAAGACACATGGGAAGAACAAAATAGATCTACATGGCGCTCTATAGTCAAAAAGAGCGCTCCATCTTGTGAAAAGAGGAGAAATGCAGCAGCTCAACAGTGGAGAGCAGTTAGAAAGTCAAAGATAGACCAAAATCCGTCTACAATGGTCTTTCCATGCCCAAAATGTCCAAGGACATTTACAGCTCGAATAGGGCTCATCAGCCATCTACGAACTAGTAGGCATGGACATAATAAAACTGAATTTTCAAACGTGGATGTAAAAAAAAAATGATCATCATGATTTATGATGGACGAAAACACACATACTGTTTCACACAGTGGTTTGTTGCCTCGACAGTAGTTAATCACAAACTGCCTGACTACTGCTAAATGTAAAAATGAACAAAAATAAAAATAAGTGTTACAATATTATAAATAAAACATGCTAACAATGAGACAGCAATGAACTCCATTCATTTGTACATTTGCCTTGCATTATCCCAGCCCTCCCATTTCTAGGAATGGATTGGTTCTCGACACTAGCGTTTTTAATCTCCTGACTACTGTCACATTCCGCTTGTAAACTGCAGCATTATTCCTCTACCAGAACATGGCAGTCATTTTATTATGGCTGGGACATGAACCCACAGACACACAAGTTGTTGAACATGAACACACAGACACACAAGTTGTTGAACATGAACCCACAGACACACAAGTTGTTGAAGATGAACCCACAGACACACAAGTTGTTGAACATGAACCCACAGACACACAAGTTGTTGAACATGAACCCACAGACACACAAGTTGTTGAAGATAAACTATCAACAACGCTATGCACATACATGTAGGGATAAAACTGTTGACTACACAATGAACATATTTCAACAATGACAGTTCTCATTTTATACAAGTAGAATAATAGATTCAAACAAAATATAATTCACACACAAAATACATTCCAGACAATAACAATAAAATGAGCATCATTTGATAACACTGATTGAGAATTTTTCCAAATTACTTGGCAAATTGGAGACTTATAGACTTCTGCATTCATGCTCAAACTTCTGCAATTAGAAGGATGTAGTCCAGAAAATGGAATGTGTTGTGGCATTCCATAAAAATATATTTTAAAAGTATATAAAAATAGGGAAGTATTTGAGGCAGGAGAAGAAAACAAAGAGATTCTGATTTAACAAGAACTATTTAAGGGGGAAAACACAAAAATTAGACATGATTCTTTTTTGAAAACATTACTAGAAGGTATAGTCAAGGAGAGATGAGTTAAAGGTAGGCATAGATACACATGGGAGGGAAACATCATAAGGACAGGATGGTCTAGCAGAGTGCACCACCAAGGAATGAAAACAGGATGTTGGAGGTCTACTGTAGCCAACCTTCGATGCAGAAACTTGATGGTAATGACTGTGCCAGAAGATTGAACAACAGTTGAAAAAGTCCTGTACAAAATATCCCCCAATTATTTAAGGATGTGAGGTTGTGCATTCAATGTGATTTTGTTCATCTGTACAACAATATGTGAATACATTTTGTCAAGCAATGAAAATTTGTGGGGGGAAATGAGATCCATAATTTGACAAATGTTTCATCAATAGATTGACATCAAGTTTCATGGTTTTACACAGCTAGAGTTTCATGGTTTTACAAAGCTAGAGTTTCATGGTTCACAGACATTTATTTGTTGCTAGCAAGAAATGGAAAATGTGATAACCTTGTAAGGTCGAGAATTTAAATCATCAGTGAGGCAATTAAAGAAAGAAAGAAGGGGGACTCAAGGGAGAGGGATCCCTGAATATAACATAATATCACATGCTTGTTGCCAGAGCCACAAAGCAAGGAATTCTTTGTTCGTTCTCAAACTCCTGCAAATAGCAGGATATAGCCTGGAGAACAGAATGTATTGTGTCATCGCTTACATCTTGGCCGTGATATCTGCACCTTTCTATCTGACACATCTGACTTCAGCATGGACTCATCAGCAAGGATTCTTGGTCGGTTTAATCCTATATGGGATGAGACAGACAAATCCACTCCATAACCTCCTTAGTCACCTCCTATCACATGCATAGAAGGTAAATAGTGTTGCTATTCTTTGCTCCCCTTCCGGGACCTGACAACATACAGGTGTCCAGTGATTCACTAAACTCCATTATGTTTGTTTGTTTTGCGTTCGCTCCATTGTAACCATCACGGATATCCGTGCGATTTCCGCCGGGAGCGTGATTACGTTGTGCCACCGTTATGCGCCTTGTAGGCCTAGCACATCCGATTTCGGCATGCCTCCATTATGATGTGTCTCCCATTTGCACCTGGTTATAACATACAAGCACACATAGATTTCAATACATAATTTTACAGAAATGAAGGTTCATAGTTCAACAGGCATAAAATTATATCAATATTTTCACAGCAATCAAAGTTCATAAATATTTCATAGACATCAATAATTCTACAGATATAGATGTCCACAAATAATTTTAAAACATACAATTCTGTAAATGGTTTAACAAACATATGGTTCAATGCATGGTTTCACGATCATATAATTTCATTCCATAATCACATAATTTCGTTTCACAATCACATAATTTCATCAGAGTTTTGCAAACATATACTTGCATTACATTATATGGCGACACTGCAGTAAAATGGCTACACAGAATATTCTACACGACATGGAATGATAGAAGAACACATGAAGACTTTCAGACAGCAACAATAATACCTATATGGAAAAATAAGGGTTCAAAGAGACACAGCAACAATAATACAATATGGAAAAATAAGGGTTCAAATAGACACAGCAACAATAATACCTATATGGAAAAATAAGGGTTCAAAGAGACACAGCAACAATAATACCTATATGGAAAAATAAGGGTTCAAATAGACACAGCGATAAATACAGAGGGATATCTCTACTGAGTCAAGTTGGGGAGACATACGTAAAGATAATAGAAAAAAGACTAAGACCTGATAAAGACCCCCAAATATGTATAAATCAAGTTGGGTTTAAGTGGAGCATGGGCTGCACGGATGCCCTTTTCAAACTTAATTGACAAACTGAGCGAAGAGACAATAGAATACAAACAATCAACCTAACATCATAATTTATGTAACAAGAAAAAAACTTTCAACAGGGTTAACTGAGACAAACTGTGAACCAACTTTGAAGAATATGGGATCCACTGTCAACTCCTGAAAAACACAAGAACACTATAGAGATGTTCTCACAAAAGTAAGGACACCAAAAGGAATGACAGACACATTCATAATAACATTAGGCGTCAGACAGGGATGTGTATTATCCCCGCACCTATTCAACATTTATATAGACACAATAATCAAAGAAACTTTAACAGCAATAGAACAAGACAACCAAAGAAACAATGGAGAAAAAGAAGACAGCAACAACATAAATGAATTGTTATTTGCAGAGGATCAGGCGTTGATATACAACAATATATCTGAACTGCAAAAACACCTAAATGCACTAAATACCCAATTGCGAAATCAACAACATAAGAATCAATAAACCAAAATAGGAAACATTGAAGATATGTAGAAATCAATTCCCTCTAGAAATATACATAGACGGCACAAAACTCAACAAAGTAGAGGAATTTAAATAGCTAGGCAGCGTGTTCTCGGAAGACAGGAGACTAGACAAGAGAAATAGAGACAAGATGTCAGAAAGCAAACACAGTTTTATATCAATTAGCACCACTGACGAAACTCCAGAACATCGACATAATCTCCAAAAGAACGTTAATAAATACAGTGTTCATGCAGACACTGTGTTACCAATGCCAGACCTGGACCCTGACAGAGAAACTAGAACAAACACTCGCTGTATGCAAAATGAAGTGCCTGAGAACAGAACTGGGGGTAACAAAAAAGAGATAGAATAAACAATGACAATATAAGAAATCTGGTGAAAACAAAATCGTGCAAAGAATATATAGCCACACAAAAGATGAAATGGTTTGGTCCCCTAATCAGAATGGAACCAGAACGCACTCCATCGATAGTCTTCAATAAAAGATCATCTGAAAAGAGAAACTTGGGAAAACCCAGACAAGTTTGATATATGACATCAGAGAGATGCTAGGACACCCAGTGTTTTGGTCGTTAGTGTGTTTTGTATTTTGTTGCAACACTCCTTTCGTATCTCTGTTTTTTTCCCCTTGTTACTCTGTGTTTCACCAGTCCTTACATCTTTGGTACATTAGATTGTTCTCTATCACTGAGGTTTTATCCTTTTGGTTCTATAATTGCAAAGCATACCCCCTATATTTGGTTATTATAGCGGAATGTGAACGAAACAAGATTCAATGCACATGTTCATTGGTAGTGTATGATGGTTTGTGCATGTTCATTGGTAGTGAATGATGTGTGCATTGTTTTCATTTTATTGTACGGTCTAAGAAATTACGTCACTTACATAATGTTAGTACAACTGCAGGATACTGCTAGTTTTTAGGACCCTGTGAGGGGAGGGGGGAGCAAGGTCAGGTATAGTGTGTACATTATAAATCTAATGCTAGTACATGCCCCACTGAATATAATTTCATACAAGTTTGGCAAACACATGTTTTCGTACATGGTTTCATGAACATTAAGTTCCACACACAAAATTTCACATAGCTATGAAGCACATAAAAGGCATGCAGCCTTTGTCATACAAGTCACTTGCAAACTCCCTACACTGATGGGAAAAAATTCAATATTTACAGTTTTTTGTTTTATGAAAAACATAATGTCAGCCGGATCAAGTCACAATAAAAGTGTACTAATAAAAGATGGCAACTTTGAGTGTATCTTCACCCATTTTGGCTATGATATATTGTTTGCTGTAAATTGATATTTGTGCGGCCAGGAGAAACAAAAAAATTTCCTACCAAATAATGACTAGATAAATTTCACACTGGGAATGCTTGTACAATACAAAATAATATTAGGCAACTCAACATATAAATAAATGCGCAAGTAAACAAAACAATGCATATGTATACATCATAAATAATAAACTTCTACAGTTGGTAAGCTTAAATATTCAGAAGATCAGTGTCCAGTGAGACAGTTCAATGTCCAAGGAGACAGGTCATCCATGTGTGCATAACTAAGTCAAGCTAGAGTCATATTGATTCTAAAATGTTACAGATTCTAGGAAGTTACAGTTTGAAGAATGGTACTTGTTGGCAATGTTACAAAGAACAGATTAAATATTAGCAATCATAATGCAACCTCAACAACTGAGACCCACCACCTCAACTGTTTTATCCAAGTTTGTCTGCTGTGCTCTGAGGTATTCTGTGTACATCTGTCTAGCTAAGTGTAGCACCCGGTTTGCATTATGTCTACGCACAAGTCTGTCAAAGTGCATGGCAATTTCCTCATAGCACATACCTTGATGAATAATTGTTTCTCGATGCTGGAGAAGTAGGGTCAGACTCATGAACATCAAAAAAGGATTTCCTGCTCCAAATTCTTGTGGTGGAGGCAGTTTTGAGAGATCTCGAACTGGGGACTTTGCGGAAGAACTAGCTGGGATCCCAGAGTTTTCAACTAATTCTGTAGCCTCATGTGAATCAGAGATCTGTGGATCCGGTGAGTTCTTGGCAACAACTCCCTCTGGTTTTTCTATTCCTGAAGAAAGAATTGCAGTTGAGGAAGACTGTCTGCTGGCAAGTGACAGAGATTTCTTTGGTGAAGACAACGGTGAAACTACAGTCTCCTGCCAGGTATTGTTAAAAGGTCGCCGTTTGGGTGAAGCCAGAAATCTTTTCATGCTTTGAAAGAGGCCTGGGTTGCTTTCTGTACTAGGGAAATCACTGTTCTGTGACTCTGCCTGGGCATAAATGTTGACTCTGTCAGCTTCTGACTCACAGCTTGTCGGTGATGTCATGCTAGCGGAATTCAAAACTTCAGCCGAGTTATTAGTATTTGAATCCAGAGCAAACTGAACTTGTTTGTCTCCCCTGTTTGATGACTCAGTTGCAGAAGAGATTATACTTGAGTTTCTTCTGTTAGTACTCAGATCAGAACTTGAGTCTGCACTGTTTGATCCAGTCAGTGTGCCTCTGTGAGTCTCATGATCCAACTCGGCGTGGTCGAGACAGTTAGTACTCATAGACACTGCCTGGAAAGAATGTCTTTTTTTATCACATGAATTATTTCTGTCAGTATATTCATGGATGATTTCACTTTCGCCGTTACAGCTAACTGCTTGATCAACATCATTACCATCCTGGAACTTTTCTACGCTGTCATCATCATGAACATCATTCTTGGATGCTGGACCTTCTTGAAGAACTTGGTCAATGCTATTTGACTTCTGCTGCATGGAGCGAGTTAGGGGATTATCTACCTCTGGAAAATCAGCACCTCTATCTTCCACATCTCCTGGGGATGTATCAAATGATGAAGCAGTATTTTCAACAGTTTTAAGGCCATCCAGATATGGTGATTGTTGCATGTTTGCACTATTGTTGACATCAGTTTGAGTAGTTGTACCGGTAACTGCAACAGCAGGTTGGGTGACTCGATGACGGGCGCCAACACGACGCATAGCAAGAAGCTTTGCATGCATGGCATGTTGGAATGACAATGTAGGAGAGCATGGAGAACTAGAGAACAGACGACTGGAATAGTCCGGGTCTACCAGAGCTAGTTCACGCTCTGGGGGGTTAGGTGGCAAGGTGGCCCACATAACTTCTAATACATAAAGAGCGTCTGTGAAGGGAAATTCTCTTTTGAATTCCAGCAAAAACCAGCGGTAGCAGAATAGCATGTCACCTGCAGAGTTCTGAATCAGGTACGCATGCAAAGCTGGGTCATACATGTAAAGTAGGTCACACAAATGACGGAACTTAATCATTATAGCATTTCCTTCCGTGGTAAAATTTTCACGGAGTCTGTTCATGAGAGCACAGAAGCAAATATAGGCTTGGCCTTCGTCTTTCTGAGTGACCAGCAGAGGAGAGGCAAGGTCACTCATGCCTTGACAGTAAGAGACATCTGGGTGTGTCAGGGCGTAGGTCACTAAAATATGAAACAAAGATACAGTGTTCTCATTCTCATCATGTCCAGCATAGAAACCATGTGACCTGTCTGTACGTAGGACATCCTTCTTGACCATGCTGGCTACATACTTAACCTCCTCTGTAGCTGTATTGTTGCGAAACATCTCGCTCCATTCATCTCTCAACTTTCTATACTCTTCCTCCTTACGTTTCATGTAATCAAAACGATCTTTTCCTGACATGTCTGCAGGATAAATGTTAAGCAGATGACGCCACGCAACCCGACGAAGAGATGGCTCTATACCACCTTGATAAATGGCTAGCCGGAACTCATTCGGCTTCACCATAAATCCTGCACTATCTAGATAATTGTGAAATTCCATGTCAGACATTGGTGGCTTAATTGCTTTTATCAATTCATTTTCTGATTGCTTCAGACCTATGGAAAAATTAGACAAGATATGATTATGTCAGTATGAGATGACAAGATATATGAATATGTCAGTATGAGATGACAAGATATGAATATGTCAGTATGAGATGACAAGATATATGAATATGTCAGTATGAGATGACAATATATATGAATATGTCAGTATGAGATAACAAGATATTAATATGTCAGTATGAGATGACAAGAATAGTTGTTTTTGTAGATATGATTTTGTAGATCCTTGCCATAGATTTTTAGACAATAAAATCGCCCATATGTTGCCAGGACCCGAGAGGGGTGCAAAGAATAGCAACATTGTTTACCTTCCATGTATGTCATAAGAGGAGACTAAGGATGACGTGGTGTGGATTTGGTTGTCCCATACCATATAGGGTGAAAATGACCCAAAGCCATTCTAAAGTCAGATGTGTCAGGACAAAAGGCACAAATATTGCAGCAATGCTATAAACCACAACACAACTCACTTCGTTCTCCAGTCTACACCCTGCTAATCTGCAAGAGTTTGAGAACGAACGCAGAATAAGAAGACAACAAAATAATCCATCACAAACATAGATATAAAAAAAATGAAATGAAGGAAATGACTCACCCATGGCTCTCTGCATGGAGTTGACAGTCCTGCCTAAATTCTGTGTGATGGTACCGGTAATAGATCCAAGGATCGAGTTCTTATCTAACAAACCTGATATTTTGTGATGGGGAATTTCTGCAGGAGCTATAACATCCCAATCTTCCATTTCTGCAAACAAGATTTCAGAGAGATCTGTTAAAGATTGTATTATATTTCTAATCCTTGTTCTTTTATTTTCCACCTGGAACACTGATATATACAGCGTTATTCCTACTATAAATTTTACTGTGTTCTGTAACTCGTACAGAACCGTAGAGATTTTTTCTTCTACTGTTGTTTCTCTGGACCAGTAATTGTTAATGAAATCATTCACAAAGGTTGTGAGTATATAGTTTGTTAATGAGATCATTCGCAAAGGTTGTGAGTATATAGTTTGTTTTTGTTGGGGGGTTTTCTAGTTCATTCTCAAACTCCCTCCGGATTGCTCTTAAGCTGGACAATGGTCCTAATAGATTACCAGCCTGATGTAGTCCAGAGAGTGGAAATATATTGTGTTGCTGTTTCATTTGTGTCAATAGCCAGACACATCCGGATTCTGTGATAACTAATAGGTTAAGTGTTTTTACCACTGCCACTGAATGGTAGACATCTGTAACCATATCACTAGTAGGCCAGCCATATGAGAGAACTGCTTCCTGTACTTATACCTCACTAACCTCAAAACCTAACCACAATCAAATTTTCTTGACCTTTTTACCATGGTCTGCATCGCTATCAACATAGCTAAAGACGTCCATGAGTAAATGGTTTGAGTTTCACTTTTCTGTTAGCAACTAAAGAATGATAGTAAAAAAAATAAACAAATAATTATTCCTTATTTAATCATAATTCCTTCTTCATTTATACATTCTTAAACTCCTGAAGATTAGCAGGATGTTGTCCGGAGAATGGAATGTGTTGTGCCATGCTTTAACATGTTGGTTTACAGCTTTTCTGCAATATATGTGGCTTTCTGCCTCACACATCTGACTTTAACATGGCTTCTGGACCATTTTGACCTTCAATAGGATGGGACAGTTAACTCCACCCACAAATCACATTATTTATCTCTTACAACATGCATCTTATCTGCTCCCCTGCCAAGTCTCTTACAACAAGCATCTTATCTTCCCCCCTATCGCCTCTTACAACATGCATCTTATCTGCTCCCCTGCCAAGTCTCTTACAACTAGTATCTTCCCCCCTATCGCCTCTTACAACATGCATCTTATCTGCTCCCCTGCCAAGTCTCTTACAACATGCATCTTATCTGCTCCCCTGCCAAGTCTCTTACAACTAGTATCTTCCCCCCTATAGTTTCTTACAACATGCATCTTATCTGCTCCCCTGCCAAGTCTCTTACAACTAGTATCTTCCCCCCTATAGTTTCTTACAACATGCATCTTATCTGCTCCCCTGCCAAGTCTCTTACAACTAGTATCTTCCCCCCTATAGTTTCTTACAACATGCATCTTATCTGCTCCCCTGCCAAGTCTCTTACAACTAGTATCTTCCCCCCTATAGTTTCTTACAACATGCATCTTATCTGCTCCCCTGCCAAGTCTCTTACAACAAGCATCTTATCTTCCCCCCTATCGCCTCTTACAACATGCATCTTATCTGCTCCCCTGCCAAGTCTCTTACAACTAGTATCTTCCCCCCTATCGCCTCTTACAACATGCATCTTATCTGCTCCCCTGCCAAGTCTCTTACAACATGCATCTTATCTGCTCCCCTGCCAAGTCTCTTACAACTAGTATCTTCCCCCCTATAGTTTCTTACAACATGCATCTTATCTGCTCCCCTGCCAAGTCTCTTACAACTAGTATCTTCCCCCCTATAGTTTCTTACAACATGCATCTTATCTGCTCCCCTGCCAAGTCTCTTACAACATGCATCTTATCTGCCCCCTGCCAAGTTGGGTTGGTTGGTTGGTTGCTGATCCAGCGGTCCATGGGCTCATGCCCTTTGACCCAATGCCATTGTGTGATATATGCATGTGTTTGTGAGTTGTTGTTTTGTTCCATATAATGTGTTCCATTTATCTGGCCCTGGAGGGAGAAGCATTTTCCTGATGTCATCCAGCGCTGGACATTCAAAAAGGTGGTGGTCAACAGTTTCATATGGATGAGTGCACAGCCGGCACCCTGGAGTGTGTTGTGGTTGTATTCTGTTCAGGTGATTGTTAAGCTGTACATGTTGTGTGCGCAGTCGGAATATGACACTCTGGTCTTTTCTTTCCAGGAGGTTGATATTGTCTTTAGGATTTGGGCTGGTCATATATTTATAGATTTCCCTCCCAGTGTTTCCCATGGCCCATCTGTTCATCCAATTTTCTTTGTTCACAGATTTCAGAATCATTTTAACTGTGTGCATTGCTGTTTCTGTATAAGGCTGTTCTTGTTGTGCTCCCCTCTTTGCTAGTCTGTCTGCCTTATCATTACCAGGTGTGTTTGAGTGGCCAGGAATCCACTGCATAACAATGTTGACATCATAAGATGTGAGCAGCTGGTTTGCATGGTGGTATATTTCAGCTAGCTCGGGTTTAGAATGTCCATCACATTCCAATGCTTGGAGCGCAGACATAGAGTCTGTAAAAATAACAATGTTTTGGACTTTTGATGGGAAGGCATCAAATATGGTCTTCAGGTGGTACAAGGCAATTTCTAGTGCTGTTATTTCAGCTTCATAGTTAGAACATATCTCCCCACAGGCATCAAACAACTCATCAGATGTTTTGTCTGGATATTCTATATAGACACCATAACCTGCTTTGATGATGGCTTTGAAGGCAGACCCATCAGTATAGACATGAATCCATTGTTCTGGGTAGGTGTCTATTGTTTACTTTGTTGCTTTCATAAGACTTACTGGGTCGGAACGTTTCGTTGCATTATCTCTTAACTGTGTTTTGATTTCTGGCAATTTAAAGCCTGTGTGTGGTGGTAAACATTTTTCTACTCTTTGCAGTCTTTGTCTCTTGTCTGGAATACTGGTAACTGTCTTTTATTTCATTGACATGGCTCAGAACTGACTTTTGTTTTATTCTGTGGTTTGGTTCCCAGTTTTCTACAAGTTGTTTATTTGGGTGGTCTTTGTTCATTCTTTTGCTTCTTTCATAAGTCTCCATTGCAGCCATATCTCTCCGCATCTCAAGGGGTTCTATATTCGTATGTATTTCACATGCAGCCGTCGGTGTAGATCTCATTGCTCCACTAATAAGACGTAGGGCATTGTTCTGCACTCTGTCTAGGGATTTTACATTTGTTGTGGAACATGTTGTGAGGAGTGCACTGTTGTATTCTAAAGCAGAACGTATGTAACCAAGGTATAGTCCTCTAAGGGTATCCTTGTCTGATCCCCAAGATGTGCCAGCGAGTCTTTTCAGTAGTTGTAACCGTTTGAGTGCTTAATTTTTGATATTTTTTACATGCTCCTTGAGGGTGAGCTGCCGATCAAGCGTGACTCCAAGATATGTGGGGTGTTCTTCTCTTGGCAATTTCTGTGTATCCAACCATACTGATATTTTCTTTGGCTTCCTTATGACTCTTGGTAAAGATGGTATAGACAGTTTTCTCAGTTTATTTTTAGCTTCCATGTTTGACAGTATTCATGTAGTCTTTTTAAATCTCCATTTAGTCTTTTGGCAGCACTTTCAACATTCTCATGGCTCTGCCATATTGTTAAGTCATCAGCATAGAGGGCTTTTTCAGCTTTGATATGTTTGGTAAGGACATTGATGTAAATGAGAAAGAGGGTGCAGCTTAAAGCAGAGCCCTTTGGTAAGCCTTCCACTAGAACTTCTTTAGATGAAATTGCATCATTTATCTTTGTCTGGATTGTTCTGTCAATGAGGAAGTATTTTATCCAGTTGTATAGCTTTCCACTAATTCCCATCTCAATCATCTTCATCAAAAGACCCTTTCTCCATACTCGATCATAAGCCTGTTGTAAGTCAAAGAAGATGGCCACAGTGTGTTTGTTTTCCTGGAATCCATCATGGATTTTCTGTGTCAACCTAAATAGTTGGTCTTCTGTGCAACTGCCTTTTCTGAAGCCAGCCTGTTCATGGCAGAGGATGTTTGAGCTCTCGAGGAACCAGTAAAGTCGTGCGTTAACCATTCTTTCTGCTAATTTCCCAAGACATGATGTTAGGGATATGGGGCGGTAGCTTTTGAGTTCATCTGGAGGTTTGTTACTTTTCAGGATGGGAAAGATGTGAGCATTTCTCCAATGTTTAGGCAGTTTTCCATTTCTCCAGGTCATATTTATTAGTTTAAGGAGTACTTCTTTCCCTGATGTGCTCATGTGTGTTAACATTTCATTATAAATTTTATCTGGTCCAGGAGACTTTCTTGGCTTTAGTTTCTTCAGCCCTTGTAGGAGTTCCTGCATACTGAAGTCATCATCAAATATGGTTGAGCCAGAGGTTTGGACTTTTTCTTGCTGCTTCAGTAGGTACAGACGCTTCTTGTCAGCCTCGGACAGCTTCCCTACTCTGTTCACACTGGCAAAAAAGTGGTTAAAGTGTTCTGCCTTTTTCTGTTCTGTGGTGATTGTTCTGTTTCCATCTATCACAGGTTTATCGTTTGTTCTTCTTCTTTTCCCAGACAAATTATTGATCAGGCCCCCTGCCAAGTCTCTTACAACTAGTATCTTCCCCCCTATCGTCTCTTACAACATGCATCTTATCTGCTCCCCTGCCAAGTCTCTTACTACTAGTATCTTCCCCCCTATAGTTTCTTACAACATGCATCTTATCTGCCCCCCTGTCAAGTCTCTTACAACTTGCATCTGGATGACATTATATCTGACCACCCCCCATCAAGTCTCTTACAACATGCATCTAATCTGAGTGACATTATATCTGCTCCCCTGTCAACACACTAGCAAGTTTTTCTGACTAAGTGTGGAAATATTGCTGGAAGATTGACTCTATGCATGAACTCAGCATTGACAACTTTATTCTGTCACTTTATATTCCAAATTCGTTTCAGAGATAGTGCACATAAAAGCTGTACAACCTCTTTTCCTGTTGAGTATGGTACTCAGATGGGCAACACTGGAAAGGGCTTCTATAAATATATGACCAGCTCAAATCTCAAATACAACACCAACTACTTGGTTGACCAGAGTATCATCTTTGTACTCCGCACACAACATGCACAGCTTAACAATCACCTAAATATAATACAACACACTGCAGTGCGCTGGCTGTGCACTCATTGCCCACAAAACTGTCAACCAACACCTTTTTTAATGTGCAGCGCTATGTGATATCAGGTAAATTCTTCTCCCTCGGAGGCTAGATAAATGGTTGGTTGGTTGCTGATCCAGCAGTCCATGGGCTCATGCCCTTTGACCCAATCCCATTAAAATGGCATTATATTGCTGGGAAGTTTATGGATTTTCTGCTCCTCCCGAGCCAGAGAATAACTATCACACCACCATGAAGGTAGGTTTCAATCTATGCACTGCTCTGCACCACTGCAGCCATGATAGGATTCACTGTGCCCATTCCCCACCACCAGTTGACTACTGGTTATGCCGAACTTTTCTATTGCTCCAGGCATGCAAACAAATGTTCACGTCAAAAGGATTGTCACGTCCTGAGTCACTGTGCCTCTATGATAGACTTCAGCAATAGGAAAAAACTGCAGTCAGTTTTCTCCTCCCCAGTGCTGCACAGTACATCTCTGGCTCCCTCCAAACCACAGAGATACATATATAAAAATAACAAAAACACATTGCAACAAAAAAATAAAAGCATTAGAAGCATAATTATATAGATGACGTGCCAAGAAGCTTCGATAAGAAGATAATCTCAATATAACGGCATGTAATCTACTAAGGTTTTCTGTAGCATGGGTGGTTTGTCTAGTGAACCATTGGTGAGACCCACATATGCAACCGCATCCGTAGGTCAGATAAATGGAATATGTTATGCGGAACAAAACAACAGCTCATAAATACATGCATATATCACACAACAGCATTGGGTCAACGAGCATGAGTCCATGAACTTTGAATCATCAACCAACCATAGATCTGTGTCTCCTTTGTCAGCTTACATGTTTTTAGAGTGCAGTTATAAATTATTTCAAAAGTCAAGTGAACAAAAAGTATACACACACTTCTGCATCATTCTCAAACTCCATATATTATCAGGGTTTAGTCCAGAGAACAGAATGCACTGTGTAATGGCTTACAGCTTGGCTGCGATATCTGCACCTTTTGGCCTCACACATCTAAATTCAGCATGTCTTTCTAACTAACCTTCTTCAAATGGCCGCAGATCAACCTTGAGCTTCAGGCAAGGGTCAGCGGCACACTGGAAAGCAGCATCCATATCCCAGTCAGACAGCATGGAGAGATAAACAGCCTGACCTTCAGAATCACGAGCAAGGTAGCTGATGGTAAAATCGCTGTTCAAGAAGAAAAAAACATTTCAAAAGTACACATATATATATGTTAGCATTCTTACAATGTTCTTCTTTCTCATTCTTCTGCGTTCATTCTCAAACTCCTGCAGATTATCTGGATATAGTCTGGAAAACAAATGCATTGTTTCATGGTTTAGTTTTTTCATGCTATATCTGCACCTTTCAACCTCCTGGTCACTTTGATCATATATGGTATGGGACAGCTAATACACTCATAATCTCCTTATTCACCTCTTATGACATGTATTGAAAGTAAACACTGTAGCTATTCTTTGCTCCATTTTCTGACATTGAACATATAGGCTAGACTGATAATAATCAATAACAGGCTGATAATCAATAACAGGCTGATAATCAATAACAGATTTACATTCAGATGTTTAAATCATTGCAGAGTTGACAAAAAACATAAGACTGTACCTATTAATATCAAATGCCCTAGCCAAGATGCCCTGTAGCATTTCAAATGAAGTTATTTGTGGATCTATGGAAAACTTTTTGTACTCTGGTTGCATCCGTCCATCACATTTCTGAAATAAGTAGTAGGAACATGGTGAGTACAGTACTATCACAGCAAAGGTCCTAAGTTTGATTCTTCAGTGAAATGAATCATGAAAAAAAAATGCTGATAACATATGTAGATGCTGTTTACCAGATTGAAACTAGATTAAAAAGAGTTCCTATTTGTTGTTCATAAAATTTCACTGGTAAAATGTATTCATATTTTGTTTATTATTATAGACTTCTTCTTCAGCATATAACCAGAGTATAAGAAAATGGCAAAAAAAAAAGTAAGAAGGTACTGCTATGCCATGGGGTGCCTCAGGGAGGAGTTTTATCCCCCACTATTTTCCTTGCATTTATCAATGCTTTAATTGAAGAAATATCCATTGGAACTAAACCTGCACTATATGCAGATTGCTTAGTTCTATGGTGCACACATGAAGAGTGTTATGGTTTTCACAAAAATGCTTCAGAGAACTGTGGAGATTTTGACCAATTGGGTGGACAAATGAAGTGTAAGTATCAATATAGAGAAATCTGACACAAACCTTTTTTACAATTTCACTAAAACAAAGAGCAGGAAACATCTATGTAAATAAAACTATCTTAGAGGTAGATGACCAACCCACATATCTTGGTGTTACATCTGATGCCAAAATGACATGGAAATATCATATCAGTGAAGCAGAAACGCCGACCAAGATGCTGTTGGACAAAAGACATTCAAGAATGCCTGCGCATGTCACTGGAAGATGCAGGGCAACATGCTCAAGACCGCTGAGAATTCAAGAGATCCATAGGAAAGACTACGTTCTGGAAAGAATATGTCACTTGATGATGATGAAGCAGAAATAAAGGCTAGAAGAAGATAACTATACTAAGGAAACTTAGTGCGACAACTTGGGGAGGTTATGAAATAATTCTCACAAACATATATCAACAAATTATCCATGTATTAAGTGTATGGAATACCCAGATGGCACCACTGATACCACATAATGTATACCAACAGGTAATTACTGCAGCAACTATGACTCAGAAGTCAAAGCTATTTGTGCAGCTGCAGAGAAACTTTTAACATCTGACAGAACCTCACACCCTATTGTAATATTATAGATGTAAGGTCAGTGACTAGAGGCACTACAATCCAGAGTTTAAAGATGTATTTTCCATGATAGTATTAAGTATTTAGACTATTATTGATAGTAATAGTGCAACATCAGTGTTGAATCATACATGATACTGCAATGGATTCCATCAGGCATCACACTATGGTCTATGGAATAGCAGAAAATGAGAAAGCTGATCAATTGGCCAATGAAGATTCCAATATGCAACCTGATGTACCAACCAAACAGCTATCACCAAATCAGGGATAAAATTAAACTTTAAAGGCACAGCAGCCATAAAAAAAGCCTAACTAAGTAATAACATAACTAACTTACCTTTAAATTTAAACAAAACAACTTAACAGACAAGAACAGGTCATCATATTTCGACTCAGAACTGGACACATTTCTAAATCTATACATTGAGACACATTAATATGATATTGTATACAACTTGATTATTGATGATTATTCACAAAATAACTCACTTTCACTTTTATGCGAATAACTTCCTTGTGGTCCAAATTATAAAATCCTCCCATTTTTACGTGGTTAGCAGTCGACAACATTGTTATGATTCTATCTCGTTACGCCTAAATGACTAACTGTTTTGAACCGTATCCCCTTTCATATGGTTGCCTCATTTTCTGCAACAGAACAATCATTCACCTGTATATGATTGAAACAAACAGATCAATGATTAATTGAGAAATGCAGCCATCAACTACTATGATAGCTCTTCAGCAGATGAGAATGACGTTGGCTGGAGTAGCCTCGTTTCAGATAATAGAGTGATAACTCTTGATTTCATTATTTACTGTAAGATCTCCATGAGTTATGTCTATTTGTTTATATGTCGCCACTGCGTCACTGATATTATATCTTGATGAAAATTTGGTTCGAACGAGGAAAAGAGGGTCACGCGTTGCATGATGGTCTATTTTATGCACTCTTGCCTTCTTTTTCCCGCCATTCGCCGGTTTCATATGAAATCTTCTTCTTCAGTGTTCATTCTCAAACTCCCGCTGGATCTCCCTTGTAGCAGGACCATGATCCTACTAGATTTCCAGCAGGATGTAGTCCAGAGAATTGAAATGCGTTGTGTCGCCGTTTTATTTTCGAAAATGGCCCAACACATCCATCTTCGGCGGGATGTGAATCCAGAAACTCAGCAAGCAAAACATGTTTTAAGCAACATAATAATTTATGTTTAGAGTCATCAATTACTGTTTATAGAATCATTAGCATATCCTAATATTCTTAGGCTACTACATTGAATGTGGAATGTATTTTTAACGAGATAATATAAAACAGCCACTACCAGATGTTGTGTCATTCATAAATTTTCAGCCGGCAAAACGAAGGATGTGCACAACTATATTATGTTTTTATAAAATTACGTCAGAAACACTTATTTCGTACGTTTTTATAGCTTTATAATGATATTAAACCTATAATAATTAATTTTCTTTGTGGTGATGATATAGAAATGAATAATTCCTTATTTCTATTCCCGATGCTTTGTTTCATTTTAGTTTTCTCGTCCATTGGCCTACTACCCCACTAAAGCCTACTGCTATTAAATATTGGAGTTTTCAACCATTTTGCTTCTTGTAAGTATGAATTTTAATACTGAGCATAATTTAGAAATGTGTTTATAATCTGCAGACAAGATTGACAGTTGTATAGAAATGCAACATCATTAGGCATATGTAATAAAATATTGAAATATTGAATATTCATTGATGAACGGAAGAAAGGGCACACTGAATGACATAGTTATGTTTCTAATGGAAATCATGTTTTTAACTATCACAATATTCTGTACACTAATTAAATGTCTGGATTATGAGACCAAATATTAACAAGAATATACATATTGAATAGCTATAATGAATTCTTTCTAGATTAATGATGGTACGGCCTGTAGTATATAATTAATTCACACACTGTGATATGAATATTGTATTTATGTATCAACATTTGCATGCATGTCTTCATGTCTTCACTATTAACTTTATCAGAACAATAATTATGCAACAGTTAATTTTAGATGACTTTCCAATATAGCTACAGCCATGCCCATTGTCCAAGCAGTTTGTACTGGTACCCTGCTATAAACAGGTAGAGCATATGATCTGCTGAAAATCAACCCTGCGTTAGATGTGACAAATTCATGAGAGAATCCAGATTCAAGGAAACATCATAGTTAGCCCTCCATAATTGGAAAATGTCCTTGAATATCAACAACTGCATATCTGGCTACCCAAATCACTTCGCGATCATGATCATGAGTTTGGATGCTAATGACACATGTGGCATGAGAGGACGCTTAGCAGGATAGTAGAAGCTTGTGACTCGAACTTTGCAGGATAGTAGAAGCTTGTGACTCGAACTTTGCATGGTGTAGAAATGTAGGAAAGTCACAGAACATTGTAGGATTTATTCCGTCTTAGTAGGATACTTCTTAAAACAATGCAAACTGATGAGAGTTAGTGACATATTGGCCAGAGGAAACAACACTGGAATCAAAACTCTATGGGACACTGTATGAACTACAAAAGACAGTGAGTTTTATTAAGGAGACAGAATTACAGATATAGACATGTTTCAAGTGAACGAAAGAAGAAGAAGAAGAGTTAGTGTTCTGGGTATATATTTCAGGAGAAACCACCACATCACACAAATGAAGTAAGAGCAAATCATATATAATTTTTGGGAATTGAAACAACCACAACTAATTTCATAACAAGTAAAAACAAAAGTGTAGTCTAGTACTAACAAATGATTCCTTTTTTCATAATGCAGGTTCATTTAGAATATATATTTCATTTTCTGCTGTTCGTGTAAATTACTTACTTTTTGCGTTAAGTCCATAACAACCTGTACACAAAAGTAAATATATAAGGATAGCACACGTGTTGGAGAAATGCATTGCAAACATTCAAGACTTATGCAGGACCTGTGAATAGAAATTACTTACTTAAAATAACCAGAAACAGCACCACAAGAAACCAGTTCCTTTGTGCTCACCATGTCAATGATATTTTCTTTATTTTTAGTTTGACTGTGAATAATGATATTCCAATAAATATTCAACAAGTATTTGCATGAAATTTGTATATAAAATTCAACACATTAATCTCACATATTCAGAACAATCGCTAAAGATAACACAACAAATTTGAAACAGATCTAGAAATGTTTGGTGTGATTTTAAGCCTGATGTTTGTATGAATGATTATGGTGCGTGCTTGCATTATTCACTGAAATGTCAAGGTAGCATAAAACATTTGAGTACTAGGCCCACAAATTAATTAAATACTGACATTTCTGATCTTTCAATGCATCCCAATCAATCTAGCAATTCTTTACAAGATGAGGTTGATGTGTCTGATGAACAACATTTAAACATAGGAAGTTCAATTGCAAACATGACATCATTTCCAATGTAAAACATCAAGAAGCCACATATTGTGCATTGTAAATCACGTACACTACCCCTTTCTATATTTGAAGAAAAGGGGCGTACAAATTTTGTTAAGGGAAAACTGAACACGGTACAGACTACAAACGTAATTTGCATAACTGCTGGACAGCCTATTGTATTACACGAAATTATAAGAGCTAAATATAGATATGATATGAACGATAACCAAGATTTATATCGACAAAAGCAATAAAAAAACTTTGGTGGCATGCGAAGAAATCATTACCATTTTAGATTTAGGCATGGGGGGTGGGGCACTGACCAAACAGATTGGTAATTTTTTATGAAATTTTGATTAATATTAGTATTTCATTCATTTTATTTAAATATACTCATTCTTTTGCTTTACATTTTTTTTAATGTGTATTGTACTTGTTTTCTTTCTGTCTTCTTATACACTCTTCTTTATTTTCTTCTTCTACATTAGTTCTCAAGCAAATTAAGATGCTGTAGTCCAGATAACCAAATGCGTTGTAATCAGTGTTGTTGTTTTTGGGGGTTTTTTTTACTTCTTGCTGTTTTGTGGTTTTTTTGTTGGGTTTTTGTGTGTGTATGTGTGCCTTGATGACTGTGTATAGTCGAAACGTCGTATGTTTTTGTGGTTATTAGTATGCCGTGGCCCGAGGGGGAGCAAAGAATAGCGACACTGTTACCTTATAAGCATATCATAAGAGGTGACTAAGGATGTTTTGGGTACAGTTGGTTATGGTTTCCCCATCATATAAAGAGTAAGTGACATAGAAGCCATGACGAAATCGGTTGTGTCAGACTGTAAGGGGTAGATATCGCAGCTAAGCTGTAAACCATGATACAGTGCACTCTGTTCTCCAGACTTCATTCTGCTGATCTGCAAGAGTTTGAGAACGAAGGCAGAAGAAGTATGTCATGTACTGAAATATTGACAACACTTCTTACCTATTTATTTTGTTTTTCACATAACTCACTGCGCATGGTTGATTGACTAACTAGTCAAATAACTAACCAACCAATATCGCTGGCACTGTACTGACTCTACGCCAAGACGGTTTGTCCTTCACGTCTATCTTGCACGAGGTTGTTCCGCAGCTAGTAAACTTGTCTCGTGTAATTAGACGTATTGTGCCCGTGCTTATCGGGTACTGAATCTTTTCTCATCCGCGAGCCTGGTTCCGATTTAGGAAGAACTCGACAGAAGAGTCGGGCTCATTCGTCTTAGCCGAAGTGTCGTTCAACAACGTCGTGAACCCCACGTCCAAGTCTGAGTCTATACACATAATTATGTTAAGTGGATACCCTCTCACTGTGGAATACTAGAAAATGAACGGGCAGACCAACTGGCTAAGGAAGGTGCTGCCGAAGACCAACCACTTGTACCAATAACCTACCATCAGGAAAAAAAACAACAAATGAGCAAGTCAATAAGAAAGTCACAAACACATATTTAGGAGCATCGGGGATCAGTATTTTATTTTCCAGCTGAACACGGCGTTGTCTCTTTGGGCGGTTGTGCTTATGACCATCAGGTAGTGAACCTTTTTCTCCGCTAGCATCTTTCCGATATAGGAAAAACTCGACAGTAGAGCTGGGATCACCAATAACTAGGAGCTTCTCTCGAGCAAACAAATCTTTAGTTCTGATTTCCTTGATACGTTTTCCGTTCTTTTTACACGTGACGCCGCCCACTAGTGTTGTCTTCCTTTCCTTCTCAGTGTACTTCTTATGGTGACTGACACACCGACTCTTTATATTTCTCATATCTGCCCACTTCGTAACATCTGCATTGGCCGCCCCTCTACTGATTCTGCTGTACTGACTAGCTTCACTATGTGTCGACAGTGCTGCTGCGTGTGTTGGAACAGAGGTTTCGGAGATATTGCTTGCCTTTTTGCAGCCCATTCTCTTTCCATCTGCTACCTCCACATTCACGAACACGATCCCCAAAAGTTTTAGCCAGAATCAGCACAAGCAGCTGTATTTGTTTCCAGGGTGCACCATGGGAAGGTACTTTTTGGGATCTTGGTTATCTGTTAACTCTGGATCTGCCGAGAACCATGAGGTACCCTTTGCATCCCATATAAATGTCAAGACGGAACTTTCGCTAAACTTTTCTAACGATGGACCCGGTGTAGAGTGCAAACTATAGTGCTTTAATAACTGGCAACAAAGTTAGAGGGCGGCATTGTGTAAGGGAAAAGTGGGGTGCAAAAGGTTTTACATTGCCCGTTCGTTAGTTAGTTAGTCGACGGATCATCATCATCATTGCACTTCGTACGAATTTCAAAGAAATGCGAGGCACGACATGAACCGAACTGAGGCAAACACTTTGGGGCTGACCTGGAGAAGACTGTAAGCTTCGTCCTGGCGACTGGCCTAAAGATCTAACGACACCAAAAGATTCATAATCGCAGAAGGACTAATCCATAGGTACCTGACTGGTAAGGTTCTGTATGGTTGATAGCTCTTCTTTTGATTCCTTTATGCTGCTCCTTTCTTGCAGCACCATGCTTACCTCCCAAATCCTGTATTCTAGTCAGAGATACGATAGGAGAAATATGTCCCATATCTTCCAGCTGGTCCAACTCCGTGATTGCATACAAAATATAGACACGGTTCATTGAACTGACACTAGTCACTTTTGCCACGCTGTCAAGTCTGTCGGTTCTCTCTTTTCCCTTGACAGCATCCAGGTACAAATATGAAGGTAACCTTCTTGAGAACAGATTTCGTCATTGGCAGGGTTCTAACAATGTACCTTGGCCGTCACAGAAGCACTCTGTACCACAGAACCGACAAGAGTGACCTTTACGAATGGAAATATTTAGAAATAAAGTAAAGTTAACCCATATCATTTATTAATGTCGTAGGTATGTGAGATGTTAGCGATCTCAGATTTCAGTGACTACGCTATACGAGGGCGGTAACTATCTCCTCTCCCTCACACACATAGCATTTATTAATGTCATAGGGGTGTGAGATGTTAGCGATCGCACATTTCTTACGAGGGTGGTAGCAATCTCCTCTCTCTCTCGCAGTCTTTACAATGAGTTGACTGGCGATGTATGTGAATAATAGGGCCTTGGTTAATTTTTGCTACTTAAATCCTGCGGGAAATGACATAAGTTCGTACATGTCATTGTGAAATATGGTTAGATTCCTCTAGGGAAAAATGCCTCCTTCTTGCGTAAGGTTATCATAGAACTATGGCGGATATGGGGTTAATTGAGTTTTAGAGTAGAAACTTAGCAAGAGGTGGTCAGTTTTTGTTTGAGATCAGAAGACTTAGCAAAATAGGACAAGGTGAGTTTTACATCTTCTTCTTCTGCGTTCGTTCTCAAACTCCTGCAGATTAGTAGGATGTACTCCGGAGAACGGAATGCGCTGTGTCATGGTTTACAGCATTGCTGCGATATCTGCGCCTTTCGACCTGACACATCCGACTTCAGCATGGCTTTGGGTCACTGACCATATATGGGATGGGACTGCCAACTCCATCCCATAACCTCCTTAGTCGCCTTTTACGACATGCGTGCAAGGTAAACAGTGTTGTTATTCTTTGCTCCCCTTTCGGGCCTCGGCAGCACAAGGGCGGAGTTTTAAATCGAATTTGGTATGGGAACGGAATCTTTCCATCGTGTTAAGAAGACCAGATTTTTTGTAGTACTTGAAAACAGATGAAGATGCACTTGGGGACGAAGCCGAAGTGATTGTGAGGTACGACACTTATGACTTAGAAACACCTGATTCACGAACATAGTTGAATGTTATGACAAAATCATTACGTCTGGGAGCAAGTAATAGGCCTATCATCTGAGGGAGCAAGTTATAGGCATAGCATCTGAGGGAGCACGTCATATGCATATCATCTGAGGGAATAATTAATAGGCCTATCATCTGAGGGATCACGTCATATGCATATCATCTGAGGGAATAATTAATAGGCCTATCATCTGAGGGAGCACGTCATATGCATATCATCTGAGGGAATAATTAATAGGCCTATCATCTGAGGGAGCAAGTAATAGGCCTATCATCTGAGGGAGCACGTCATATGCATATCATCTGAGGGAGCACGTCATAGGCCTATCATCTGAGGGAGCAAGTTATAGGCATAGCATCTGAGGGAGCAAGTTATAGGCATAGCATCTGAGGGAATAATTAATAGGCCTATCATCTGAGGGATCAAGTTATAGGCCTATCATCTGAGGGAGCAAGTTATAGGCATAGCATCTGAGGGAATAATTAATAGGTCTATCATCTGAGGGATCAAGTTATAGGCATAGCATCTGAGGGAATAATTAATAGGCCTATCATCTGAGTAAAAACAGTGAAAAATGCGCCACCTTGAACGGGGGGGGGGGCTATGTACTGTATGCAGTGGTGATGATCGCTCTACTAACTAGCGCACAATCTAATCCATCAATTTTTTTCCGTTAGAGAACATGGTTTTATAATTCTTTTTAGGCACTTAGAATAATGTTGGGAGCAATGAAATCAACACCCATAGCAGAGATGCAGAAAATGGGAAGAATGCAAACACTTGGCGAACGCAGAGACACAAAAGTACTAATTCAAGCAGAAAAGTTCCAGTGTATGCCAAGTCATCCAATGAAGGAAAGATTCCAAAATCTAGCAATGGGGCGACTGAAAAGGAGCAGCTTTATCCATCAAGCTAAACGACTCCATAGACAACTTACAGACCTACCTGAAGTTGATAGCCCCTTAAGGTCTGTACCAGAACAAACCCCGTGGAGTGAAAGCCATGGAATGCCAATATACATTCAGACCCATGTGAAAGGAATACTAAGCGAGGATGAACAGAACAGTGTGCAGCGAATGACAGTCACCCTCAGTTTCCTGGATGAGGAATATCCACAAGATATATGGGTCAGAGTGTACATAGATGGGTCAGCACAGACTGCTGTGAGGAATGGAGGTGCAGGTGTATATATAGAATATCCACACAAGCCTAGAGATACAATCAGAACACCGACGGGAAAATTCTGCAATAATTATGATGCAGAAATCCAGGCAATTAGTGTGGCAGCTAAAAAACTGCTGAACTCCAACTCTGGCCTACAGCCTGTGGTATTCCTGACAGATGCAAGGTCAGTGCTTCAAGCTCTCCAGTCTGGAAAACTAACAGACTTGAAAAAACTACTTAGCGAATTGTCTTACCAGTATAGGGTAACCATGCAGTGGATACCCTCTCACTGTGTAATACCAGGAAATGAAAAAGCAGACAAACTGGCTAAGGAAGGTGCTGCCGAAGACCAACCAGATATACCAATCACCTACCATCAGAAAAAACAGATGATCAAGTCAATAAGAAAGCCACAAACGCCAACACAAGATGACTATCACATTATGAACAGATCAGAGCAAGTTATAATTCTACGTCTCAGAACAGGACACAACCGACTCCGCAGTCACATGTGTACAAAGTTTAAGATTGGCAACACGGCCATGTGTACATGTGGACAGGCAGCACAGAGTGCCAAACATATACTTCAAGAGTGTTCTGAGCATATTGGACACTGTATGAACTACAAAAGACTGAGTTTTATTAAGGTGACAGGATTACAGATATAGACATGTTTCAAGTGAACGAAAGAAGAAGAAGAAGAATTCTTTTATATGTATTATATTTTAAATTAATTTTTTTTCCAGAAATCAGCCTGGAATCTTCTTCTTCAGCATTCTTCTTCTTCGTTCATTCTCAAACTCCCGCTGGATCTCCCTTACAGCAGGACCATGGTCCTAATAGATTTCCAGCAGGACGTAGTCCAGAGAATGGAAATGCGTTGTGTCGCCGTTTTATTTGCGCCAGTGGCCCGACACATCCATCTTCGGCGGTCTTCAGCATTCAGTCTTAAACTCCCACTGGATCTCCCACGTAGCATGACCATTGTCCTACTAGATTTCCAGCAGGATGTAGTCCAGAGAATGGAAATGCGTTGTGTGGCCGTTTATTTGAGCCAATGACTCGACACATCCGTCTTCGGTGGGGCCTGGAATCAAACTTGTTATTTGTGCACGTGATGTGGCATGAATGATTCCCTTTCTGAAATTATCACGCAGGGTACAATTTAGGATGGGAGAAGACAAGGCGATTAAAGGAAAGTGCGGATTGATGCTATTAAAGAATGGGTCGAATTGTGAATCTCTGCACTCACACAAGGAACTAAGAATAGAGGTGCAGGACGAGGATTTTTATTGTTGAAAGTTCTAAGGGTGGGGTACCCTTGCGCATTACAGATTTAATGATGATGACACCAAAGTAATGTATTTAGGCCTGTAAGAATGAAGCATTCACTATTGGAGTTTCGTCTATGAGGAGTTGTGTCCTTTAGGATTTTATTGATTATTAAAATATGAATAATCATATTGTCCGTGTGTTGCAATGTGAGCAAAGAATTACGACAATGTAAGAGGCTACTGTGGGTGGAGTTGACTGTACCTATGCCATAGAATTAAGTGTCAAGGTGACCCAGAAACAATGCTGAATTCGTGTCAGACTGGAATGCGAATATACATATCGCAGCTAAGCTGTAAACCATGACCCAGTGCATTGTTCTCTAGAATATATCCAGCTAATTTGCAGGAGTTTGAACACGAAGCAGAACGAGGAGAATCATTAACTGGGAGCTCAACTCACGGAGGTTGAAAATACCGACCTCTGCTCTAACTCTTCGCAATTAGAAAAGTAGATTAGTTCATGATATTGTAATATAGTCAAAGAAACGGAAGTGTCTTTTAGGGATACACCTAACTACAATATATTATATATCATACTGGCAAGTAAATATGCGGTGCAGTTAATAGATTAAGCTTTAAAAACATCATACATCGGATATCGTATTAGTTAACGTTGAAACAATACATAAGTATTCTTTTGTCTTACATTATTTATCCAGTAACAGTGCTAGTGGCTGAAAAATTATGTTTACGTTGTCATGATACGTTTTTAATTGAATTACAATTCATTGTATAAAATACAAACACAATAGTGATAACAAATAGAGGTTTCGCAAAACCTTACACTAATTTGCTTAAAAGATAAATAGATTTCATCTAAATAAACTATTTTTTAAATAAAAAAAGTTAAGTTTGCTACTGGAGTATGTGTTGAGTGAGAGTGTGTATCTTGAATATTTAGTATATTAGAGGGACCAAATTATTACTTCATGTGAGCTTGGGTGATGTTGGAATGCGCACACTGTCGCATACGGATCTAAAAGTTTGAAGTTAGCGTCTGTTAAGATTTCTCCACAATTGTGATACTGTTATAACGTTTGACACCAAAGGTAAGGGCAATTATATTTGCATTTAATAAATAACAGGAAATGTGTTTGCAGGTTATATCACAATCGTGTCATAATTTAGACTCAAGTTGCCAGGACGGCTACGGCAGGGAAGTGAAAGGAAGCCCAAAGCAAATCAATGAAATAGTAGGATTACTAGTAAGCCTATGCCTATACAATACTATATAACAATAATTAATATGTCTGCAAGCTATCTAGTATCTAGAGATTGATTATACTACATAATAGTAACTTAGTGAATGCAGGTTTTGTGGACACTTACACACGCTCCTAGTCTGTGTTGTTATTAATTATGCCTAGGCTGAGATAATAAATATGATTGCATTGGCCAGTCTGTCTCTATCTTATCTTATATCTAGCTACGACCAATCTTTTTCTAAAGACAACTGTGGCTACACTTTAGGATTTATTGTTCATTAGGCCCTAAATTATTAATTAGGTGGCAGATTTCACGTATCGGTGTACACTACTGTACACTGTGGTGGTGACCTTTGCTCTTGTTTCGAGGTGTTTCCCAACCTAGAGTATTCTTGAGTAAGAAATTTGACATTGAATACAATATGATTGAATCTTTTTTTTCTTCTAATTTTTTATTTGAACTACTTCAAAATGAAAATATAAAATTACAGCAACCTAAGTCAGTGATTGGGTGCAGATCTTGCTGGTAATAGCAAATATTCAAATTAGAACTTTGAAAACTGAAGTGGAGAAGCAGTTATTAACATAAAAGTTAGTATATAAAATATAGTTAATAGACGCTGACAATGAAGAAGTTAAATTGGTAGAAATGCTGCTACGTCCACCACACTACTATAAATAGCACACTGTTTACATTTTGAACTATTGACGTCATGGATTTCCGCGCACTGCCAATGAAATTAATGGATGCCGCGACGTCACACTACGGAAGCAAAAAGGAGAGTTTTTGCGCGCGACGTGACTTTGTGCTTCCAGATTCATCAATTGCATTTGCGCGGAAAACGCAATTCACAGCCAGTTTGTTAAAAATGCAAACAGTGTTATATTGCAATATAAAATAAAACACAGTACACTTACCTTATTCATCGTTGCTTGGAGGATACACTTTTTTATCGAGTCCAGAAAATCCAGGAACAGCTGTGCCGATTTCTGGTGTTCTTTCCGCCACATGTACTCAGAAAGGTAGGCGGGAAATTGTCCTTTGCACCGCCTACCCTGATTCCGGAATTGTCTTTTAACAAGGCCCCACAAACCCTCGATCGTATTTGTGTGGGCCCCTGTTACTGGATTTTTGAACTCGATACTATGGTTCACAGTCATGTGCTGGTAACCTTCATCGCCCAAGCAGGCGTAAGCTCGCCAGCAGTCTGATACGATGGTGGTTCCTGGCAGCACGTGTTGTTTAATGATTGTCCATAACACTTCTTTTGTCCTTTCGGACACCACCTTCAATATGCATTTATTAGTCCCCCTCTCAACTATGCCGAACACCCATGTCCCTTGTACTCTTTTCCCTCGGTTGTATTTCCGTTTGCCGAAGAGACTTTCATCAATTTCGACTACTACTCCTTCTCCTCCAAGTTTTACTGTGTCATCAACATACATTTCAACGCAGATTTCCCGACAGAAGCTTTTCCAATCAGCTACAGCGTGCATCCCAACCTTCACCTCCCTTTTTATAAATCCACTCCTCGCCTCCATGACCCACAGGTAAGTAAGAAGCAGGATGTCACCCATACTCATGTGACTTTCACTAAACCATGAATTATTCCTAACACTTCTACTTACATCATGACGATTGTTCCCGAAACGTCGACACCTCCAAATATAACCTTCACTTTTCTTGGAATTTTTAACCAATTTCATATATTGGCCACAAGACGGACACACATAATAGTTACATATTAATCCTGCGTTCATGCACCAATCAAGCACACACTTATCACCGCTTGCATGCAAATTAATAAAAAAAAAACTTAAATCTTGTGCGACCATCTTCGTTGAATTTTATTGAAATAATGGGAGTAATAGCCGTTTTCCCGCTATCAACTGCGCATGCGCGAAATGACCTGACGCCAACTCCAACTGACCGGACGCCAACTGATCAAATCTCGGACCGCTGACTGTTTTGCGTCCTTTTTAATTTTAATGTTCACTCAAATCAATCATTTTGAAATCAGTTAAAAAAATTAGGTAAAACATTTTAAAAAACTCCTCCCTTTCTCCCCCACTGACTATCTCCCCCCCCCCCCCCCCCCTCGGTTTAGTCACGCGACCGATAACACACGCGAACCCAGAACATTCTATCAGGGAAAGGTTAGGAAACACCTCAAAAGTAGGGCAAAGGTCACACTGTGGTGGACGAAACAGCAGATGCGCCGTTAAATTTCGCAATGTGTTTCGGTGGAATAGATACAGTTGCGATTTTATAATAAATTTGTAGCAAAATGGAGATTTCTTCTTCTTCAGCATTCATTCTCAAATTCCTGCCGGATCTCTATTGCAGTAGGACAATGGTTATTAGATTTCCAGCAGGATATAGTCCAGAGAATGGAAATGCGTTGTGTCGCCGCTTTATTTGCGCCAATGGCCCGACACATCAGTCTTCGGCGGGAAATGGAGATTTAATAAACAGCATAAAAGCAAAACAAGGTGTGCTACTACTGTAGCACCTTTTGTATTTTGCAGTGATTAACAAATTCGACAGATAAAGTGAAAGTACAAGCAAAGATAATTGACAATTTCGGACTAGAGGACATAACAAATTTCCAGTATTTGGGCACAAACATAAATAGTCCAGGAGACTGTGATGCCGAAATCAAGATAATAATTGCAATGGCAACATTGAAACTTTCGCAAATGAAAAATCTTCAGCAAGGTACCAGCAGCATAGCCAAACTAATGTATGATCAGAACATATATACTTCCAGTGGCAATCTATGGTTGAGAGGCATGGACATTAAATAAAACAATAGCAAAGAGAATCGCTGCTTTTGAAATGAGATGCTACAGGCAGAAGTATTTACGTATACCATGGACATCTAAAAAGACAAATCAAGAAGTGTTAAGATCAATAAATTTTGAAGAGGGCTGGCTCCTTAACAAGATAGCTGTGTTTTTTTTGGTCATATAAAGAGGCATAACAGCATGGAAAGATCAATAGCTGAAGGCAGAATTAACAGCAACAGGGGAAGAGGATTCCCAAAACGACGATGGTGCAGTGATATATCAGATGTCATGTCAGGTCAACTCGCCCAGGATCACGGAGTGTTGAGAAAATTCATAAGAATGTGGTCTACATTCTAGAAAGAATATATCACATGATATGAACAAATTCAATTGCTCTTCAAAAATACTGATTGTGTGTGTTATTTCCATATCTGTCCCATTATAAAATGTTTTCTTTTGCAGCACTTTGTAAATTACTTTGGGCTTTTCCAATTAATTAAATCTGTAAGTTTTTCCTGTCAGACTCAAAAAAATTATTGTAGTGTAGTAAAAGATTCTCAAGCTGTGACCATCTCTCTAGTTTGTTATCTATAATCCAGTTCAGATGTTTATCTTTCAACTTTTTCATTCTGAATGCCCAAAAACTTGCAGTCATATGAGGCTTGACTTGTACACTCACTCTGCTATGGATGCTGCAGAGTCTGGTTTTACAGCAATTATGTACATCACTATGTATGTTAAGGTTCCATCAACAGCAGTATAGTCCCATCTGTAACTGTAGATCTTGAAAAATTTTAATATCTAAAGACTTTCTACTTTCTGATCTTGAATACTAGTCACATTTGTGCTGAATGTTGTTCAGAATTTTTACAGAGATCTAGTTATCATTTATGTTTATTATATCTATCTATCAATCCGCTAAACCCTTGATTGCCTTTCAACGTCAGGGGTAGAAGAGTTCTCTGGAGATGTCCCTTCTGTGTGCTGAGTATATTGTGAAATTTGTCGCCTCTTTTATTTCGGTGGTCCATCGTTCTCTAGGTCTGCCTTCACTGTATCTGTGTAGCATAGCTTGCTATATGGTGGTAGCCTGCTGATGTGTACATACCATTTGTTCTGTTGTCTCTTAATATATTCCAAGATTGGGACGGTGCCAGTTCTTTGTCTAATGTCCTCATTTCTCACTCTGTTTCTTAGCGATATTCCTAGGATTCTGAGTAAGCATGCCATTTCAACTGTCACAAGTTTACGTTTATTATATCACTAACATTTATTATTTAATATAATTTCCATTTATTATTTGCACTTATTTATATTTTTGTAATAGTATCATTTTATTACCTATCCTAGCTGTTGGGCGTGGAAGATGGCAGTGTTGCTATGTTTGACTGCCCAATTGTGCACTGGAAACATGCACACGTCATTTGACTCATTAAAACAAAAATTAACTAGTCAGTATTTGACAATTCATATTGTGGTTATCTTTCTCACTTTCAGTTATATTACTACTCTGATGGCTTCCGATGTCAAACATACGGCTAATGGTCTGGAGTTGAATGATCCTCTGGACGTTGAAGCAAAGTTGCTGACATTGTCTCTATCTGATAGTTCAGGAAGTTCTAAACCTACTGTAAGTATATACTAGAGGAGCACTGTAGCCTAGCTGATAGTGATCTTGCTTACTATTTCCAGGTTACAGCGTGCTATTACAGGGGTACAACAAAGATTCGGATAATAGTTTCTCACGTAAATATAATATAATATTATAATAAACGTAAACTTGTGACAGCTGAAATGGCATGCTCATCCAGTTGCTTGAGTTAAAGGAGGTAAAAACAGCAAGGAAAGAAACTGGTCACCCCACCTAATAGTTGTTGTGACTTAGTACATGCGTTATTTTCATCCCTGATGGCAGGTTGTTGCCATGGAGTTTACCTTCAAGTATATCACCCTTGGACTGAAATCCAGTACATATAAATCACCTGTGTGTTGCCTGGACTCAAATAATAGTGATACTGCTATCTGCCATGCATGTTGTCAGAAGTGACTAAGGAGGTTTTGGAAGTCGGGTTTGACCTGTCACATTCCATGGAGGTTTAATGGACAAGCTGTGCTCAAGATGGGACATATCAGGCTGAAATGCGCAGTTATTGCAGCAAAGCTGTAAACTATGACACTATGCTGGCTGTTCTTCAGACAACTTTTTAATCTGCAGAAGTTTGAGAACGGTCGCAGAATAAAAATATGAGGATTAGAATATAAGATATACATATGGATGCAAGACTTGGACTTTAAACAAGACAATACCCAAAAGAATAAATTCATTTCAAAATAAAGTGCAACGGAAAGATCCTATGAATAACATGAATGGAATAAAAAAAAAGAACATTGAAATTACTGAAACAAAATGAAGGGTAGCTTCTAAATACCATCATAAGAAGGAAGCTACATTATTTTGGTCACTTCAAGCGACATTATGGTATCGAAGGGCTGATTCTGGAGGACAAAAAACACAGCTTTCTTGTTAGGATTTTGTTAAGTAGCCAGCCCTCTTCGACATTTATTGATCTTTACACCTTGCCAAAGATTTTTCATTTGCGCAAGTTTCAATGTCACCATTGCAATTCTTCTCATGATTTCGACAGTGCAGCCTCCTGAACTACTTATGTTTGTGCCCGAATGCTGGACATTTTTTACGTTCTCTAGTTCGAATTTGTCAATTATTATCTTTGGTTGTACTTTCACTTTATCCATTGTCATAATTTTTGTGTTCTTCATATTTCAGTACAGGTTTTGGGCTTCAGTGTGTTGATGGTAACATTTGCTTTAAACCATCTCCATTTGTTGTTAAGAGAACTGTGTTGAGCATATCTGATTTCTGGAATGTACTGACCGCCTATGGTAAGAGGTTGGAAGTCAGCATATGTCATGTCATCTTTAATATTTTCCATTATGTTTTCAGTGAAGATGTAGAACAGGTAATAGTGTGAACCTTGTCTAACTCCATTCTGTACATTTTCTGCACGTATCATTTAGTGTTGCATAATGGTTTATCTGATGGTCAATAGTGAGAGCTTCCGCATGTGGACAACGCTGTGTCAAACCTCCATTGGTAGGAAATGAGGCAGCTGACAAAAGTGAGAGCTTCTGCATGTGGGCAACGCTGTGTCAACCTCCATTGGTAGGAAATGAGGCAGCTGACAAAAGTGAGAGCTTCCGCATGTGGGCAACGCTGTGTCAAACCTCCATTGGTAGGAAATGAGGCAGCTGACAAAAGCAGGTACAATAAAGGAACAATTCCATCACAGAGTATCATTGAAGGTGGTAGCACTAGTCAAAAGAAAATACTAACACACACAGTCACAGAACATGCAACAGCTTTGTGCATAATCTAACCCTAGTGCTGGACAGATCACAACTTCAGGTTTTGCAGAGAACATTGTAGACTATAAGCATATCTCCACATAAAAAAGGTCGAAACTGACCAATATACATGTCAAAATGGACCTCTGATTACTGGACACATCTGCAGACATGTCTACTCTTTAGTGACTTGAAGAACTAAAACTGGCCCCTAAGAAAAAGAGACAAAGCTGGAAGAGAAGCTGTGGGGCACACCACAGGACCCTCTGCTGACAACTGAATTCACGGAGGCAACCATTCATATTGTATATGACCCCAGATACACTGATCATGGAAGAAACCCCTTTATTTCTTGTGACATGCATGATAGGTCACAGTTTTACCAGTTTTTTTTTTTTTTGCCCTCTTTTCAGACAGGCAGCACATGTGTGATATTTATTTTGTATTTGTCCTCTCAGTACTCGGGTTCATGGTTCCTTCTTGCTTACCTGCATTAGTTTGAATGAAGAATATCTGTGCAGACAGATATGTCACTGTCGTACGATTGGTGCAGATGAAACATCAACACATTTCCATTCTCAGGACTACATCCTGCTGGAAATCTAGTAGGAGCATTGTTCTGCTACAAGTTAGATCCAGTGGGAGTTTGAGAATAAACACTGAAAAAGAATGAGTGAAGAATCTTCAAATCACTAGAGATGTATCAGGCGTAGTTCTCTTCTTTTATGTTTGTTCTCAAAATCCTGCAAATTAGCAGGATGCAGTCAAGTCAACACTGTGTTGTGTCATGGTACAGCTTTGCTGTGACATTCAGCCTGACACAGCTGACTTGGCTTGTCTTCTGGATTACTTTGACTCTATATGAGATAGGACAACCAACTCCCCCACATAACCTTCTTATTTGACTCTTGTGACCTGCATATTGCTAATCTTTGCTCCCCTTTTGGGCTCCGTCAACATTAGGAAATCAGGTCTGGTAACATATTCTCATTCTCTTTGTTTGATCAACAGAATGTTCCACCCCTTGCCAAAGAAACTGTTTGGTTCAAGCAGCAACAGTATGAAAATGCGGAAACACTGTACCACATGGTTCTGGCTGGAACAACTGAATTAAAAATTGCACCAGGGAGTCCAGGAAAGGTATGGTCACAGAGTTACATGGTACATGTAGGTGTCAACATTAGCAGAAATTAGTACATGTAGATAATACTGGGTTTCAATACTGTTATATGGGAATACATTTTTTGCGCGCAGCAAATCAAAATAAATGGCATGGGGAAGGCAAATCTTTGTTTTTCACGATTATTTCCCTTGTCTATATTAACCATCAATGGGTGGAGGTGGAGATATTTATTTAAGAGAGTTGTATGTGTGGGAAAAGACTAGGTAATGGGTTAGGGTTAGAGTTAACTACCCATCAGTTGGTGGAGGGTTTGGGTTAGGTACTGTATCTCTATTGGTTGCAGGTAAACTCAAACGTATCTAGGACTCAGCCGGCAATCAGTGACTCACAAAATTTCTTAACTGCATAGATTTTATAAAACGTTAGATTGTAGTCATGTCTAGCGGTGCTGTACCGAATTTATTATATATTGATGTCAACATCTTTATTATGACTCAGATGACGGTTTGTTATTCCTGCTTGCCAAAAAGGAAGTAAAATTTGGTGTTTCAGTGCTTTCTAAATGGATTTTATGATTTCTTTTCTGAATGTGATAGATTAGAACATGGTTTAACCATTCGGAGACTCTAAAGTGGCATTGTGGATGGTCTAGCACACTGACAATGTAGAAAAGAGACAAACATTTATGCCATGGGAGACTTCAATGCACACTTAGGAAAGGACAGAGAAGAAATAGAAGAATACCTAGGAGCATTTGGTGATAGGGCGAACAAGAAAAACGACATGCTAACTAAACTCAAAATCCTCCTAGATACCAATATATGAGAACAATATAAACAAGGAATCTTAGAATAATTTTAGACGCTACCAATAACTACCAAGTCAATCGAAGAAGAATTCGTTATATTCAAGAAAACCATAATGCAAATAGCGGGAGAAACAGTTAAATATATGAAACATAAAGGTAGGAAACCCAAAGTAGCACCATGATGGAACGAGGAAATCAAAGATAAGAAACAAAAATTCAAGAAATGGACCAAGGTTATATTGAGTACAGGTTAGCTAAATCAATGACAAAGAAAATGTTAAAGATGTCAAAACAAAACTTGGCAAGAATATGGTGAATCATTAAATACAGAGTACAAATAAGTACCAAAACTACAAGAAAATTGAGAACATGAGAAACAGGGAAGATAAATATGAGTCAACTGAAATAATAAATGATGAGAAATAGAAAAACAATAAATGGCCAAAAAAATCCATGGAAAGGTGGCAACACTATTTTAAAAAATTGCTAAATCTAAAGGATAGAGGATGACAATATAATGGAAGAGTTAAAACCAAACATATTTCTGGCAGAAATAGGAAATGCCATACAAACAGTTCCATCAAACACAGCCCCAGAATCCGATGTCATGTGACATATTCTTTCCAGAATTTAGTCTTCCTTATGAATCACCTGAAATCCCTGCGATCTCTGGCAAGTTGTCCCACTTCCTCTAGCGACATGTGTATGCATTCATGAATATCTCTTGTCCAATGATGTCTTTGGTTGGCTTCTGCTGCCTTCTATTGCTTCCTCCAGCAACACTTCATGCCATTGTGTCTCTTCACATGGCCGAAAAACAACCTAACTTTCTTCTTAATATGGTGTTTAAAAGCCAGACTTCTTGTAGGACCATTGTCTTGCTATAATAGAGATCCAGCGGGAGTTTGAGAATGAACACATAATAAATTCAAACTATTTGTTCTTTGGCAGCGTCACCATGTTCAAGATGGCAGAGCTCCATCAAAGAAACAAAAACAGGATCAGAAAACTACTGGAGAATTTTGGAACAAGAAATTCAAATCTGAAGGTGCATCCTTGTTAAAGACTGCCAAAAACATTCAGGGGAAGTTGGAAGATCTGGAAAAGGTACCATTACCTAATTAGTTCATGTTGTTATGTATATAAATGAGGGTTATGCTAAGGATGATGTCATCAGTAGTTACAACTATAATTTTAATCTACCTGCTCAAATGTCTTGTGGTTTGTTTTTCTTTAACCACTCATATTTGTCATGCCGAAATTGGATGTGCTAGACCTACAAGGCGCATAGCGGTGGCACAACGTAACCACGCTCCCGGTGAAATTGGCATTAATATTCGTGCTGATTACAATGGAGTGAACCAAACAAACAAACATCGAAACACTATCGATGCCCTAACCTTATGGGCTAATAGATGGTGCGTCAGCATTAACACAGATAAGTGCAGCACTACACTCTTTACCCTCTCACCAAAACAAAAAGCCGGTCATATCAAAATAGATGGAGAGCTCTTGAAAGAAGACAAACAACCCACATACCTCGGAGTTACTTTTGATGATAAGCTGACATGGAAGCAGCACATAAACAAAGCAACAACAAAAGCCAGGAGGAAGTTAGCTATCCTGAGAAAACTAAGTGGAACCACATGGGGAGCCAGTGGGAATATACTCAGTAAAGTTTACCAGCAAGGCATAAGACCACACCTGGAATATGGTTCAGCTGCATGGTGTTCTGCATCAAACACCACATTACAAGATCTAGATAAAGTGCAAAACCAGGCACTTAGAATAATGTTGGGAGCAATGAAATCAACACCCATAGCAGAAAATGGGAAGAATGCAAACACTTGGCGAACGCAGAGACACAAAAGTACTAATTCAAGCAGAAAAGTTCCAGTGTATGCCAAGTCATCCACTGAAGGAAAGATTCCAAAATCTAGCACTGGGCGACTGAAAAGAAGCAGCTTTATCCATCAAGCTAAACGACTCCGCAGACAACTTACAGACCTACCTGAAGTTGACAGCCCCTTAAGGCCTGTACCAGAACAAACCCTGTGGAGTGAAAGGCATGGAATGCCAATATACATTCAGACCCATGTGAAAGGAATACTAAGCGAGGACGAACAGAACAGTGTGCAGTGAATGACAGTCACCCTCAGTTTCCTGGATGAGGAATATCCACAAGATATATGGGTCAGAGTATACACAGATGGGTCAGCACAGAATGCCGTGAGGAATGGAGGTGCTGGTGTATATATAGAATATCCACACAAGCCTAGAGATACCATCAGAACACCAACAGGAAAATTCTGCAATAATTATGATGCTGAAATCCAGGCAATTAGTGTGGCAGCTAAAAAAAACTGCTGAAATCCAACTCTGACCTACAGCCTGTGGTATTCCTGACAGATGCAAGGTCAGTGCGTCAAGCTCTCCAGTTTGGAAAACTAACAGACTTGAAAAAACTACTTAGCGAATTGTCTTACCAGTATAGGGTAACCATGCAGTGGATACCCTCTCACTGTGGAATACCAGGAAATGAAAAAGCAGACCAACTGGCTAAGGAAGGTGCTGCCGAAGACCAACCAGATATACCAATCACCTACCATCAGAAAAAACAGATGATCAAGTCAATAAGAAAGCCACAAACACCAACACAAGATGACTATCATATTATGAACAGACCAGAACAAGTTATAATTCTACGTCTCAGAACAGGACACAACCGACTCCGCAGTCACATGTATACAAAGTTCAAGATTGGCAACACAGCCATGTGGACAGGCAGCACAGAGTGCCAAACATATACTTCAAGAGTGTTCTGAGCATGAAACGCTGAGGCAGACATATTGGCCAGAGGAAACAACACTGGAATCAAAACTCTATGGGACACTGTATGAACTACAAAAGACAGTGAGTTTTATTAAGGATACAGAATTACAGATATAGACATGTTTCAAGTGAACGAAAGAAGAAGAAGAAGTTAAAGACTGCCAAAAACATTCAGGGGAAGTTGGAAGATCTGGAAAAGGTACCATTACCTAATTAGTTCATGTTGTTATGTATATAAATGAGGGTTATACTAAGGATGATGTCATCAGTAGTTACAACTATAATTTTAATCTACCTGCTCAAATGTTTTGTGGTTTGTTTTTCTTTAACCACTCAATTTGACATGCCGAAATTGGATGTGCTAGACCTACAAGGCGCATAGCGGTGGCACAACGTAACCACGCTCCCGGTGAAAATGGCATTAATATTCGGGCTGATTACAATGGAGTGAACGAAACAAAGCAAAAAATATGATATTTGTATCTTTTTTACTTTCCTGTTTAGATGGCATACAAATTAACGGAACAACTGTAATATGAAACAAAATATAACACAACAGTGGGAACAACCAAGAGTACCCAAGGGAGCTGTTGATTCTGGTGGCCAGAAACCATTTATTTAATCCATAATGGCATCAAATGGGCACCATTTGTCGAGTCTACTATATGATTCAGCCAAGTTGTTTTCTAGATGGTTTCTAACCTTCCCTTCATGTTGCTCGATTTGGCACTGATCTACCATTGTTTCATTACCTGTGTCGCCCGTGTGTTGTCGGGGCCCGAAAGGGGAGCAAAGAATAGCAACACTGTTTACCTTTCACGCATGTCGTAAAAGGCGGCTAAGGAGGTTATGGGATGGAGTTGGCTGTCCCATACCATATAGGGTATATGACCCAAAGCCATGCTGAAGCCGGATGTGTCAGGCCGAAAGGCGCAGATATCGCAGCAATGCTGTAAACCATGACACAACGCATTCCGTTCTCCGGACTACATCCTGCTGATCTGCAGGAGTTTGAGAACGAACACAGAAGAAGAAGATTACCAGTGTATACTCTGTGTGAAGAATGATGGCATAGTGACATGCGCTATCAGCAGAAAGGTCTGTCTAAAAATATTACTTTGTAGTAACACAAATTGTATTCTTGCTAAACAGGAAAGAGTTGTATCTTTCATCCCAGCACATCCATTTACTGCATTTTTATTTATTCTACACGATGAATAACAAACGCATCAACCAATCCGTGGTTGCCTCTTATGAAATACATGGGAATTCACAGTATTACTCTTTGTATTCTCTTAGATCTTGGTAGCATAGGAAAGCTGGTAATTTCCTATTTCAATTATTTATCCTCCGATTATTTTTTTGCATTCATTCTCAAACTTCCGCTGGATCTCTCTTATATTAGGACAATAGTCCTACTAGATTTCCATCAGGGTGTAGCCTACAGACATATCGCATGCGGATAGACCAAGAAATGATGGGTTGGCATAATTGACTTAGTCACCACATTTTATTGCTTTCTCATGCTTATCTTAGCTTATGAAGGAGGAACACCATTATCATCATAAGCATGTTGTCTACTACTGTGGTTTTTTTCTTCTATACAACCACAACAAGCTCCTCCCTCTGAGGCCAGATGAATGGAACACCCTATGCGGAACAAAACAACAGCTCACAAACATATGCATATGTCAAACAATGGTATTGGGTCAAAAGGCAACTAACCAAGGTTTTTCTGTTGTATGGTTTGATGGACCACTATTGAGACCTTCCACATGAAGGAACAACCCTGATAAAACATGGACCAATTAGAACCAAGCCGACACACTTAGTCTTGTGGATATATTAGTGCAGTGTTTCCCAACATCTTGTTTACCATGTCCCACCAAAGTGTTTCTAAAGTTCTCATGTAACATGTACATATTTGTTTACTATTCAAAAATTGTATTATTCCCCCCCCCCCCCCGAATTGCTCCCCCTAAACAATCAAATTTCCCCCCTGTGGGGCATGGACCACACATGAAACACTGCATTAGTGCAAAACCTTTCATTAACCTCAAAGCATATATGGTAAGCATATATGAACAGAGCATACTTACACGTGGGAAGAAAAGACAAGTCAAATAATTGTATCTGTATCTGCGGCACTGAATTCTTTTATAGCAGGTGTTTAAATATGTGAGTTGATATAAATCAGATAATCATTTGCACATGTGTTGCGTAGGGCCCAAAGGGGGAGCAAAGCATAGCAAAACTTTACATTCCATGCATTAAGTAAGAGGCGACTAAGGGGGTTTAGGGGTGGAGTTGGGTGTTCTGTCTCAGGGTTGAAGTGCCACAGAAGCCATGCTGAAGTCAGATGTATCCGGCCAAAAGGTACAGATATCACAGCCAAGCTGTAATCCATAACACAACACATTCCGTTCTCCTGACTACATCCTGTTAATCTGCAGGAGTTTTCAGGGCAAACGAAAAAGAAGAAAATAATCATTCTTAAGCTGTAAGCTAAGCTATGTTTTAATAATGGAATATTTTTAACATCTCATATGAAAATGTTCTGTTTGTCTAGATCCAGCAGCGGAAATCTCAGGCCATTAACGATGCAGTTTCCAGGATAGCAGCTGCAGTTGAAGAATGCCAGACTAGACTGATTGGTGAGCTGGCTCAAAGTGCAGGACAGATGAATGTATTTAGGTCACTTCTGTCAGAGATTGAGACAATCACCGACAAAGCCACTTCCAATTTTTCGGAGAAGACGTGGGGGCGTTTCAAAACACAAGAGAAATATTGTCAGAAAATGTCTGAGCGTTTCTCCAATTTAGGCAAAGAATTGAGGAAATCTAGCTCTGATCTCTGTAACTGTTTTCAAGCTGATGTTTCCAAGTCTGAGATTAACCGTGTTGTCGGTGACATCGGCAAAATTATTCTCATAAAGAAACAATGGGATAATAACATATTTGCCAAGAAAAAGGATACTATTGCCAGTAATATAAAGTCTTTATTGGCAGACGACAGTGCTGGTATCTATCCCGACGATTCTGATTCTAGCTTGGAGGGAAGTTGCTCGGTTTCCTCAGATGGCATGGAAAACAATGGGGAAGTAACTGAGAAACAAGTGAAGAAACCACGCTCAGGAAGAGCTAGTAAATCAAAGAATTCTGTACAGAATAACAAACAAGCAGGAACCAAGATTAACAGAAACAATGCTAATATAGCTCAACCAGGACGAAGCAAAGTTAAGGCAGCCTCTGCCCCAGGAAGACCAAACTTTGGCCAGAATGCAGGTCCTTTTAAGAGAAATGCTCAAGGAGTACAGAGTGCAGTTGATAAAAGATCAGACCTTTTTCAATTCAAAGGAATTTCTAGTCCTCTAAATGTTCCATTTGGAAACCAGCCTGGATTACTAGGACACAGACCAAATGTCCTTCACTTACAGGGACCCAATCTACAGACCCCATTTGGATTCTCACAGTTTGTTACAGCAGGGCAGAAACAGCAAGCCATTTCCAACTTTAGAGCGAACCACAATCCTCTTTCAGCAGTCAATCAGTCGGGATTTGGTAACATGAATTTCAATTTCTCTGGGGCCCAGTCACGTGGATCTTTAGACTTTGCCCAGAACACTATGAATCAAGCAAGGAACAACCAAATGAAACAGGCCAGATTGTATCAAAATCAACAGGGAGATCAAACCAAGGGAAATAGGAGATCTGACAATCCCTTTGGAGTGAAACCTGGTTTGAATTACCAACTTCAACAGAAAACCAGTGGACCTGGATTTCTACAGAACCCTCAGACTGGTATTTTAGGTAATCATCCTCGTCAGGGAGATGGCCGCAGCAGTTTTGAACAGCAGTTGAATGAGATGGCTCAGAAGATACAACAGATGCAGCATGCGGCAAGTCATAACATTCAGCTTCAGCATTTGATGCGGGAGACTGAGAGACTTAAACAGCTTGTCAATCAGAAACAGCATCATAGCCAGCAGCAAGATCGATTCCAGCAACAATTCCAGGTTCTCATTAATTCTTTCATGCAGCAACAAAGACAACAACAATTTCAGGCACCACAATCCAAGATGGCTAGAGCAGTCCCATTTCAGAATCCTCAAAAACAACAGCAACACATCAGACATCAGCAGATGCAACAGCAGAAGAAACGCAAACAGCAAAAAAGCAAAGTCCATCAAGCAAAACAGGAACCACAGACACAGTCTTCGCAGCAGAACAATGAAATAGAGAAAGCACAGCAGGAGAGCAAGCCGGAGCCTCAGCATGAAACAGTGTTGCAGAATGGAGAGGGCAGCTTCACTCTGGAGGTTAGCACAGAAATTATCAGCAAGAACTCTAAGGTGACAAAGATCGGCACATTTAGTCCCCAGGCTCAAGGAGACAAACATAAGGCTGGTGTGAGTTCACTGGTGGTGATGGAACACATTAGTTGTGTTGTGGTTGTTGACATCATCAATAGTTGCCTGAAGCTGTACAATATTACAGTCACTGATTCTACCCCTCCCATGCTGTCTCACCATCTGGTCACTCGCCTAGAGCTATCACGACCTTATTACATGGGCAAACTGAATAAAGATATGATTGTTGTGAGTAGAGAAGGCAAACTCCTAAGTTTAGTTCGGGTGTCCAAGAAAAGGTTGGAATTCCTACACGATATCCGCACAGAGTCTCAGTATTATGGATTGGGTTATGTTCGAGATAACGTGATTGTGTGCGCTGCATTTACTGACAATAGGATTGACCTTCTCAGCATCCAAGATGGTAGTGCTCAAACAGCTACGCTGTTTACACAGTGCAAAGGTCCAGAGTTGGTTGTTGCCGTACCCAGCACTGGTAGTATCTTATACCTGGAACGGGTTCTAAACAAGACAGTTCATCTCAGAGGTATCTCACAACAGAGTGTTGTTGAATTCAGTACAGATTTGGAGTCCAGCCCTAAAGATGTTTGGAGTGTTGCTTCTATTTTTGACAAGCTAGTCTGCTGCAATAAACAAAGTGGACAGGTCAAGCTCTTTAGCAAAGATGGCGTGTTTTTGGCAGATATTATCTTCCCACCAGGAACAGTGAACCAGCCATTTGCTATGACATTTTGTGACGCAGGGCACATGTATATTGCAAATGACGGAGCTTGGGATGGTGAATATGATCATTATATTACCACTGACATTAATGTGTACTCATTTTCTTAAATCTGGCATCAGAAAAGGGCATGCAGTAACTAGCCGGCCTCATGAGCTTGCTATATTCAGCTAGTGCTTGAAGGATGCTTTCGTCGTTACTTTCTGTCATTTTTATGTTTGCTCTGTCTGCGTCTATTTCTTCAGAGAACTCTCATGTCTGTGGAAGTATTATTAAACATTCTCTAATTTTCAGTTTATCACTCACAATTAGGAACAAAAAGTTGGGATGGAGAACATTTGTTTAACACTTTACTGACCAGCAATATAGAGCATACCACTACCAACGGTGTTGGCAAATTATTTAGGCATCGACGTGCCGTCTTATGAAACCGAACTCGCGTGAGAGAGCCTTGAAGCTTTCTATGTGTCATAATGAATGTTTGCAATTTTAGTAAAGAATTTGAAAGCCCCAGAGTTATTTTGAAAGTGAAATCCTACTTATTATAATGCTTGGCGTGGATTTACATTACTTTTTTTGTGATTAATACTCATAAACATCAATAGACTGTATTTTATGGGTGCCATTTTGGAATAACATACTATCGATACTGGTGCGATATTTTTAGTAACACTATCGCTGCGGTTGCCATACTTCTGAAGTATTATAATGCTTATGACAATCATCAAAGTTGATCACCAAGAATTTGTAACGGAAATTCAATGACCGTCGAAACTGGTCAGTAAAGTGTTAATTCATTAAGACGTGACATTGTTTTATTTTTGTGTGTATATGTATTGTTTAAGGAGAATCAGTCCAACACATTGTAAAATTAAGCATTGCTTTGTCTTCTTCTTCTTCAGCATTCATTCTCAAACTCTCGCTGGATCTCTCTTGTAGCAGGATCATGGTCCTAACTAGATTTCCAGCAGGATGTAGTCCAGAGAATGGAAATACGTTGTAGTGCCGTTTTATTTGTGCAACTGATTGAAAACATTCATCTTCTATGGATTAATTTTTCTAAATTGCTGTAGATTATGCTGATGTATGTGAAGTATCTCGGTTGTCATGAATGCAGAATTGAAACATTAAGAACATTTAAGAGTTGTATGCCAAATAAGAATATATTAGTCCGAAAATCTGGCATATTTATGATGGGGAACAATATTCCAAGATGGACTTACGATTGTTTGAGTTTGTGCATTATTTTTTTCATTGGTTTTTTTTTAAATGATGTGTTTTTGGTACAATATCAATGTAATAGAAGTTTTTTAATAGTTTTTTTAAACTCTTAGTCTGTGTACCTGGTATACTGAAACCAAGGAGAGTGGTAGCTTAGTTGATATTGAGCTTGCTTACTGTCACCGGTTACAGTGTGCCAGGTTCGAAACTACGTCAAAACAAAAAAAACTCTGGGTCGTAATTTCTTGTCTGACATGATTATTCGACCCAGCTGTAAATGGATACCTAACGCATGCATTGGGGAAGGTAAAACAAGCGAGGATGGAAACTGACCACCCCCACCTAATAGCTGCTGCGGCTTAGTACATGAAAAATTATCTTCATTCCCGACTGAAAGTTGCTGTCATGGGACCTACCTTTACCCTTTTTACTGAAACCTAATTTGTATGCACTGCTTTTGTAGCATAGCTGAGAGGTCCAAGGTTCGACTCCCAGTAAGGGAATTTTTTTTCTGCCAGGTAAATTTTAAAACTCACAAAGAGTACATGACATTGTGACAGCAAGGGCATCTGACCTTTATTGCACAAGCCATGCGCAAACACCCTGCAATTCCTTGGCGTAAAACTGCAGTATTGGCAGTTCTTTGTGTGAAAAGATGCTGATTGGGGTTATGTTATGCAAAAATGGCGATGACTGAAGAAATGAGGCTATTGTTTCCTGTATAATTATTGTTTAAATTATGGCCTAATACACGGACACTTGTTTGAAAACAATGTGGAGATTGTTAGATGTATGAACGTTTATCCACAGATGATATGGGTCAAAGGATATGAACGCCACTGTATCAACAAATGGTGTACTGATTTCATCTAAATGGGTGACGAGTCAGTTTAATGGATATGGAATGTTACTGTTGATTTGTAGTTACATAATAAGTGCTGCTACTTTCAGCTTTCTGAAAGGGACTGGGCACCCATAGGCCCCCACTATTAAATAGACATAGTTTGTAAATCCAATTTTTGTCTATATAAACTGAATGCCTCTGTCATGTTTCTATTATGGCTTGTCTCAGATGCACCCATTCAGTGGAAGTTTCTGGCTGTTTGTAATGATACCATGTTTCACTGTGTGGTTGTCTTGTTGGTTTATGTTATGGTGTTCCTAGAGTACTGAGTTAGTGTGTGCATGGATGGTGTAATGTCCCACAATTTAATAATAACAATGCTCTGTTTATGAGTCCTTGAGCTGTTGGAAGAATTAGCATGGTCTGTCTATGAGACCTTGATTGTGTACAGCATGTTCCTGTGTGCGGGGCTGTTCGTTTTGATGAACAACTAAATGTATATTGTGTTTTATTCACCTGTTCTATTCATGTTGACAATGTTATGTGTGTTTGATCTGGACTCCAAGAAATGCTTGTTCAGACATTGTTGTGCTAGTATCACTGACATTTTTTAAAATAAAAGTACTCATCTGTCAATGAAATAATAGTGTACCCACAGTGTGCTTGTTTTGTTGAAGCCCTTATATAACTCTGATATACAGATAACATTCTGGTTGTATAAGGCATATGGTAGCAACTCAATCGCTATCTTTTAGCTAAGTCTGACAAGCTCGGCTTTGTTGCTGCAGCGAGGTAAACAGTATGTCTGAGATAACCAAGGTACCAGTTCACATCCCGCTGCAGGCAATTGTGCATACGAACCGTTCAGAAAGCAATGACAAATTACTGAATGTATTTATATTACCTAAGAAATCACTGCGACCAAATAATGCTTGGTTGATGGTTACATTCTGAATAGGATATGCAAGCAATCTCCGAATAGCCCAATGATGTGTCCTACAAGAGACAGTACACGAGCACGCAGATGAAAGAATGTGTTGTCCAAAACATGTATTTTTGTGTGTGAATGTATGTGTATATATATATATACAGTGTTTTTTTCTGGGGGTGCGCAGGTATGCACCTTCACCTTTCGTCTAAAATATTTTTAAAATGTAATTTAATTCTGCATCAACTTCATGTCCATACAAAATAATTATAATATGAACAACTCAAAAGCCCATGTCATTTAATTTTTGTCAGTTTATACACACACACACACATTTGCGGGCCCCCTCCCCCTTCTCTTCATATTTTTTATGGCAGGAAATAGTACTATACATTTGTGTATATACGCCACACCTTCCCCCACCTTTTCTCAAGAAAAAAATGCTCTGTGTATGTAAATATATGGCAAGGCGTGTTTCCATCGCAGATTACATATACCAGTCCAACTTCTTACTTGGATTTCATGGTGTTTTTTTTTTAATCTGTTAATTTTGTTCTATAAATGTGTGCATTATTTTTGTGTGCAAGCAATGATTGACTCAGCTGCTTTTTTGTATGGCTAGACATGATCTTTGAAGGACATATTGTTGTCATGCTGATTTGATCATACAGATGTGTCCACATTCTGTGAAGTTTTATAATTCTGCTTTGGGGGATGGGGGTTCACAAAAACAAAATATTTCATCACAGTAAATCAGGCATTCTCTACCTGGTGCTATATTAAGGGCAAGTGCTCACAAGCACTATCGATTACATGTGGGTGGTGCTTGCCCTCTGAAAAGGTTGAGAATCCCTGCAGTAAATGAACGCTAATCTTGCATTTCATAGATGACACTCTTTATTGTAACTACTTGTAATTTCTTCTGCGTTCGTTCTCAAACTCCTGCAGGATGCAGTCCGGAGAATGGAATGCGTTGTGTCATGGTTTACAGCATTGCTGCGATATCTGCGCCTTTCGGCCTGACACATTCGACTTCAGCATGGCTTTGGGTCACTGACCCTATATGGGATGGGACAGCCAACTCCATTCCATAACCTCCTTAGTCGCCTTTTACGACATGCATGGAAGGTAAACAGTGTTGCTATTCTTTGCTCCCCTTTTAGGCCCTAGCAACACACTGGCATTGTAATTTCTAGTCACTAGTATACAGGAGTAGTCTAGACTAGAGCTAATATTTTCATGTCAGCTGTAACCAGAATACTTGGAGAGGAGATGGGCACCACCAAGTAATCCTCTTCACCCACAGAAATGTCATAATGAATATTCAGCACAATAATAATGTGAATCTCCTCTTTAATTTTTGTTCAGGATCAGGCTGTGGAGTAGAATGTTTGTGTAGCTTCTGGATGGTTTATTAGAATTAGTTTATTTTCCATCATCCAGTCTTCTATCTCGTCACCTCTTTGATCCATATCGTTTTAGTCCCGGCAACTCAATTGTCCAGAGCATGCTGGGGTCAGAGTAAACGAGAGAGCTGACTTATTGGCAGGCAATGCTGCGAAAGACAGCACAATCCTGAGAAGAGATAAAGCAGATTTGATCCAGGCAGTAATAAATGCATTTCAAGATGAAGATATTAGTGAGGCTGAGAACATACACATACAGAGAATGTAAACAATTGGAGTGTCTAGAGGGGAAGGAAAAGTAAATCTTTGTGTAAAGTCCTAAAGATCACACAATCAACACCTGACCAGGACTTGTGTCTACATGCACTAGGATGGCTGCTGGATACACCACAAGTTGTAATATATGTATGCATGTCATGGACAATACATCGACAGGAGACTAGAAGATTAGAGGTGTCAGAGATGTGGTGTCTTTGGATAACTAGAAAAACTAATGAGGTGGTCAAAGTGTCATATATGAAATGGGTTATTTACTAATATCGGAAACACAATCTGTATTTGGATAACATAGTTACAGTGGGCAACAGGTAAACCTCCAGTGTCAGGAAGCAACCTGATACTAGAAATGCTTATAATAATGTGAGAAAATATTAGTTTGAGATCATGACTTTGCAGTAGGCAATGATACTAGAGATAGAGAGTTATGGACATCTGTGATCACCTACACCAGCTGGTAAATGCACAGAAAGTTTGTTAATAAACAAAAAGTGACTATAAACATTGTATGCTGTGAACTAGATCCGGTGGAAGAAGTGACTATAAACATTGTATGCTGTGAACTAGATCCGGCGGAAGAAGTGACTATAAACATTGTATGCTGTGAACTAGATCCGGTGGAAGAAGTGACTATAAACATTGTATGCTGTGAACTAGATCCGGTGGAAGAAGTGACTATAAACATTGTATGCTGTGAGAACTAGATCAGGCATTCTCAGCCTGCTGCTTGGTGCTCAAGCCATGACAGTTAAAAGGTGCTCCAGAGCACTGATGATTACTTGTGGATAGGGCTCACTGTCTGAAAAAGTTGAGAACCCCTGAACTAAATAATAGTTGCTGGTCCAACAGTTGATTTGTTTCTATTTTTAATCAGATATTATTTTCTGTCCAACTTCAAGAATCTTAAGACTTGTTTGTTAACAAATGATTATCAATGTCATTTGATATTTATGTTAATTTTTCACTGTGATTGCATTTGTTGAATGGTTTTTAACATCCCAAATGATTGAAGTTTTTAACATCCAAAATGATTGATGTATACAATCTATTATCCTCCCACAACATCCGTGTAATGTTGCAATGGATTCTCGGACATTCATAGCAGTGAAAAGACTGGACCAACTAAGCGAAGAAGGGTCTTGCTAAATTGCAAGTTTTCTACAACATTGATAGATACTGATTTATTGGTAGCATATCTTATACAGGGTGTAGTGATTTTCTAGGCAATATAAATATGTTATCAGTAGTTTGTCATTGCTTTCTGAATAGTCCGGATGCACAATTGTTTGTGGTGGGAATAGGTGCTGATAAATAATTGTTAAAAAGCTCATTTATATTAATGTTCAGTGATAACATGGCAATGAAATCATAAAATCTTTGATGACATTTTTTATCAATGGAAAGTACCACACTGAAAAATTCCAGTGTCTGGTCAGCAAAATTTCACATAAAAAGTTATATTCACTGATGCCAATAGTCATCCGCTGGCAGTGTTCTTCTTGTTTGCAGTTGAACATGTCTACACAACAAGTCTGGTTTTCTGGATAAATATTGTTGTATTTGAAAGTTACTCATGTTGATAAACATGTGAATTTACTTTTTCTGAATATTTTATCAACGTTCTTCACTGCTTTGATTGGTGATCCATCAATATCTACCTGTATTCATGCTTCTCTGGGGAACATATCTTCAATTATGTTGCATGCTTTTATTTTGAAGAGTGTTCGGTTCTCTCATAGTGTAAGTGTTGTTGATGCTGGTTCTGATAGTCAGATTTTGATCCATGAAACTGGCAAAAGTATTGCTGTTATTTTTTTTGGTTATGTCTGGTTGTTCTTCCTTATATTCTCTGTTGAGTTTTTTTTAATCTGTGAATAAAACTGCTGTTCTTCATTGGGTGTGCTGGCATGATCTGTCCACTGCAGTGAGACTCATTTTTAACAGCTTTTGTCGTCCACTGCAGCGAAAATGTTAATATTTCCTATATTGAAACGAAGAGAGGCTTTTCGCAGAAGTATAATCAAAGAGGGTATGACTGGATCTCAACAACATACAAGATCTACACATAATGGTATCACTATTGAACTATGGCACACTGGTAATTTCATTTCCCCATCACACAGTGTGTCCACGCACAAAAAATAAAAGTTATTCATTTCATCACAGACTCCAGTCACTGTGCCGACATAGATATACTGATTGACTCTATTTAAGCACATCCATAGATTTAAGAAACAGACAATTTTAGCACACCGAGTCTCCAACCATAACATTGTTCTTCTGTGTTTGTTCTCAAACTCCTGCAACTGCCCAAGATGAATTTGTTGGGCCATTGGCGCAAATAAAACGGCGACACAACGCATTTCCATTCTCTGGACTACATCCTACTTGAAATCTAGTAGGACAATGGTCCTGCTACAAGAGAGATCTGGCACGAGTTTGAGAATGAAAGCTGAAGAAGTAGAAAACACCTGCAAATTAACAGGATGTAGTCTGGAATGTGTTATCGCTGCTTACAGCTTTGATGCAATATCTGCACCTATCTGTCTGACCACATCCGACTTTGACAAGGTTTCTGTGTATTTTTACCCGTAGCCAACTTCATCCCATAACCTCTTTAGTTGCCTCTAGTGACGTGCATGAAATATTTAATATGTTGCTCTTTTTTTGCTCCCCTATCAGGCTCTGGAAACACAGATCTCTGTTCATACTCACAAGATAGCCTTGCTTGAGGGACTCAAGAATGTTCTATCAAGGTTATGACGACTTTTGACATGCAGCAATGGATAATGTTTCTGCTTCTACATGTGATGGTGCTATCTGTCATAGATTATGACATCGGCATGCTAACACTGTCACAGACACAGGAATATAGATTGGAAAAATGAGAGGTGTACTAGAAATAATCCCATCTCTGTAATAAGATTTCTGCTTGATATCTCCAGTATTGGAGTGTGACTTCAGGTAGTGCAGGTTAGGTCGTACCGTAAAGTAACAATACAACAACCACCCATTACACCATCATCTAGATGAGTCAAAGGGAAAACAAATCATGGATGACAGAGACTGAAGACACTGCGAAGAGTATGTGAATTAGAAGAAATAGGGAATGGATGGCGGTAGACACTGAGAAATCACTGACTAAAGTAATAATACAACTAGATAAAGCGTGTCGGAAATGGACTGGTGTCAGGGCCCATGTTACAGTGCACAAACTAGCCCAGCTACACTCGAAACCACAAGACATAATTATATACACAGAGGACTCTGTTAACAGAAGTACAAATAAAAGCGGTTGGGGTTTTGTTGCCTACAGAAACGGCGTGAAGTTGGTTGAGAAATCTTCTGCACACTCCGTCACATCGAGGATGGAGATGGAGTTACAGCAGCACTTAATTGGTTGATAACTGATACATCCGCACATGCGGTAATACTCACAGACTCTGAAAGCATGCTGCGCAAGATAGAAAAGTACATGTTGAGAAAAGAGTGTTTTGATATATTGAATAACTAAATTGTCCAGAGTATTACATGGATATACTGCTATGGTCAGAGGAAACGAGAGATCCGACTTATTGGCAGGCAATGCAATGATCGATGGCACAATGCTTAGATGAGATAAAGCAGACTTGATTAAGGCAGTCATAAATTCATTTCAAAATGAAGAAGAGGTTACAGAGGCTGAGAACGTACACATACAAAAATAATGTCAGAAAGGGGAGTGTCTAGAGGTGAGGGAATGAAAAGTAGTTTTTTTTAGAAAGACCCAAAGATTGTGTAATAGACATCTGACCTGGACTCTTGAGTCTACATACAATGGGATGGCTGCTGGAACGGAGCACTTGTGGAGTGCTCTGATGCTAGTTAATAATCAGGAATGTTCATACAAGATAGCCCTGCTTGAGGGACTCCAGGAATGACCTAAAATGAATTGCAGTTCACTGATGCTACTCTTATTGTAATCTTCAGCGTTCATTCTCAAACTCCAACTGGTCCTCCTAGATTTCCAGCAGAATGGAAATGTGCTGTGTTGCCGTTTTATTTGCGCAAATGGCCCGATACATACGTCTTCGGTGGGATTGTAATCTATCTGACTTACAGAAAAGTATATTAGAGTTCAGTATGTTACTGTTCTTGTGGCCTGGTGATTGACAAAGGGAATCATCAGTCTGGAATATAGCACTTATCACTCCTGTAGTGACTGATTCAAGTTGTCTCCAATTGTGTTGAAGTTATACAAGATCATATGTTGGCTTGTGTGTGTGGTTGTATGGGAGTCCTTTCAAATAAAATAAAATTTGTTTTCCATATTTATCAGGTGTAAGTATTCCTTTTTTTCAAATTCTGATGTTTCGAAGTAAATCTAGGACAGTCAGAAAAATTATATAGAAGCAGCAGAGATGTAGTCATTTAACGGTCGAAATCGTGGGTTATTTATACATTACCGTAGAGGCCGTTCTCGTCGGATTAACACATGGCTATTTCGGTTGATATCTGTTACAGGTTCCATACGAATAGACATGCTAAATTTAGCGCTAACGTGTTTACGGGTAATGGCGGCATCCAGTATTGTTTCTAATAATACTCACGTGAAAGACAGGTAATGGAGTCCTACTGAATGACGACTAACTACCACTAACGGATGTAAATATGGTACATACAACAAAACAAAAAATATAATCATACAAATGACAATACACAGGACAGATGTCACATACACATGTCCTGTGTATTGTCATTTGTATGATTATATTTTTTGTTTTGTTGTATGTACCATATTTACATCCGTTGGTGTTAGTCGTCATTCAGTAGGACTCCATTACCTGTCTTTCACGTGAGTATTATTTTCAATTATGTTCTACTAGCAGTACCACCTTCTATTGATTATTGTTTCTGAACTGCGCAAGGTTTATTATGGCTTTCAATTTCCGTCACAACTTGGTAAAAATGGACCTACATATGATTGAGATGAAATTGATAATTTTTCAATGGAATTCTAGAGAACGTGAATGAAAAGTGTAGTAAAAATACAAAGCCCCAGGACAAATGACACCAGTCTTCAGAAACAAAATGTAGATTTAAACACCAAAATAACACTATTCAAAACAATTACTGTACCATAGCTGTGTTACTAATAACTAAAGCCAAACATGGACAACGACGGCATAAGATAAACGTAAACTTGTGACAGTTAAAATGGCATGCTTGCGCAGAATCCTAGAAATACCACTAAGAAACAGGATGAGAAATGAAGACATCCAATCCTGGAATGTATTAAGAGAACAGATAAAATGGTTTGCACACATTAGCAGACAGCATACCACAGATAGCTATACTACACAGATACAGTGAAGGCCGACCACGAATATGATGGACCACCGAAGTAAAATAGGCAACAACTCCACAATATACTCAGCACGCACTAGGGCCATCTCCAGAAACTCTTCTGGCGCTTAAATGCAACAAAGAGTTTAGCGAATAGATATAGTGAATAAATAAGACTTGATGGGGTAGTAGTTCAGTATTTAGTTGGCCTAGGTGAAATTGGCGGCGATATGTAGTGTAGGCCTACTTGATGACGTGCACGTCCCTGCCACACCATAGACCTAATTGATGATGTGCACATCCCTGCCACACCATAGACCTACTTGATGACGTGCACGTCCCTGTCACACCATAGACCTAGTAATGATTGAGAATAGTCAACACAGCTGATCTATTCCAATATTGATCAATTTCACGAGAAATCAGATCCTGCAAATGATATTGATTGAGATTGCTTATGAGATTAGGACTAGTGTTCACCATGTCTACGTAAGTCGTCCTTTTGTGTACGCGCAGAACAACTGTTGCTTATGCTGGAATCAAAAGTTTCAGAAAAGCAAGATCCATTTTGGACCTTGTTTCACCAGATATCTGGGGCATTCTTTATGTGAACTAGGTCATCTATTTGGAGTAGTTATCAGTTACATTCTTCTGCGTTCGTTCTCAAACTCCTGCAGATTAGCAGGATGTAGTCCGGAGAACGGAATGCGTTGTCATGGTTTACAGCATTGCTGCGATATCTGCACATTTCGGCCTGACACATCCGACTTCAGCATGGCTTTGGGTCACTGACCCTATATGGGATGGGACAGCCAACTCCATCACATAACCTCCTTAGTTGCCTTTTACGACATGCGTGGAAGGTAAACAGTGTTGCTATTCTTTGCTCCCCTTTCGGGCCCCGGCAACACATGGGCGAAAATATAACTTATTCGTCTGTAGCACTTGTGTACAAAGTTGGAATTTCTCTTTCCGTGTCTGCTTTGAGTGTCCAGCTTTCATATCCGTATAAAACTATACTTAGCACTAGCGATATGACTAGATTTATCTTGACTGTAATACTCATTATAAAAATATATGACCAGTCCAAAGACAACATCAATCTCTTCGGAAGGAATGTCCAGAGTACCATCTTTATACAGAACATGCTCAATCTAGCAGCCACCTGCATAGAATACATAACAACCTCACCCTATTCGTCTCCATGTAAGATTTGTTATATTGTTGATCGTTTGTTTGTCCTGATGAAGGCTTTTTAGTCGAAACGTCGTCTGTCCCTGTATCTCATTGTTAGGTTGTTTTATGTTTTATTTTGGTAACACATCTACCTATTTTTGTTTATCTTGGCATTTGCCCTGTGTTACTCCAGGCACCTACTTCCTGTTTATGGTTGTTACCCTACACTGGAACATTTATCCCTTGCCGGATCTCATCCTTACGAAACTCTCAACCACCGCATTTCTGAATGTCGAACGCGAAATGATAATATAAAAATGCCCCCCCCCCCTCCAAGGGCCAGGTAAGTGGAACAGCCTATATGAAACACAACAACAGCTGACAAACACGTGCATATATCTCAAAAAGGCCATGAGTCAAGGGGCATGACCCCATGGACCGCTGGATCAGTTACCAACCAACTTAAACAATGTTCGCGGTAACATGAGACAGACTTGCACCCTGTTGATCTATAAACAGTGAACTGAAAATTCTAGAGGGACTTACTGAAGTTTCTCGGTGACCATGTGCTGAATGTGGCTGCAGTTGGTAGGTAGTTAATTGGTTTATCTCTCTTTTGTAGACAACAAAGTCCAATTAGGCCATATCAAGATATACTACCATAAAATATTGGAAGTAACAAAGACCCCATACAATATAAATAATAGCTGCAGGTCTAATGATTCAGAACGGAGTACATTGTGTCAAGGTTTAGTTACAAATAACCTGCGATATTTGCTCATTTCAGCCTGACACATCCGACTTCAATATTACGTATGATCACTTGAGTCTATGGGATTGGACAGACAACACAACCCTCAGCCTTTCTTTGTCTTCTACGGCATGAACGGGAGTCACAGTGTTGCTATTATCGTCTCTGTTAGCACCTGACAACACAAAGATGAATTCTGTATGAAATGTGGCACATGTATGGGAACCACTAAGTCTTAATTAGTGTGTTCGGCCAATGAGCCAAGAAACACAGGACCGTACATTACCTTAAGAGGGGGGGGGGGGGTTTACCTAAAACAAGTAATTTGTCTTTTTTTCGTGCGTAACTTTCATTAATGACATAAAATTTGAAGACATTATATTTTTGTGAAAAATCACGAAGTGAGGGTTTTTTACAGACCTTTTTGACTAAGTTCCTAGTACTAAAATCATATTCAGATTTGCTAAGGAAGGGGGTGGGTTGAACACCAGAAAACATTTTCCTTATCTAAGTGCCTACATATCTTACTCCATCTGCTGAGGAAAAATAAGTAAAGACCGTGCAAGATGAAATTCTCCATAGGAGACTTCAAGTCTCAAATCGTACACGCTAATTATAATGCAAAGCGGTGGGTAATTTGTGTTTGTGGTCTTTTTTTGTTTTTTTTTGTCAGTTTCAGAGACTGTGGCTGAGTGGTATAGAGCACGTATGTGACAGTCAAGGTGCCTGGTTTGAATCACGTCACAGGCAATTGTGCATCTGGGCTGCTCTGAAAACAGTGGGAAGCTATTAAACGTATTTATATTGCTTAGAAAATCACCACGGCAAAAACAAATGCTGAGATGATCACCACATCCTAAATAGGATATGTTATCATTTTTTTTTCGCAGACTTATATATCACTATTTATTTGTATATTAAACAAATTATATACTAGAAGTCGCCCGTGTGTTGCCGGGGCCCGAAAGGGGAGCAAAGAATAGCAACACTGTTTAATTTCCACGCGTGTCGTAAAAGCCGACTAAGGAGGTTATGTGATGGAGTTGGTTGTCCCATCCCATATAGGGTCAGTGACCCAGAGCCATGCTGAAGTCAGATGGGTCAGGACGAAAGGCGCAGATATCGCAGCAATGATGTAAACTATGACACAACGCATTTCGTTCTCCGGACTACATCCTGCTAATCTGCAGAAGTTTGAGAACGAACGCAGAAGAAAGAAGTTATACTAGAAGTAAATGTATGGTATGGATGTTAAGTTAGCACGAGAGAAGAAAGGACAAGTGGAGTGTTGCCAGTCTTGCAGTTTTCCAGTCCTATTGGGCTACTTTGTAAATTACTGTTTGTTCGTGTTTCGCCATGGCCCGAATTGGTAGCAAAGAATATTAATACAGGTATCTTCTGCCAGGAATATCGTAAGAGGTGACGAAGAAGATTTTGGGGATGAAGTTGGCAGTTCTATCCAATACAGGGTCAAAATGATCCAGAAGCCATTGGATGTTTCAAACCGAACGGCGCAGATATTGGAGCCAAGCTGTTAACCACGACACAACATATTCTTTTCTCTGGACTATACCCTATTAATCTGCAGGAGTGTGAGAATGAACGTAGGAGAAGAAGAGTGACAGTTTTAGCGAGGTTTGCGCTACTTTTTGGTAGTTACTTATTTGATCAGCAGTGTTGCGAGTTTCAATTCTTTTTCTTCCCTGTGTCATGTCTTCTTCTGTGCTGTGTCTGCATAGAGGATATTAGTGATGGGGGCTGTGGTAATAATCATTGTTTTCACAGATCTGATAGGGCAGGACATTCAATGTTGTTTTTTACATCGTTTTGGTGGTAGTTTGGTAAGTTTTGTCAGAGCGAACTGTCAACACTGAGCTAGTATCGGTCTCGCATTGTACACGAGATCTCGAGAGATGAGCCCACTTTTTGTTTGATCGGCCGCCACCTTATCAATCGCGCGCTCTTTTAGTCTGCACTGGAGGCGAAACTTAGGAGGCCTTATACCGGTCTTTGAATAGTACGTTTTATTTACTTTCATTCTACAAAACTTGTGCCAGATATTATACATTTTTTGCTAATAGTAATGTCATCTTATTCTCCACATTAAGTTTACAGGAGCAGTATTTTTGCAAGCTGATAACTCGTTTATTGGCGTCCTTCGTCATAATTCACGGCGGCCGTTTCCACCATCTTTCAGTGTCCGAGATGCAAGCGTTGTTTAATCACTTCTGTTTTTGTAATTTGTAATATATAGTAGTAATTTTTAAAGTGAATAATGTTTGCAAAAATTAGCGTCGATTTTGCATGCTAGATTTAGTGCAACGAGCTGATTTTAAATGAAATCTTCACTCCCGTCAGTTTTTAATAGAAGAACCGCCAAAATGATCCAGCTTGCGATGCCGCGAGTGCGTGTCTAAAGCCCGCACTGTAGGCCTAGCTATATACTGCTATAGGAACATTTAACATTAACATGGATGCTCTCTGATTTCATTGACAGTAAGAGTTGGTAGCGGTAGGATATTTTATTTATTATTTTGATTAGCAGTTGTAATAATTATATAGACTTAAATATCCAGAGACAGCTATATTTCAGTTATATATTTTTTACTTAGTTTAACTATTTGTTGTTTATTTTATTATTAGCCTAAGGCTAAGTAGGACTAGTAGGAGGCCTAATTTATTTGGTAGTACCAGACCTGAATAGAATACCTAGTACTTAAATTGTCTAGACTAGGGCCTAACTTCTAACTGATCTGATGTATTGACTAGCTTCTATAGGTCTATCTATGTTTGGTTAGTTTTTAATTGGATAAAAATACAAGAGTAGACTGAATAATTATTTAGACAAACTCTAAGATAGAGATATAGATTAAGATAGGGGTAGGCCTAGGCTTTGAGAGACTAAATACTTTTTAACTAGGCCTATTGCATAAGTGTAGGTCTATATATAATTATAATATATAATATAATTATAATAGATTTAATAGCCTGGATTAGTGCCTAGACCTATGCATTTCAATAAACATGCTTTAAAAAAAAGATTGAGAATGTATCATTCTCAATCTTATTTTAAATTTGAGACAGTGGTTGATTGGAGTCTGAAGCAATCTAATCCGACAATTTCATAATTGTGACTGGACATGCCACTGTCCAAGGAAATGATTGAGCAGACTTGTGGTAGGGTGATAATGAAGACTGGACAAGCAATGTATCAAGCTGATGTTCTCAATGCTGACTGTTATATCTTAGGCCAAGGAGATAGCCTAGGACGAGCAACCAATTTAACAATAAATACTTATGAATCTATAACTCTGAGCAGGCTACAGGAACATCATGTCAAGAAGGGGTGTGGCTAAATAATAAATGGCATGGATGGCCAATTTCTAGTATAGGTCTCCGTTTTGACCTTTATTCTACTTTCGAGGTATTACCTAACCTACTTTGCAGCGTTAGATAAGTTACATAAGGAAGGTTATAGATTTTAGGGGGGTGGGGTGTTTGAAGGATAGGAATAAGTTTATAGATTGGGGGGGGGGAAATTAGAATTTGTATTTAGAATTAATAATTAATTATCGTCTGCGGCGTGATATGTGATGTCACAGCATCTATCGTTATGATTGGTTTTCAAGGGAAATCCACTAGCGTTATTGTAAACAGTGCTCTATTTATAGCCCAGCAGAGACCTATACTAAAAATTTACCAATGGCTTTAAATACTTTATGCAGGTAACCAAAGGAGACTGGTAAACAGAGTAGGTGGTCAGTCTCTACATGCTGAGGGATATCTTGAGATCCAATCACATGTGGATCAATGGTTTGATATGCAGTGAGACCCCTTTCAACTAACTAGTCTATCATATATGCCCATATATGTCTCTGGGTCTTATAAATTAAAAAAAAAAAATGTGCATATTTTCATGTAGTATTCCCTTTTATTCATTAGGTTTTTTATAACCATTTTGTGAAGAATTTTTGGTCTGATGTGTCACATCTTCAAAGTGGGTGTCCATCTTTTATTTATTAGCCCTTGAATCATGGTCAGAAGACGGATGCATTGACTCAAATCAAATGGCGACTCAACACATTTCCATTCACTAAAGTACATCCTGCTGGAAATCTAGTAAGAACATTGTCATGAGAGATCCAGTTGGAGTTTGAGAATGAACACTGAAGAATCCTAGTTCAATTCTGTATCTTGAGTCCGTTTTATTGCTATTACGTCTGCTCGCTTAACCTTTAGGACCCAGAATCACAATTAGGCAGAAGCAGTTTTTGGTAAAAATCTGATTACGTCCACTGTTACAAGCTATTAATTGTATACTGTTTACATATTTAACTAGTTGACGTCACTGAGTTCCACGAGAAAACTAGAGAACCAATGAAATTGACGCAGGCTGTGACGTCACATCTCTGCTGACCGCCAAACGATTTTATGCGCGGCAGACATTTAAAATAAAAGATCTATTTGATGGCGGATTTCATTGGTTTACTAGTGGAATTCCATAGACGCCTAGCTAAAAATGTAAACACTGTGAAATGGTACAATATGAAACACTTACCTTAGTCACCTAGTACCTTGGCGGATAAACTTGTTTTCCATATACTATGGTAAACTTGATGTTTGTTTGTTTTGCATTCGCTCCATTGTAACCATCACGGGTGTCCGTGCGATTTCCGCAGGGAGCGTGATTACGTTGTGCCACCGTTATGCACCTTGTAGGCCTAGCACATCCAATTTCGGCCTGTGGTAAACTTGATAAATTAAAACGTTTTCACTTTTCAATACCTGCGTCAAAAAGACAACTTTTTTCCCGCTGACGTTTGCCCAGATCCAAATTGCATATACGCCAACTGATCAGATCAATTCTTGACTCGTGATTTATTTATTGTACAATATAAATAAAGAATTGAAAGACCTGGCATCACAAAGACAGAAATGGAAAGCTTATGGTTTCTGCCTATGCCCTGGAGGAACATAACATAACAACATAAATAAATTATAGTCAATAGGTGTACGAAATATAACAATTATGTGGGGGGGAGGGATGCTGAATTTCAGTTATTATTTTTATATAACCAAAATCAGCACCCCCACACCATCGCGCCACTTGACCAACAGGACTCCAATGCCCACCATTGTCGGTTCCCAACCAGCGATTCCAAATTTCCACCCGAACCGTGATGTCACGATTCCAACCTCCAAGAACCCGCCAGCTGTGTGTCAAATTTCCACGTGAACCGTGACGGCACAAGCATTGAACTTTTCGAGGAAATACCTCGAAAGTAGGTCAATAAATCCAATGGTGGACGAATCAAATTTCTGCCCAGTTTTCTCCTAGGGCCCGGCTTTTTGTGTTGCAAATGTGCATTACTTTTGGTGGGTGTTTGAAAAAATGCAATAACTTTTTTGTTTTTTATAGATTTCTAAATAATGTTTGTACATGTAAATAAAGAAGTGAATAATGGATATAATTGTATTTTTGTGTTTGTTGCATGTGTGATATGACATATGTGAACATTTTGTGAAGATGAACATTTACAGAGCTTTACTTGAACAATGGGTGAAATATATATGTTGTTTCATAATCCAAACTAATATAATATGAACTGAATAAATTAATGGTTGGTTGCTGATCCAGCGGTCCGTGGGCTCATGCCCTTTGACCCAGTGCCATTGTGTTATATATGCATGTGTTCGTGAGCTGTTGTTGTGTTCCGTATATGGTGTTTCATTTATCTGGCCTTGGGGGAGAAACTTTTTATGACACCATTCACTGCTGAACATTAAAAAAAGTGGTCACATTTTATAAGGATGAGTGCACAGCCAGCAAGCATCCTTTAGTGCTGACAGTGTCGTGAGAAAAAAATAATTATTGCTGCATGTCTTTTCTTTATTTCTTTCTTTTGATTTATCAAATAATCCCCATGGATTACAGATTTTGCAGGTCAACGGACATTGCACCGTTTTCCTTTTGTGGCTGGTTCCTAGGCCGTGAGAAATGCTGGGTATGCTGTCAAAGAATATGGGTAGACAAATCTGACAGAAAAAAAATGATGTAATAGTTATCCCAGGGGGTGTATTCTGCACACCTGGCAGGAAATGATCCTTGGATACTGTCACACTGGAATGTCGCCATTCGGGGACAAAACACACACATCCTCCCAAACCATATATGTGAGACAAACTATACTAGTTCGTCATGTCACCTGTTAATTAACTCAACTGAGGAAAATCTGCACTATTGTCAGACATGCTACACGCTGTAAAAATAGATTACTTCAATCATCATTATTAAACTTACCTATGTTGACCGTTGTATCTTCAGTCTGCATCAATTTGAAGATATGCTTATTTATATTGGCAGCTATTGACTATACATCCCATATGTTGACATGACTTCATTCAATACGGTTAGTGCAGTAGACTGGAATCCTTTTATTCTATAGTGCATATGTTATTTTCCAGCAAATTATTATATTGAGCACTATAAAATCCCCAATTATTATTATTGTTTATAGGGCCTACTGTATATATATAGCAAATTTCTTTGATTATATTTTGATGATCTGGGCCAATGAGGACATTCGACAAAACTGGTACCACCCCAATCTTGGAATATATTAAGAGACATTAAATGATTTGCACACATCAGCAGACTACCATCAGACAGCGTACCACAGCAAGCTATGCTACACAGATACAGTGAAGAGGTCGACCGCGAAAACGATGGACCACTGAAATAAAAGAGGCGACAAATTCCACAATATACTCAGCACAGAAGAGAGCCGTCTTCAGAAAACTCTTTTACCCCTGACAGGCAATAAAGGGTTTAGCAAATAGATAGAGGTAAATCTGGGCCAAGTATTAGTGGAATTTATTTATTTTCTTCAGGTACTGATTTACACATACAAAATGCCCAAAAGGAAGGCTGCTGCTACCACTGCTGCTGCTGCTGCACCAGAGACTACTGCTGATGCAGAGACTCCTGCTGATGTAAGATGTTCATCATTTTAAGTGTTTACATATTAAAAGTACTAAAAGGTTGCTGGTTTGAGCAAGATAGTTTTTATGTCAGGTGTCTTGGCAATGCTTAACATTTGATTTGAAGTAGTTTATTGCAGGCCAGCCTGTGTGTTGCTTCTTCTTCATCTGCGTTCAGCATCTGTGGTCATATATTGTCAGGTCTGTCGTAAAGATGAATTCCACCGTCTTCTCCAGCTCAGAGCGGCAGCCCCATAGCTTTTGCCTCAAGTCTGTATCCTCTGGCCAGGTCTGCTGTCTCTGCTCTTTGTATGTTGGACAGTCCTGAAGTATGTGTTCTGGAGTCTGGGTTCCGGATCCACATGGACATTCATCTGTGTATGAGATCCTCAATCAGTAAAGGTAACCCAACTGTCTGCAGTGGCCTGCTCTAAGACGAAATATTGTGGTCTGTTGATATCTTTGGAGATGGAGATGTTTTGCATTATGTTTGTATTCCACTTCCATTTGTTTCTTCCACTTTCCTGTGTATGTGTTGTGGGTGTCTGTGTTGCTCCATTTCGCTTCCTGCCTTTGACAGAGCATCCGCTTTCTCATTTCCCATGATTCCACAGTGTGATGGTATCAATTGAAGGGCAGTAACTGATGATTTTTGGATCTGTCTTAGCTCATGTCTGATGTTGTACAGAAGGCTTTCATTTCTGATGTTCTGGATTGATTCCAGTAGGGATCTGCAATCTGTGAATATGGCCATCTTTTTGGTCTTGGCAGTCCTGGTTCAGTGAAGGCTTTCAGTGCTTGATGGAGTGCAGCTACTTCTGCTCTAAAGTTAGAGGAGTATTTCCCGATTGGAAAAGCTTTTGATATTGTCTTCCCATCTTTGAGTCTTATAAAAATTCCACCTCCTCCATTCCTTACTGCTCCTTCTGCCGATCCATCAGTGTAGACGTGTGTCCATTCCTTGGATTGTATTTTATTTCTATCATCTCCAGTGTCAATGCTTTTAGTTGAGGTGGAGTTTGGTATTCCTTATTAATTATTCCAGGAATCTGTATTATTATGGAGACTATTGCCTGGCTCTTCAAAGTCCGTTAGTGTTTCAATTTCATTTGAGAGGTTTGTGAGGATATGTTGATGGAGATGGTTGGAGATGTGACAGAAGCTGGTCCTCTTCAGCCTGCTTGCGGTTGATCTAGAAATTTGCGCATGCATCTGTTGGTTTGGCATGCGCTTAATTTTTTCCCTTTGAACAAGCACTCTTTCTTCTCTTCTGTCATCCAGTGGGCGGTAGTTTACATGTTTTTCCATTGCATGGATTGGAGTGATTTTCCTCTTTCCTGAGATAAGTAAAATCCTGCATTTTGTACTTTAGATAGGCGATCAGTATGTTTTTGATGCTGATTCCCAGGCTGTCATTCCATATTCTACTATAGGTCTGACTATACCCATGTAGACTTTTCGGAGAATACTTCCATTTGCTCCCCAGCTTGTGCCTGCAAGTTTCTTTATCAAGGATATCCTCCTGGTTGCTTTTTGCTCAGTGGTTATTAGGTGTGGTTTCCAGGTGAGTCGCTTGTCTAGTTTGACCCCTAGATATGTAGGGTTCTCCACATGTGCTTACTCACTTCCATTTCTTTTTAGATTTGCTTTTTCTTGGTGGATTTGAAAGTGAAAAGTTGGTTGTCACAGTTTTGCAGAGGTTGATCTGGACTCCCCAGTCAGTCGCCCATTCTTTTAGGGTATCAAGTGTGGTCTGCATTCGATTTTTCGCAGTGGATAGGTTGTCTGCCACACTCTAGGCAGCAAAGTCTTCTGCACGAAGAATGTTGGTGTATCGTCTGGCTGGTTTATTAGAATTAGTTTATTTTCCATCATCCAGTCTTCTATCATCACCCCTTTGATCCATATCCTCGTAGCCCCAGCTTGGTGAGTGGCCATTGAAGTCACCCACTATTAGGTGACTCGATTCCTCTATATTTAGTTTACAAAGTTCCATTTTGATGGCAGGACAGCTGTAGCAGTTTGTTATTGATATTTCTCCACCAGGCAGCAGCAATTTTACTGTTATATGTTCCAGTTCTCCGGATCTTTTTACTTCTGCTGCTGGTATTGATGTTTTTAGAAACGTCAGTAACCTCCTTTGACTATTTTGGGTCGATCTTGGCGGAAGGACTCATAACCCCGAATAAAGAATCTCTGTGTGTCCTTAGGTACGTCTCTTGTATGCACATTATGTCAATCTGGTTTTTCCCTCAGGAATTCCTGTAGCTCTGGCTGTTTCGCACTCCTTCCGCATTCCACTGAGCAACTCTGAGGTATTTGGTTTGGTCAGTAGCACTACTCTGCTTTCCTCTGACATCTAGGTTAGCAGAGGCACCGGTCGCTTGGGTGGGCCCTTTCGAGGCAAAGAGTCGGCTCCGCTCCTCTCTGGTTTAGCTGATAGGAGCAACGCCATGATGACAGGGTTGATTGTCACATGACCAAATTTCTGTAAAAGCATGTGTGCCCTAATTTATGCCAGTATCTGCGCCATCACTGGTTAACACACTCCGTCTTTGTCAGGCTGGGTTGTGATTTTTGTCTGGGTTGTCTCCCCATGCTTTTCCATCTCCCAATGGTGATTGCAAGGCAGCAATTGTGGGAAAAAAGGGAAGAAAAAATATCCCTCCCTCCCCCAGCATGCTCCTGACTTGGACTTAATAACCCCATGGAGCTTATAGCGGCTCATACTCGCTTGAAAAACTGCCCATGATTAGACACATGGGGTATTTCAGTGTGGATATCAGCGCGGCCTGATATCCCGGCCTAGTAGGCAGCAGCACCGGTTTGGTCCGCGGCTGCTTAATTGCAGCTGACACTACATATATGGAGGCCATCCACCATCGCCACTTGTGGACACGCCTAGTAGGGGTCGGCCGTGGCCCCCCCCCCCCCCCCCCGTGTGTGTGTTGCTGAAAGGAGATAAAAGAAAAGCAAGTTTACCTTCCAAGCATGTTATAAGAGGTGACTAAGTAGGTTTTGATTGTCCCATCCCACATAGGGTAAACACTTTTCTGACCAACTTTGACAATCATTGAATTTCCGTTGTAGAACCTTGGTGACAAATTTCAATGATTGGCGAAACTGCTATGATATATCTGAAATACGGTAATACCCATTGCAATATTGTTAAAGATATTGACTAAAAATAGTGTTTCCTGGAAAGTACATTGTTTAAAAATTACGGCAAGTGTGAAATACAGATTAAACATCCTAGATGAGCTTTTATCATGAAATATCAGAGATATCGAAGGAATATTGTATGATATATAGAAATTAATGTAAATCTAGTCCTAGCATGATAAGTAGCATTTTGCACTTACCGTACAATACCGAGTATAAGCTCATCAGATAAGTCAAAAAGGTGTCCAAAGTAAAATCCGTTTATAGACAGACATAGGAAAAATGTAACAATGGCGATAATAATACTGTGGAACTTCGATATCAGAATTAATGGACATGCTAAATGGAAATTAACACCAACTTTAGCAACCGTCAGATGCAACGGGATATCTTTCATTGAAAATGAATGAATCAAGGAATAAATAGGGCCCTGTATTCTGGGAACAATACATCCAGAGATAATACAGTGCCACTTACCCTAACCACGTCTATAGACAGTTTATCACACGATGAGACTGGAGCAACAGACCATACATTTCTGAACAAATTGTTTGTGTTTGGTGTCCTGGCGTTCTGATGTGGAACTGTGTTAGTGAATAGTAATTACTACATAACTATCTTGCCACATGGTTTAGACAAAAAATACAGCAAACAGTAAAGTCCAAAGCAGAAAACGATACAATGAAAGAACTGCGGGACAAACCAAACGGGCCCCCACCAGATGTCTTTGTTTTTAAAGGATACAGAAGATTTGAACTTTATTACCATGTTTACCTTTTAGGGAGTATATTGTAATAAATGTGAGAGAATTATGAAATTAACTTACGGATATCAATTACGGCAGAATGTTTGGAATCACTTTTCAAAAGTGAGAGACACAATGGCACGCCTTTTACTATTGATTTCGGTTGTTCCCCCCTCCTTCCAGCACAGGTTTAAAAAAAACAACACACTAGACTTGTTTTTTGGTAGCATATCCTATTCAGGACATAGCCATCAACACAGCATTTTATGGCTGTAGTGATGTCTTAGGCAATATAATTATGTTAAGTAGTTTGTCATTGTTTCACAGACTTCCCAGCAATGGCTCAAAGGGCAAGAGCCCATGGATTGCTGAATCAGCAACCAACCAATGATTTTATAGCATTTTTTTCCCTAAAGAACTCCCAATGGATGATATAGCTGATTCTCAGGTCCAAATTGACTGATTCGATAAACTTTGATGAACCAGAATCAGGTACATAATTGGACTATAATTAAAAAGTACTGATGGTCATAAATTGATACGAGATAGTTCTCGTGTCCAGGAGTGAGTGATGGACAAGCACATCAAATGCAGGAGCATGGAAGTGCTATTGCTAGAGAAAATATTCATAAATTAAATGAAACTTTTTCAATAAAAGTTGAAGACATTTGTGGAAGGCTCATCTTGTTTGAATATCTTCTGAAAGTGTTAAAGTACTAACTGGCTTATTTTTAATGATTTCTTGCCAAACTTATCTTTAGAAAAATAGCGTGTCTGTGGTAAAGACTTGTCATACAAAGGTGTGGCAGCTAAAGTGTCAATAGGAAGCTATGACATTCTTAGCTAGCAACTACAATTTACAGTAATTCATCATAATAATCATAAAATAAATACGAAAATGTTCTCTGAATAGTCTACAAATGATCGTGCTTGCAACTTATGATTATGACTTCATTTTTTACAACTTTCAGCAAACTGCTAATGCTGCACCAGAAGCATCACCCAAGAAGGGCAAGGAGTCCCCTAAGGTATGGTTATGATAGTTTGATTGTTGACACTTTGTTGGACTACGTCCAACAGCAGTTGGATTTTTATGTATACCCTTGGTGGCCAACTCGACTAGTGTCAATGGCACTATCATACTTCAGCAATTTGGCAATCTTAGTTATAGTATTGCTAAAAATAGCTGGTCTGAGATAGTTACGCCGCTGGGATTTCACATTTATCACACATTGAAATTTTAAAATGTCATGAGTTCATTGTAGCAACAAAATAATTCACAATGACAGACACTGTTTAACCCACTCAATCCCGTAGCTGCTGAAGTAGACTGATATATAGTCATTGCCGCAGCAGCGGTTCTCATCCGATTGACACATGGTCATTTAGATTGATGTCTAAACCGGTTCCACGCAACTGGACATACTAAATTTAGTGCTGACATGATTACCGGTAATGACATCTTCCATTGTTGTTTTCCAATCGTTTCTAACAACTGCAAAAGCTTTATTATACCTTAAATTTTTGTCAAAACTTGATAAAAATGAATCTACTTATGATTCAGATGATGTTGATAAGCAATTTTTTTATGGAATTTCAGAGAACGTGATTGAATCGGACATTGATGGGGAATTAGTTTAGTATTTAAAATTTGAAGTAGCATCGATCTGTAGTATGTACCTAAGTGATTATGTGCGCCCCACCCACACCATAGACTTAGTAATAATTAAAAATAGTCAACACAGCTGATCTATGTCAATATTGATCAATTTCACCAGAAATCAGGTCCTGCAAAGGACATTACTCTGATTTTGATCAAGATTATGCCTAGTTTTCACTATTACGTAAGTCATTCTTTGGAGATAAGCAGGGAATGTTGTGTATGCAGGTATCAATTTTCAGAAAAATAAGATCCCTTTTTTTGGAAACCTGTTCACCAGATATCTAAGGCTGTCTTTATGCAAACTAGGCCTATATGTTTGCAGTAGTTGTTACAGAATGATAGAAAAATTAAAGGCAAGTGGAATAACTGCAAAAATCAGAAGTGATTGTGCAAGAAAATTAACATAAATACAATGTGTAATGAATTTGTAAGATTCAAAGTCCAATTAACAGATAAAATTTACTGATCTGTGAACATATCTTTGTGAATGTCATGTAAGATAAGTTTACTTGTCATGTAACATTCAAGAGGGAACAAAATGAGCACCAGTTTCATGTCGACTTCATTTACTTGTGTCTGTTTGCTAATAAATCTTCAAGTGAAAGCTGCAAAGCAGGCTCCCTTACACAGCGTGACAACATTCTGTAACTGTTAACTACTCCAAACATATAGGCCAAGTTCACGTAAAGAAAACTGGAGATATTTAGTGAAACAGGTTTCCAAAAAATGGTCTTGTTTTTCTGAAAATTTTGATACCGGCATACACAAGATTGGTTAGTTCTGCACATGAATGACTCATGTAGAAATAGTGAAAGATATTCCTAGTCGTATTCGAAGCAGAGTAATCTAAATGAATGTTGTTTGCAGGACCAGAAATTGATGAACATTGACGATCAGCCGTGTTGACATTTCTCAATCATTACTAGGTCTCACACCTAGATACACTCATTTCCCCTTCAACATTTAATTTATTCACGTTCTGTAAAATTTTCCATTACATGCAAAACATGCTCTAATTGTAACTATAAAGTAGCACAGCATAGTAGTTTCTTACATGTTTTGTTGTACTACAAACTTTTGTGCATGATTATTTAAAAAGTTGACTACAACCATTTTGTACATATTTATAAATTCATTTATCAATTAAACAGGAGAAGCCCAAACAGGATGCAGAGAAGGCAGCTAAATCAGGCCGGGGACGTGGTAGGCCTAAGGGTTCTGCAGGCGCTGTAAGTTATGTCTATTACATATCATTTTTAAATAGGTTTTTTCACGTGCTTGGGGTCTGTAAATGTTGCCGAGTGTACCCTTGTGTTCAACAGGCTCACATGGGAAGCAACATCTGATCTGTGTTGGTGATGACATCTCGCTGATAAATCAAATAAGGAAACGCCTGTGTGTTGCCAGGGCCTGAAAGGGGAGCAAAGAATAGCAACACTGTTTACCTTCCATGCATGAAAAGGCGACTATTGGTGAAGTTGACTTGTCTCATCCTATATAGACTGTTACCCACAGCCATTTTGAAGTCAGATGTGTCAAGTCGAAAGGCATAGATATTACATTTCTATAAACCATAACATAACACATTCCATTCTCTGGACCACATCCTGCTAATCTGCAAAAGTAACCTATTGTTTAATGAGCGTCTCCTTTTTCCAGATTGTTCATACATTTATGCAAAGGATATCCTATGAGTCTCTTAAACTTCTGTTTATTGTAAGACTGCTTTTTCTGTTTTCAATTAGCTGCAATCCAGTAATGGTTTCTATGTGTTTAATTGGTGTGAATTTTAGTGCACCTGATAATAGCTGGCTGCCTAAGTTTTTCTTGTTGGAAGTTTGTTTAGACTAGTGTAGACTACTCTGTGGTGCCATATTCTAAGACAGGTCTTAACCTGCCTGTGTATAACTTCCTGATGATACTCTCATCAGCACTCCAGGTGGTGCCAGGTACATTTTCTATGTTTCCTGTGCAACTTTTGTCCTCTACCTTGTATTGGGGATTTGTTTGCTCCATTTCATGGGGCAGTGGAGAGTAATGCTAAGGTATGTTTATTATCTTCTCGTAGGACTTGCACAGGGTTGTCTAGTAGCATCTGTACGTCATCCGCTCACGTCTGGGGCTTAGGTTGTTTCTATACTGTGTTCATTCTAAGAATGAAGTAGGTCAGTGCTTATGATTGACTGTTGTATGCAGAACTCATAAATCGAATGTTAAGTGCACAATATGATGATGTTCGTCCGTCGTGATTGAAAAAACTCAACCATAATAATAATAACAATAAATAATAAAGTTAATAGTGCGTTGTTAAATGACTAGCAATTCCAGTGCGCGCACAAAATGTTTTTTTTACAGAATTGACAACAATAGAAGGTATCTGTGTGAGGTTGAGATGTTTTTTCTTTTCTACGTGTCCGCTTCTGTCTTGCAGTTTCTTGTCTGAATTCTTCCGCCGCTAGTGCTCCCGTAATAATGCTGTAACGCCATGCTGTTCTATCCTGAGCGAGGCTCTCCCAAGCACCTACGTCAATGTCAAGATGTTTCAAGGATGACTTGAGTGTGTCTTTGAAACGCTTTTTCTGTCCACCAGCTTTTCGAAATCCTGCCTTGAGTTCTCCATAATATATTTGTTTTGGCAAACGCGAGTTCTCCATACGCACAATATGGCCTGCCCAGCGTGCCTGCGCCTTCATAAGTATTGTGTACACTCGCAGTAATATATTTGTGCCCATTAATATATTTGATTAGAACATAAAACTGTTGTTAATTGAAATCTATTGTTGGTAAATGAAACATGTCTATCACAATAGTAATGTATATTTTAAAATAAATTTTCATAATATATCTTTTTCATTCCATGATAAATTACTATTCCCGCTGTTATATCATCAGGCGCAAAGAGGTCAGGGGGCAAATATTATATTTTCTTGTCTATCTTCAGGTGGAAGCTGGTTTATAGCATCCACACTTGCCGTTAGGTGTAGAGGTGGGAGCTGTACGTTTCTTTTCAAGGCCAGATGTGACGCCCGAGTCCATATTTGTGGAGGGTGGTTGTGATATCGATCCATCTCTTTCTCGGTCTTCCCTTGGCTCTGTATCCAGATGATCGTTTGTTATCAGCTTTCAGTGGTGATTGGGAGGGGACAGGGTTGCTATGACATAAGCTCTGAATAATATATAATGTTATTGTTTTTAAATATCATCAGCTGTATAAAAATCACCTGTTGTCGCGGAGTAATGTATGGGTGTGTTTTGACCCACTTCAATCTTAGGATGAACAGAGTATGGTATCATCTGTAAGACTAAGGGACTAGTGATTTTCTTTTGTCAGCTCCGACAAGTGCTGTGTGGGCAGTTGAGTCAACTGTTAGATTCGTCAATTTGGATAAGAATTATATTGTTATTGATTAAAAATAGTCACTAGATAATTCGAATTAAGTCTTTGCCATGCCAAAATGAGTGAGTTTCTACTGAACAACTTGGTCTGGACGACATATTTATGTAGTAACCAAAAGTAGCTGTAAATTAAATACAATAAAGAATATACTAACCAGGGATTGATTGTGTAAAGTGTTTACCCTGTAAATGTCAAACTCATCTAACGTGGCAGAAAAATGCTTGCTATAGTGGTTAGTTACTTTGATAACAAAAATGTGAAGGGAAATCCTTTTCCAGATCGTTAATGGGAGATAACCAATAGAATTGATTCTCATTTTCATGATTTTTTTCCCTCTTTCAATTTGTCTAGAACTGAAGGAATTACAAGATTTAAAAAAGATATATTTGTTAGCGTATCACATTGAGGACATAGTCAACAACCCCATCATTTTTTGACTAGTGTTTTTTTTGTGCCAAATTAGACCTAAAAATGTATAAATGTTCCTTTTTCCAATTTATACGGATTATACTTTTGCTGACATTCTAATATGTGCATATGATAATTACCATAGTAATGCTTCATACTTACGTTAGGAGAATATTGAGGCCAACAAGTCAGTATTGCGAATGTGTTAAGTGGTAGTAAGGAGCGACGTCGCATGGAGAGAACAACTGATAAAAATTTCAAAAGAACTCAAGCAAACAGAACAAGAACCATCAACTGCTACATACTGAGAGATTTTCTGAAGCAGAGATCTTAACTCGTCCTGCGAGTTCATTTTCAACACAACTAGCGTTTTAGTTAAACTAGTCACACAGCTCAAAATCGCCCTGACACTACAGAAATTTATGTTTGACAGTTCGTGGGTTTGACAATGGAGAATTTTATAAATTGCATTATAAAGAGTTTACACTTTATATTGAAATGCACTGATATATAATTAAATAAATTGTATACGATTTGATCTTCTATGATTCATGTACTATCTATACAATTTTCTTATGTCTTTCAGAAAAAACCAAAGGCTCAGAAGAAGAAATGAATACACAAGCTCTTCACACTGGCAGCTTGAAGAATCTTGTGGTTGCAACTATGTCCGAGAGCAAGAAAGGAAAAGATTGATACTCTTGTAGATAATGTACTTAGTGTGTTTTGTGAAGATCCCATCTATAATAGAGGTCTAGCAGATTTTATTGAATAAATTCTTATTGTAGGTGTTTTAGTTGGTCTGGTAACTTGCTGCTGAAAAGTCATATATTTCTGGAATAAAGGTCGGTCGTGTGTGAACATGAAGTCTGCTGTTGTGTGAAGATGAATTGCATAGTTGTGTGAACAATCACTAATGTAGGCAGATTTAGACTATAAAACAATCGTCATACCATCACTATGCTACCAATGTCAAATCTGGACACTCAACAGAAGCCAAAAGATAACTTGTTACAATAGAAATGATTTGTCTATGTAGAGTTCTCGGAATATCAGAAATGATATCAGAATAAGAGAATCAGAAATGAAAACATTGGAAGAGCAACAAACACAATGGCAAACCTTGACTCGCATAAGAAAACATTAAGTGACTTTCACATACTTTCAGACTACCATCAGATAGTGCCTCTCTAAAAGCATTGCTATACATATACAATTGATTCAAAGCCTGGGGCAGACCATGTAAAATATGGTTTACAGAAATAGTCCATGGAAACAAACATGAAGAACACACAAAAAACTGTCGTCACTAGAGAACTCTTCTACCACCACCCCCTGATGCTGCAAAACATAAAGGGGGTATAAAGTTAAAAGAAAGAAAACAGTAGGTAGATTACCATTTCTTTCAGCAGTATTTGATATATATATGCATTTTTTTAAATAGAAGAGACAATATTGACAGTTCAGTACTAGGCAATAACATTTGTAGCTGACCATTTTCAGAATTCCATACCAGCCTTATAGACTTAAGATCCGGCTCTTACGGGAGTAACCAGTCTAAGACACCCTGAATGTATTAAATGTCGATCGCTCTATTGCAGTATTGTATTTTACATCACATTTCAAAATCTGTTGCATGCACACACTTTATATATAATCAGTCAATGTCAATCTTATTGTTTCTTCTCTGTACATTTTTGTCCTTACCCTCAAATATTTTTTTAAAATTTGGGCGACAGTTTTTGCTTTGTTTCATATTACGGTTCCCCACCCGCCCCCTCTCAAAGTATGTTCCAATGGTACATTATTATCTATATATAATTTTTAAAAAAATGTGTTTTGGTGCGCTCTGGTGTTCATTTGGGCTGTTCACTGCCTGCTTATATTGTGGCATTTTGTTGTTGTAAATTAGGCTTTGAAACTTGTTTTAGCAGAAAGGATTTGTTGTATCTTAGGAAAATGTGTACACACAGCTATCATCATTTTACTCATCTTTCATTTTTTTGAATCCAATAAATCATTTTAAAAATTCATATTTTTTTGGTGCTGTTATTTTTGTGTGCTTGTGAAAATGTGACAACAAACATGTATATTTCTATTTTGTTTGCCACAGAAACACTCCTGCCTGTCCATGGTGTGATATGTCAGTTGCAATACATAGAAAATTTCTTAATTTCATTTCTTCTGTTTTTATTCTCAAACTCCTGCAGATTAGCAGGCTGTAGTTTGTGTCTGACCAAATTTAACCTTTAGCACCCTGCGAGAAGGCACATTTAGACACAAATTTTTACTCCTGAAGGCGAAATCCGTTGCCCAGCACATGGAACGTGATTTTTAAAAAAAAAGCCAGATTCGCAAAAAAAAATTTGAGAAAATGTTATGACAATTGTAACGTCATATTATTTAACTTCCTGTTTCTGTTGCTAAAATGGCTGCAGGTGATGTCATGTGATTATGATTTGGAAATCCAATCTATAACCATCGGTATAGAGGCGAAGCGACATGACAATCGAGTTTAATATACTATTATTTCATCTTATATTCAGTGAAATCATTATTTATTCTGATTGGAAAGTGGAAATCTTGAGAGTTAAGTTCTTCAAATAGATTAAATAAAATAAACCACAAGGTTTTCATTATGTAAAATATATAATAAACCGATTTTATCGATTAAAAATACAATAGGCCTAGATCTAGATAGGTCTAAATCTGTCTTTATCACCTTCGAACACGTCTCCTATCACACACACACAAACGAAAGTTATACCAATATATGCAGAATTTAATTCTTTATTTATATGTGAAAATATTATTTAAATATCTGTAACAACAAAAACGTTATCACGATTTCAAAACAGCCACCAAAGATTGTAACATTTTCAAAAACAAATTCCACAGCAAGATAAAAGTTATGTAATTGTAATCATTGGGTGCTAAAGGTTAAGAATATTGTACTTGTGGTAAGGAGTCTACATGACACCTTGTTGAAGACCTTACTTCAGAGTAAAGTCGAAGGGAGGTAGAAAGAGATACAAGTGGGAGAGTAACATCACAAGATGGACAGATTATAGTCTAGCAGAGTGCACCACCAAGATATTGGATGTTGGTCTGTTGCAGCCAACCTTCGTTGCGGAGATGGCACTAGTTGATTAATGAGTCTACAGTGATCGGAGATTATAATTTGTCTCTCGGCAGTATGCATATTTAAGGGTTATTTTTCTGATTTCTTCTAGTTTTTTTTTAATTGTCTAGCGGGAAATAATACACTTGAGTATCTCCCACCTATCTGTTGCGGGGGGAGTAAAGAATAGTGATTGTAGCCTGTCATAAAAGAAGACTAATGGTTTTTTTTTGGTGGAGTTGGTTGTCCTATTTGATGGAGGGTCAAAGTGATCTGAAGTCTCTGGTAGAAAGCTGTATATAATGTAAACCTTGACAATGCATTCCATTCTCTGGACTAGTGTATCATGATAAACTAGCATTTTGGGAAATAGCATAGGAAAATGAAGCAGCATATCTCCCATAGCCATCTGATTGCTTAGATGTCTGGAAGCAAATGTATTCTCTCATGACAACATTCAGCAGATCTAGTGTAGCCAACAGCACAACATTCAGCAGATCTAGTGTAGCCAATAGCACGACAACATTCAGCAGATCTAGTGTAGCCAACAGCACGACAACATTCAGCAGGTCTAGTGTAGCCAATAGCACGACAACATTCAGCAGGTCTAGTGTAGCCAATAGCACAACATTCAGCAGATATAGTGTAGCCAACAGCATTCAGCAGATCTAGTGTAGCCAATAGCATGACAACATTCAGCAGATCTAGTGTAGCCAATAGCACGACAACATTCGGCAGGTCTAGTGTAGCCAATAGCACAACATTCAGCAGATCTAGTGTAGCCAACAGCATTCAGCAGATCTAGTGTAGCCAATAGCACGACAACATTCAGCAGATCTAGTGTAGCCAGTAGCACGACAACATTCAGCAGATCTAGTGTAGCCAATAGCACGACAACATTCAGCAGATCTAGTGTAGCCAATAGCATGACAACATTCAGCAGATCTAGTGTAGCCAACAGCACAACATTCAGCAGATCTAGTGTAACCAACAGCACAACATTCAGCAGATCTAGTGTAACCAACAGCACAACAACATTCAGCAGATCTAGTGTAGCCAATAGCATGACAACATTCAGCAGATCTAGTGTAGACAGTAGCACGACAACATTCAGCAGATCTAGTGTAGCCAATAGCATGACAACATTCAGCAGATCTAGTGTAGCAAATAGCATGACAACATTCAGCAGATCTAGTGTAGCCAACAGCACAACATTCAGCAGATCTAGTGTAGCCAATAGCACGACAACATTCAGCAGATCTAGTGTAGCCAATAGCATCACAACATTCAGCAGATCTAGTGTAGCCAATAGCACGACAACATTCAGCAGATCTAGTGTAGCCAACAGCACACCATTCAGCCGATCTAGTGTAGCCAACAGCACAACATTCAGCAGATCTAGTGTAGCCAGTAGCACGACAACATTCAGCAGATCTAGTGTAGCCAACAGCACAACATTCAGCCGATCTAGTGTAGCCAACAGCACAACATTCAGCAGATCTAGTGTAGCCAATAGCACGACAACATTCAGCAGATCTAGTGTAGACAATAGCATGACAACATTCAGCAGATCTAATGTAGCCAATAGCACAACATTCAGCAGATCTAGTGTAGCCAATAGCACGACAACATTCAGCAGATCTAGTGTAGCCAATAGCATGACAACATTCAGCAGATCTAGTGTAGCCAACAGCACAACATTCAGCAGATCTAGTGTAACCAACAGCACAACATTCAGCAGATCTAGTGTAGCCAATAGCACGACAACATTCAGCAGATCTAGTGTAGCCAATAGCGTGACAACATTCAGCAGATCTAGTGTAGCCAGTAGCACGACAACATTCGGCAGATCTAGTGTAGCCAATAGCACGACAACATTCAGCAGATCTAGTGTAGCCAATAGCATGACAACATTCAGCAGATCTAGTGTAGCCAACAGCACAACATTCAGCAGATCTAGTGTAGCCAACAGCACAACATTCAGCAGATCTAGTGTAGCCAACAGCATGACAACATTCAGCAGATCTAGTGTAGCCAACAGCATGACAACATTCAGCAGATCTAGTGTAGCCAACAGCATGACAACATTCAGCAGATCTAGTGTAGCCAATAGCACGACAACATTCAGCAGATCTAGTGTAGCCAATAGCACGACAACATTCAGCAGATCTAGTGTAGCCAATAGCATGACAACATTCAGCAGATCTAGTGTAGCCAATAGCACGACAACATTCAGCAGATCTAGTGTAGCCAACAGCACAACATTCAGCAGATCTAGTTTAGCCAACAGCATGACAACATTCAGCAGATCTAGTGTAGCCAACAGCATGACAACATTCAGCAGATCTAGTGTAGCCAACAGCATGACAACATTCAGCAGCTCTAGTGTTGCCGACGGCATGCCAAAACTGAGTTGTCTCATATCAGGTCACAGTGTTGCTGTTCTGTAATCCTACTGCTCGCAATGTAAAGATAACGTAGTGAAGATAATGTAATGCACTGTGTTGTGGTTTAATGCTTGGCTGCTATGTCTTCACCTTCCTGTATGACACGTCCAACGTGAGCATGTGGACTCAGTATGCGATGGGACAGCCAATCTCACACTCAAAATCTCTGAATATCTCTTACAAATTGCATATGAGACGTATTCAGGATTGTAGTTTCCATTTTGTCGTCTCCACTAAGATCTTAATGATTCATTTAGTAGAGACTTAATTTGTTGTCACTGTTAGTAATAAGTATCAGCAGTAAAAAATATTAAAATGTAATTGTCAATGAAAAGTTCTATGGGGTCTCGTGGTGTAGTGGTTTAGCCGTTTACCACTACAGTGGTATCAATTCTGAATACAGTGGAATCCCGTTATAGTAACTTGGTCTGGACCGAGAAAATATGTATGTAGTAGCAGAAATTTGTTATATACAGTACACACAATATAGAATAAATATAACAAGGGAATTTAGAAATGTGTTATGTAGAGAAATTTGTACGCATATGGTTGCGTCTTTGGGTCTCACCAATGGCCCACTAGATATACCACCCATGCAACAGAAAACCTTAGTGGATGACATGCCGTTATATTGAGGTTATCTTCTTATAGAAGCTTCATGGCACGTCATCTATACAATTATGCTTTTATTTTGTTGGTGAAATGTGTTTCATCTTTACCTGAATATATATGTATGCACCCTCTGTGGTTGGGAGGAAGCCAGAGATGTACTGGGGAGGAAACTGACAGCACTGTTTTTTCCTATGGCTGAAACCCATCATAGAGGTACAGTGACTCAGGACGTGACAATCCTTTTGACGAACATTTGGTTGCATGCCTGGAGCTATAGAGAAGTTCGGCATAACCAGTAGTCAATTGGTGGCGGGGAATGAGCACAGTGAACACTATCTTGGCTACAGTGGATAGGGGCAGTGCATAGGTTGAAACCTACCTTCCTGGAGGTGTGATAGTTATTCTCTGGCTCTGTCCCGGGGTGGGCCGAAAATCCACAGACTTCCCAGCAATATAATGCCATTTAATGGCATTAGGTCAAAGGGCATGAGCCCATGGACCGCTGGATCAGCAACCAACCAACCAGAGAAATTTGTAATAACATAATGCACTATAGAGGGTTCCCACTGTATTTAATTGTAGAAAACTAACAAAACTGAAATTAAATAAGAAAAATATATCTTGTAAAAATGAAAAAAAAAAATTATTTGTTTAATTTTTGGGGGAAAATAGCTTTTGCAAATTTGAATGCATTCAAATATAAATCATGTAGTGGAGTGCTATAAAATAACCTTATGTATAAAAATGCCCCTTCATAACAACGCTTCAAAATCCCTGATTATATTTATTTCATATTGTTTGTACAGTATATAGCGAATTTATGTTATTACATACATAATTTGTCGACCAGAACCAAGTTGTTATCACAGGATTCCGCTGTATCTTCTTGAAAATCTCAAGCATTCACCAGAAAGTCTGGTTTTCAAGGGAAATAACTAATACAATTGTGAACGCAAAACTGGGGAAGAGTCAAAATTATATATTGTAAAAAACAGCATATACTATAGGATTTAGTGAATGCTTCATGTGAATGATGCTAACCACACGTAAAGTGTATTCTATTTTAACATACACTAGAACAAAGTGGTGCGACTGTTTCATATGTTTTTTTAAATTCAGTTGTGTGTCTTGATATTGGACCGTAACGTTTAAATACTTCTTTGTTCCTTATTTCTCATTGACAATAATTTATAATTTTTAATACAGCGGAGTCCCTATTTAACGCACCCTTTTATAACAAATTGGTTAATTACGGGAAGCAGTGGTCAGATTTCAACTTTTTAATATTATGTGTAGTTTCATTCAGCTTTCGTGACATCACTGAACTCAAGATTAAAAAGTCAATAAGTCTGCATTGATCTGTGCACTGAGAGCCCCGCTACCGTCCACCATGACCATTCGTAGTGGGCGGATCGCCGGATCCACCAGTTTTCATAGCTACTGTAACATGCGCCTTCATTGAGATAACTAATACAATTGTGAACGCAAAACTGGGGAAGAGTCAAAATTATATATTGTAAAAAACAGCATATACTATAGGATTTAGTGAATGCTTCATGTGAATGATGCTAACCACACGTAAAGTGTATTCTATTTTAACATACACTAGAACAAAGTGGTGCGACTGTTTCATATGTTTTTTTAAATTCAGTTGTGTGTCTTGATATTGGACCGTAACGTTTAAATACTTCTTTGTTCCTTATTTCTCATTGACAATAATTTATAATTTTTAATACAGCGGAGTCCCTATTTAACGCACCCTTTTATAACAAATTGGTTAATTACGGGAAGCAGTGGTCAGATTTCAACTTTTTAATATTATGTGTAGTTTCATTCAGCTTTCGTGACATCACTGAACTCAAGATTAAAAAGTCAATAAGTCTGCATTGATCTGTGCACCGCTACCGTCCACCATGACCATTCGTAGTGGGCGGATCGCCGGATCCACCAGTTTTCATAGCTACTGTAACATGCGCCTTCATTGAGATTTCGTTTCTGCTGACCGTAATGTATCTACCATTTCCTCATTTAACAACACTTTTCCAAATACCAAATTATATTTATTCTTTATTGTTTGTACTGTAAATAGCAAATTTCTGTTATTACATACATATTTTGTTGGTCCAGACCAAGCAGCTGTACTGAGATTTCTTCTTCAGAGTTCATTCTCAAACTCCCGCTGGATCTCTCTTGTAGCAGGACCGCCGTCCTACTAGATTTCCAGCAGGATGTAGTCCAGAGAATGGAAATGCATTGTGTCTCTGTTTTATTTGCGCCAATGGCCCGACACATCCGTCTTTGGCTGGGTACTGGGATTTGACTATTAGTTTTATTAGTAACAGTGATAATAGTTGATTATCCTTGGTATTATTCCTTCTTATTGTTGTTAATATGGCACTCAACATTTTGTTGGATATCCATTGACTCTTTGGTAATTATTTATCAAGACTACACTTACTTATCCTATTCCTGGGATTGCCAACTGTCAATCTTTCTTCCTTGTGCCAGGTGGTGGTAAGTGCATGTCATCTTCAGCTGTGTTGTATGTATAAAGTGTGTTAATGATGGAGGGGTATGGTGGTTAGTGATGGAGGGGTATGGTGGTTATGGTGGAGGGGTTTGGTGGTAACAGTTTTGTTGTAGGTCTTGTGGTGCAAGGTCTCAATAAAGTGGTGTTTTATTGTTTCTCCTCTTTATCTGTTGCAGTATGGTGTATGGTCTGCGGTAATTCTTTGTAGATGTTTAAGTTGTACATGTGTTGTTAGCAGCCTAAATATTGTAGTTTGTTCTCTGCGGTGTAGCCTATTTATGCTGTTGTGTGGATTTGGTTGGGACATATCTGCATCCAGATCCCAATTAGAGTCGCCGCACGTCGCCGTAATTATTTGCCCCTTACAGTCGCCGCCGGTCGCTTTTTTTGCGTGTGTCGTTGCGATCGATATTACATATTTAGTTTTCACTGGGTCTATTAGAAACCATGACCATTACGTAGTTCCGTGGTTTAGCTTCCTGTTTTATGTTTCAATCGAAGCGATCGGATGTAAGAATGATATATTACGTTTTTTTTAAAATTAGCAAAGTTTTAGACCTAGTTGTGGAAATGGAAGATATTATTCATATGTACACCGATGATGACATCCGTAATTACCAGGGCCGGTCCTAGGCCTTGCAACCTATGCGGCCGCAGTGGGCCCCGCACTTCATAGGCCCATACATTCATATTAGAATTTATTTTATTATCTTCTTCCCTCCCCAGACTGGGCCCCGCGAAATCCGTTTTGCATTGGGCCCCACAATTGTTAGGGCCGGCCCTGGCAGTTACGATGGAAATATGCACGATGTAGGTAATTTGAGTATCAAATATAACATATATAAGAGATGGACATCCGTGGTACTAATTGTGACATCGCGAATTTCGCCGTAGAGATGTAGTTTTTCGAGTAGAAGTTGAAAATGTATAAAAAGTTGGGTCTGTATATAATCTTGATGAGATTGCCACACGTTATGAATACTTTAGCATCATTGTCAACGATGAGTTTATCAATTTGCAGCCGATCGGACAAATTTTAATGTAACATAACGCAAAGAACAAATAAGGAAAGCAGACACATGCTGGACATCTGTAACTGCCATTAAAACAAAACGTCATTTTTTAAATCTTTATTATGATGGACCTGTGTCTTCTGTTTGAGTATGGCTTGTACTGGAGTACATATGACAGGTTCAACGTTTTGGGCATATCACCCTGTTTGGGAAAAAAGAGATTTGAGAATATATCTCAATATTTTCGTCTCAATATGACTCCTCTAAACACCCGAAAGGTACAAAAATAATTTTCCCCACATTATGTCAAGTTTGACAGTTTATTATTTAAAACATATATATTAAATTATCTTTGATATAGGTTTATGCAAGACTATTCATTTTTCTGTTGATCTGCCAAGTCTGAGTGTGATATGATGAATAGTTGGAAAGAAAATGCAATTTTATCATCATCATATCCATAATTTGGAGGAGTTGTGCCCCTTGCCTTAGGGATCAGGGATTGACAATTGGGAAATCTCATACGGGTGAAAGGGCCCTACTTGTCCTTTTGAATCATCGATCTATTTTTGTTTACAGTTGTTGCGGATAATGTGCTTAGCATCAAGACTACGCAAACACAGGCTTTATTCAGTGATATGTCAGATAGTTTTTCTTTCCTGTTAAAGTTGATAACAATGAAAATGTGATAAGTTTCTGCTTAAAATCTTATGTTTTTATTCTTTCTCAAATTTTTGCTGGTTGGCACCTGTGGCAACGCAAGACGACAAAAAAAGTCAAGCTCGTGTGATCTTGAAGCTATGTGAGCAGCATGTAAGTATTTGAACCAGTTGTCTCGTACACTTGGCTGACTATACTAGCGATATGGTCAAGGGCGTTTAGTAGGAACAGCTAAAAATACTGAATGTATTAGTTACCAACACCACAGTCTGATGTGTCGGGCCACTGGTAAAAATAACTTTGACAACGCATTTTTGCCCCTCTACACCCAGCTGGAAATCTAGTAGGACCATTGTTGTGCTATAAGTTTATACGAGAAAGGCATAGTTGACCCAAGTCCAACTCCCTGCCCACTATTTACATCTCAGAAAGTGTCACCCAGGGAATATTATTATATAAATAGCAAGGGCACACAGTAGGTGATCAATCAGCATGATGCTGTTATTAAAAAAACAACTTTTTTGGAGCTAATTTTATAAAAGATATTCCTATTGGGCATCATTCAACCTATCGATTGTGTCCACATGGTCATTAACGCCTAGTGGTTATCTGAATTGTACTCACCTCATGATGCGTGAGGTCATGAAAGAGGTTAATGTAAAAAACATTTTTGGCAATGCTCATGACTGGTTCTTGAGAATCCAGTGAAACTTAATGAATACAAAACTCTCTGACAATATTATTCTCTATACACCGTATCCCTTGTTTGCCTTGCGGCGTCAGGGGTAGAGTTCTCTGGAGATGGCCTTCCTGTGTGCTGTTTGTAAGCTTGTTTCTGTGGCTTCTTTGATTTCTGTGATTCATATTTTACATGGTCTGCTTCTGGCTTTATAGTCGTTACATCTATGTGTCGCCGGGGCCCGAAAGGGGAGCAAAGAATAGCAACACTGTTTACCTTCCATGCATGTCGTAAAAGGCGATTAAGGAGGTTATGGGATGGAGTTGCTGTCCCATCCCATATAGGGACAGTGACCCAAAGTCATGCTGAAGTAGAATATGTCGGGCCGAAAGGCGCAGATATCACAGCAATACTGTAAACCATTATACAATGCATTTCGTTCTCCGGACTACATCCTGATAATCTGCAGGAGTTTGAGAACGAACGCAGAAGAAGAAGAAGACATCTATGTGTCATGGCCATCTGTGGCATGCTGTCTGTTGGTAGTCTAGAAGCGCGTGAAAACCACTTGATCTGTTGTCTGTTGATGTGTTCCAATACTGGTATTGTGTTAGTTATCTGTCTGATGTTATCGTTTCTAATTCTATCTCTTAATGATACTCCGAGCATTCTTTGTAGAAATGTCATTTCTGTTGTCATTATTTTTCTTTTGTCTTGTACTGTCATTGTCGAGGTTTGGCACTGGTAGCACAGTGATAGGATAATAATAGTCTTGTAGAATGCAACTTTAGTGTCTTTGTTAACATTTTTGTTCTTGAAAATACGTGCCATCTGTCCTAAGATCTGGTATGTTTTGTTGCATCTATTTTGTATCTCTTTACTGTTTTTCCCTTCACTCGTCATAATGCTTCCTAAGTAAGTTTGGTATTTACTAACTCCTTCTGAGAACTCTTCTTCCTTCTGAGAACTCTTCTTCCTTCTGAGAACTCTTCTTCCTTCTGAGAACTCTTCATATTTGCTTCCTACGAGCTATGTCTTCTTCTTCGGTGATCATCACTCAGTCAGGTTGGGACTGCTGTCTATTTTAGAGTGTCCACTGTGCCATACAGTTTCTCTTCGACGCTGATTGGGGTGGGCCATGTCTTGTTTCCTACGAGCGATATTACTAGTACTAGCTTCAACACTGTCGGTTGGCTAAGCAAGTCACAGTGTCATTTCAGTGACTCCAAATAGACACAATTCTCAGCCGCACTGACATCTCTTCATCTTGAAATGAATTTATTACTGCCTTGACCACGTCTGCTTTATCTTTTCTCAGCATTGTGCCGTCTATCGTCACATTGCCTACCAATAAGTCGGCTCTCTCGTTTCCTCTGACCCCAGCAAGACCAGGGCAGTATATCCATGTAATGCTCTGGACAATTGAGTTATTCAATAATTACCACCATTCCTTTCTCAGTTATTATATACTTCTCAGCAACAGAACAATGCTACATTTACCATTGTACACTTGCATACTAGGCAATCACAAAGTGTAGTGACAATTTAATGTAATTAGAAGCACTATTAGTCGCATTCGGAGGTGATTTCAACTAATTGGCACAGTTGAAGACTCAAGAGTCACAAATCCTGCCGGACAGCTTCATACGGCTGCGTCACCTCAGGAATAGATTTGCATCGGTATCCTCCATAGTCCAGTCAATGCCAGCAGCTCGCCGAATTTCAGATCGAACGGTCAGGAACCTGCTGCACGATGCTTGTCTTTGGGCTCGAATACCCAACATAGGTCCTATTCTTACGGACCGGTATCATTAGAACTGACTGCAGTGGGCGACCCAACATCGTCAATGTACCTTTGGGAATAACCAAAAATGGGGTTGGTTTAGCTTAAGTCTGAAAGTTTCTTCATGCCAAGGTTGAAACATTAATTCTTCATACCAAGGTTGAAACATTAATTCTTCATACCAAGGTTGAAACATTAATTCTTCATGCCAAGGTTGAAACATTAATTCTTCATGCCAAGGTTGAAACATTAATTCTTCATGCCAAGGTTGAAACATTAATTCTTCATGCCAAGGTTGAAACATTAATTCCGTCAAATACAATTTTGGTTCATGTTTGAAATAATGTTGCATTTCTTATTTAAACAGTATAGTTGTTACACTCTAGCAGGGACATATTTGTTTGTAAATCGCAAGAGCACACAGTGGGAGATTAATCATCATGGCATATAGTTGTTACACTCTACGTCTGGTGTAGTGGTTAAGTCGTTTGCCTTGTACCCGAGATATCATGGGTTTGAATTCAGCTCTTGACATATTTATTACAATGCAAGTTTTTGAATTATCCCTGGGGATTATTGTTTGAAGCTGCGGAGTTACGTGCTATGAGCGGTACTCTCTGCAGGCTGAATGCCACTTCGTTGAGAGGGACAGAGTGAATGGAAAAACGTGACTACAATGAAGTCAACCCTCTTTTTTCATTTAGCCTATTTATTTTCTCTACACCTGTCAACATAATGGAAGGCTTCACATCATCATCATCATCATCAAGTGCCGTCTCCGCAACGAAGGTTGGCTGCAACGTATCTCCAACATCTCCTGTCTCTTGTCTTGGTGGTGCACTCTGCTAGACTGTAACCTGTCCATCGTGTAATGTTACTCTCCCACTTGTATCTCTGCCTACCTCTTGCTCGCTTCCCTTTGACTTTACCCAAGGCTTCACAGACTATGCAGAAAATCCACTAGATTCCAAGGTATGCAGGCCTATTTGAAAGTTTAGCAGGAAAAAAGTACCACATTCATGTCAATTTAGTCCACAAATGGATAAATCAATTTCGATTGAACGCAAACACAGATCAAGCACAACTATACTCAAACACACAGACATACAAAGTAAAAGAAAACATACTTTGATATATGTAAGTACGAGTACAAACAAACAAGAATTCTGATATCAGTTGATACACATTTAAAACATGTTAAATGTAACACTCAAATAGGTGACCTTGTTCGTATAAACAAGGAAACCCATGTACGAAGCACACAGCCTATGTCAAGAAGCATAACATCTCACAAACAAATCATATTAAATAACTGGATATGATCCCGTCAATTCAAGAGTTAATAGGTTTACAAAGGAAGAAGATAAAAGTCTTCTTGAGTAATTTACCGGTATTTTAGCAACCACAATGAATCTTGTTTCACGCATATCTATGTATATATATATATATTAGTAATAACTATCATATTTAGCCATAAATAGTTATATAAGTATTACCAAAAAAAGCCTCATTGTTAATGAAACATTAATAAAGAATATTTTTTTATGACAAGTATCGGATGAGAGGTGTGCCCTAACAATGTCTTCATGATGAATCATTCTCAAAAAGTAACACAAACAACAAACAAAATTACCCTGAAACACACAAGATGTCTTTGCAAGTACATATCTCAGCTGCAAAATAGCAAATCTCGGCGCAAGTTGCTTTTAATTCTACATTGTGACCTTTGTTCTAGTTTCGTGCTATTTTCTAACTTTTGTTATGTGATGTGGCAAGCTTACAGTTAAGTACTTAAAGTACGGTTAGGATTAGAAATAATATTTCTAATTTGTGCGCGCACCTCGCTGCGCGTGTATCGGGCATAAATACTGATCCCTCAGTACAAATCATTGACATTTTTTAAAATGTGTAAATTGGAAAAGAAACAGATTATGCATAATTTCGTCTGTGTCTAGATATGAACTCAGTGATTGTTGGGATGTGACGTCACGGCAGCCATTAATTTCATTTGTGTTACACGGAAATACGTGGCGTCGGCTAGTTAAAAATGTAAACAGTGTGATATTTAAAGCATAGTGTAGAATCAAAAGCAACTTTTACCGCAAATCTCAATGCCAAAATCAGACTTTCATGTTGAAAATTAAAAACCATTGCATATAGTGTTCAGGTAAACAGCAAGCATACAAATCACAAACAAGACACTTTAGACACTATTTTTCACAAATGCCCTATCAATCACAACTGTCATAGTTAACGTACTGGGTAACTGTCAAATGTTTTGTCTTAGCTTTAGAGCTGCAGTGCGCGTGGATATCAACAATAAACATAAAACATCTTCCAGCACACTTCACAACCCGCCTTCTTACCCGATGATTTGAATTATGTTCGTGAGTACCTTAGTACATTCATTAAATAATTTGTTGTACTATGGACGTGTCCAGTTTGTAGTGATGATGATCCGACGACTATATTTAAATAACTATATAACTTTGGGCTGCATAAAAACTCCGACCAATGAAATGAACGAAAATAATCCACAACTTGATATATGAAGGTTTATTTTGATTCTGCTTGCAGGCCTATATATATATATATATATATATATAATTTATTACCAGGGAGATTAGACGTTGCTATTTTTGTTATCCTTTGTCACAGTGTCCAGAAAGAAACTTATTGGGACGCAATAATGTCCCAAATTAAAAAAAAAGGGTAAATTTCTCATATGCCCTAAGAATAGTTGAACTGGTTGCATGTGTTTAAAATATGTATACAAACTTAAATGAAAAGTCATCGACTTATTGATTACTAACTCTTTATTTCCCTTAAGGATTTTCGTAATCTGCTGTAATGTATCTAGAAGTAACTAAATACAATGGAATTCTGTTATAACAACTTGGTCCGGACAGACAACATGTGCACGTAATAACAGAAACTCGCTATATACAGTACAAATAGAATAAATATAGACTGAGAACTTTAAAGTGTTATTATATAGACACATTTGTTATAAACGAATGCTTTATAGAAGGGATTACAATGAAGGTCTTTTTCCGCTGACTGTTTTAGCGAATATTCAGGGATAAAAACACACGATGGAGTTAAAATGTTTACATTTAAAAAGAATAGTGTTCGTCAACCTCACTACATTGTCTGGTCTAGCTTATTGTTGGGGAAGTTGTGTATCCTTAACCAGTTGTGTATCCTTAACCAGTTGTCCGGTTGTTTTCTAAATGTTGGCCACCCTGATTTTTTCATAAATATTTCGTTGGTTCGGACCAAGTTTTGCCAATGCCCATGTCAAAAGGGTTCCCAGACTCCAGAACATATTCTGCAGACATGCACACTCTTTGATGACGTGAGAACTAAAATATGGCCCCGGGAGACAGATCTGAAAGTGAAGCTGTGGGGCAACCGTGAGGACCTCCTGCTGACGACTGAATTCGTGGAGGCGGCCCACCTTCCTGTATAGACTTATGAGCATAGAAAACTGATCACTGAAGAAGAAGAAGGACCAAGTTTTGACAATGGAACTGTGATTTGGACCACGTTTGTTGAAAATCGATATATTTTTGAATTTGGTACCATCAAGCATTTTGTACTTAACACCGAATATTCATTTGTTTAAATTTAAGTTGGCGTGCTGCTTATTGTATTGCTGTTAATGTTGTTTTGCGTAATAATGTGTTATTTCTGTTCTTATATCCCATCCCCGTTTCAACAAAACCCGTATCCATGACTACATATTTTCACGTACGTCATTGCCACCCTGAACTTCACATTGTTTACATGTCAATAGTGCTTCTTTGGTGGTAACACTATTCTTATTGTCTTTCACTGTTTGTTTTATAAATTCTTGACAAAGACCTAACAGTTAAAAACGTTGAAAATGACGTGTGTATTGTTATTTGTATTTTGTGTATTTACACCTCGTAGTGCCTTCATGGTAGTCTGTCAGTAGTCATCAATTGAAACTACTCCAACCTGTGTTCTACGTAAGTGCTACTGTATTCTTTTGTGCAACGGAGAGGTTTCTGTTTACAGGGCTTTATATCATATCCACAGGACTTCAGCTCTCCATGGTGTCCAATGCTGTGAGAAGAGGCCTTCTACTCTGAGGGGGATAGGTTAGTGCGCATAGAACGTTGATATTTAGGCTTCTAGGTCCTCTACTCTGGCTGAGAGGTACAGAGTACTTATATAATGTTGATATTTAGGCTTCTAGACCCTCTACTGGCTGAGAGGTACAGAGTACTTATAAAAAAACCATGGTACCTGATTTACTTCCAAACACAGATAGTTGTGCATCTCGATTGCTCAGAAAGCAATGCTAGCCTAATAAATGTAAATATTGTCTATGTAATCTGTCTGTAATTGTCTGTAATCATCATCTGTAATTTTCTCCGCATCAAATATTGGTAGAAACAGACTCCATCATTTTCAGTTGCTTGCCTTGGTAAGAATCTCTTGTCTTTCAGTCTCTGCTAGACTGTATTCTGTCCATCTCATATTTCCTTCCCATTTGTATCTGTCTCAGGGCCCAAAAGAATAGTGACAATGTTATCTGTCAGGCATGTCGTAAGAATCAACTAAGGTGGCTTGGGGATAAAAGTAGATATTCCACCCCATAGAGGGCCACAGGGACCCATACGCCATGCTGAAGTCGGATATGTCAGCTCAAAAGGCGCAGATATAGCAGCTCAGCTGTAAACCATGACACACCGCATTCCATTCTCTTGACTACATTCTATTAATCTGCAGAGTTTTGAAAATGAACGCAGTAGAAGAATCTGTGTCCACTTCTTGCTCGCCACCTTCTCAACGCTACCCTCAAGTAATGTCCTCAACAAGGTGTAATTTCTTGCTCGCCACCTTCTCAACGCTACCCTCAAGTAATGTCCTCAACAAGGTATCATTTCTTACTCGTCACCTTCTCAACGCTACCCTCAAGTAATGTCCTCAACAAGGTGTAATTTCTTGCTCGCCACCTTCTCAACGCTACCTTCAAGTAATGTCCTCAACAAGGTATCATTTCTTACTCGTCACCTTCTCAACGCTTCCCTCAAGTAATGTCCTCAACAAGGTGTCATTCCTTGCTCGCCACCTTCTCAACGCTACCCTCAAGTAATGTCCTCAACAAGGTATCATTTCTTGCTCGTCACCTTCTCAACGATTCCATCAAGTAATGTCCTCAACAAGGTGTAATTTCTTGCTCGTCACCTTCTCAACGCTACCCTCAAGTAATGTCCTCAACAAGGTATCATTTCTTGCTCGTCACCTTCTCAACGCTTCCCTCAAGTAATGTCCCCAACAATGTATCATTTCTTTCTATTCTTCTATATATCTACATTTCAAAGGCACACATTGCGACTTCTGTCTGTTCTGAACCACGTTGCCTCTAACATACTACAGTCCCAAAATGTTGTATTAATCCACAGAAATCTAGATACAGGGGGCAAAACAGCATCACACTAAATTCTATATTACACGGCGTAGTTTGTCTAATAATAAAACAATTCGACTTCTATATTTCATAATAATCTGGCAAGGTTATTGAAGCATAGAAGTAGTAGTTAAAATATTAAAAAGTAGTAGTTTTTCAATAATTGACTGTCCTATTCCTCTTCTTCTTCAGTGTTTATTCTCAAACTCTCGCTGGATCTCTCTTGCAGCAGGACAATGGTCCTACTAGATTTCCAGCAGGATATACACCAGAGAATGGAAATGCGTTGTGCAACCGATTTATTTGTGCCAATTGCCCGACACATCCGTCTTCGGTGGAGTCCTACTAAATGTTCTCTCTAATTTTATTCACTTATGGACAAATACGAAGTTGTCTGTACGGTGCATGTTTCCATGTTGCTATCTGTTTTCTATAAAACAATATATATATATATATATATATATATATATATATATATATATATATATATATATATATATATATATATATATATATATATATATATATATATATATATATATATATATATATATATCGCGAGTACTAGATGCGCGATGGTGATCGCGAGTACTAGATGCGCGATGGTGTTACATTTCCTGAGCAGTACATTCTAGTGACGTGCGCAGCCGCGCACCTTAGAGGGAACATTGATACATTGCAAAGAGAGTCGAAGTGGCGCAGAAGCCATGCTAAAGTCAGATGTATCAGAACAAAAAGCACACATATCACAAACAAGCTGTAAACTATGTCACAACGCATTCCGTTCTCCGGACTACATCCTGCAAATCTGCAGGAGCCTGAGAACGAACGCATAAGAAAAAGAATTATTATATAATTTTTATTACAAATCCTGCTGTCTCTGATTGAAAAAGTGTTTGATTCAGAGAAAATCTGTCAACAGACTGACAACATGATGACTGCACATGACAAAACATTCGAACAAACAAACATCTGAATTCCTTTCTGCCATTAGATAGTCACGACTGACAGATACATATTGTCAAAGTATATATATATATATATATATATATATATATATATATATATATATATATATATATATATATATATATATATATATATATATATATATATATAGTCAACACTTTGAAACCTATGTTCTTATTGTCACATATTCTCGGTGTCACCACGTGACATATTAGCATAATTGTTCTGGGGTGTTTCATCTCAAACTCACACCGGTTCTCTCTGGTAGCAGAACGATGATCATACTACATCTTATTCTTCCACGTTCGCTCTCAAACTCCTGCAGATTAGCAGGGTGTCATCTGGAGAACGTCATAGTTTATAGCTTGGCTACGGTATCTGTGCCTTTTGGTATGACACAAGATTTTAGCATGGTTCTTAGGTCATTTTGATCGTGTATGGAATGTGACAGCCAACTCTACCCCCAAAACCTTCTTAATCGCATCTTACGACTTGTATGAAAGTTAATCAGCTTTGCTATTATTTGTTCCCCTTTTGGAATTCTGGCAGCACATGAAAGGGTCCTACTAGATTTCCAAATATGTGTTGTCACTGTTTATTTGCGCCAATGGCCCAACGCATCTGCCATGGGCGGTACATTAACATTTAAAATAGGAAACATCCATTTGCTATCAGCTATAGTTATTAACATTCTGTGTGCTAACATTTGTTATCAGCTATAGTTACTAACATTCTGTGTGCTAACATTTGCTATCAGCTATAGTTACTAACATTCTGCATATTGTTTCTTCTGTGCTAACACAAACACGCACGCACGCACGCACACACACACAACGATTCTCACTTCAGAAGATTTTTAAAGATCTTTACCATTATTACTTTTCTGAGCCGATGAAGCTACACTCTGGGCATCCCCATAGTAGCTCTATCTGTGCAGCAGATGGTGAAAGGTATGTTGATAGTCCCAGTGTCACATTCATTGAATATTTTTCTTGTACTTCCCGTCAATCACTGAGTGCTGTTCTTGACAGACAGCCATGGTCTTTGCAATACAGAGTTACTTGCTGTGACCCTCCCCCTTTCTACTATCTCTTCGAGCAATTCCAAACTCCATCAATCTCTTAATAACAGTCTCATCCACCATGGTAGCCTTGTTAAACAGTCTCATCCACCATGGTAGCCTTGTTCAACAGTCTCATCCACCATGGTAGCCTTGTTCAACAGTCTCATCCACCATGGTAGCCTTGTTCAACAGTCTCATCCACCATGGTAGCCTTGTTTAACAGTCTCATCCACCATTGTAGCCTTGTTCAACAGTCTCATCCACCGTGGTAGCCTTGTTTAACAGTCTCATTCACCATGGTAGCCTTGTTCAACAGTCTCATCCACCATGGTAGCCTTGTTCAACAGTCTCATCCACAGTGGTAGCCTTGTTCAACAGTCTCATCCACCATGGTAGCCTTGTTTAACAGTCTCATCCACCATTGTAGCCTTGTTTAACAGTCTCATCCACCATGGTAGCCTTGTTTAACAGTCTCATCCACCGTGGTAGCCTTGTTTAACAGTCTCATCCACAGTGGTAGCCTTGTTCAACAGTCTCATCCACCATGGTAGCCTTGTTTAACAGTCTCATCCACAGTGGTAGCCTTGTTCAACAGTCTCATCCACCATGGTAGCCTTGTTCAACAGTCTCATCCACCATGGTAGCCTTGTTTAACAGTCTCATCCACAGTGGTAGCCTTGTTCAACAGTCTCATCCACCATGGTAGCCTTGTTTAACAGTCTCATCCACCATGGTAGCCTTGTTCAACAGTCTCATCCACCATGGTAGCCTTGTTCAACAGTCTCATCCACCGTGGTAGCCTTGTTCAACAGTCCCATCCACCATGGTAGCCTTGTTCAACAGTCTGATCCATCATGGTAGCCTTGTTTAACAGTCTCATCCACCATGGTAGCCTTGTTTAACAGTCTCATCCACAGTGGTAGCCTTGTTCAACAGTCTCATCCACCATGGTAGCCTTGTTCAACAGTCTCATCCACCATGGTAGCCTTGTTTAACAGTCTCATCCACAGTGGTAGCCTTGTTCTACAGTCTCATCCACCATGGTAGCCTTGTTTAACAGTCTCATCCACCATGGTAGCCTTGTTCAACAGTCTCATCCACCATGGTAGCCTTGTTCAACAGTCTCATCCACCGTGGTAGCCTTGTTCAACAGTCTCATCCACCATTGTAGCCTTGTTCAACAGTCTCATCCACCATGGTAGCCTTGTTCAACAGTCTCATCCACCATGGTAGCCTTGTTCAACAGTCTCATCCACCATGGTAGCCTTGTTCAACAGTCTCATCCACCATGGTAGCCTTGTTCAACAGTCTCATCCACCATTGTAGCCTTGTTCAACAGTCTCATCCACCATGGTAGCCTTGTTCAACAGTCTCATCCACCATGGTAGCCTTGTTCAACAGTCTCATCCACCATGGTAGCCTTGTTCAACAGATGAGTATATGCAGAATTTAGAATGTCCCCTTGTCCATTATCATCTGTCCTGACACACGTACTTTGGTGCCAGTCTGTCGACTCTCTCAATGCTCTCAATTCCACCATGGCCAGGGAAAAATACCACATTTAAATATCCACTGGAGGTGGGGGAATCCGTAATATACTTCATATAATCATGACGCAAACATTCACTCTTATGCTGATAATAGACTGAGAGTCCGACACAATATCGGCACTGCTTGTCACTATTTCTGAGATCCATGTTAGGACCTCTCTCATTACAACTCTCGATAACCAACCAGACCAGTATATAGTTTCTATACGAGATACGTGTGCCAGTATGCACTTTCCATACGAGATCAATGCGGATACAATGGAAGCTCATTATAAATATTGGTCTAGACTGACGAAATACATAGCCTATGTCATCATCAGGTGCCATGCCAACTGGCGTAAGCGATCATGGCTCTCCATAGCTCTCAATCTCCAACATTATGTATCAAGATCGTTGTTGTTTCCCTGCCGTGCCAAGTTGTTAAATTGTCCAATATTTTCTCACGTTGTCGCCCTCTGTCTCTGTTGCCTTCAATCTTGCCTGTTGTGACTATGTTCTCCAAAACTCCCCGTCTCATGAAGTGGCCAAAAATGAAGATTATCCTTTTTTTAATATTATTGATTAAGCTCCGTCTCGCATTTGACTCTTTCAACACTTTCACATTAGTTTTTCTGGCATTCCATGGAATTCTCAGCATTCTTCTGTAGAACCACATCTCTATTGCCTCTAATTTCCCACTTTCCAGTTTGTTTATTGTCCAAGACTCGCACCCATATGTTAATATAGGGGTTATATAGCACTGCATCTCTCACTTGCTCACGTCTAATGACAAGATCATATTTACACAATATATTTTTCACTTTTCTGAATGTTGTTTTTGTCTGCCCTATTCTGCTTGTTATTTTCTGTTTCGTATAGCCTATGTAACTACGCAAATTTCCTACATAAAATTCTAAACCAAAATAATGGTAGCGTATCTTACACAGGACGCAGCCATCGACCCAGCATTTTTTGGCTGCAGTGATTTTCTAGGCAATATAAATACTTTTAGTAGTATGTCATTGCTTTCTAAACGGCTCGGATGCACAACTGCATGTGGCGGGATTCGAATCCGATACTTTTGTCTGTTAAAGACGTTCTCTGTACCTCGTCGCTACAGGGCCGGACATGAAGAATAAATGTAATTGGGGATTTTGAACAATTGTTAAATAGGGAATTTTGCTATAAACATATGCTCTATAAAGGGATTAACATCACACACATATATACTCTATAAAGGGATTAACATCACACACACATAAATGCTCTATAAAGGAATTCTACCGTATATTATCAGACACATATACTCTATAAAGGGATTCTGTCATATATATCATAAGACGACATAAGAGATCACATATCATATAACTAAGGAGACTTCGGAGTGGAGTTAATTGCTCTATCCTGTATATGGTCAAACTGATCGAAAAGCCCCGCTTAAGTCAGATGTGTCAGGAAAGATATCACAGCCAATCTGTAAACCATTACACCAAGTTCTCCCGAATACAGCCTACAAATCTGAAGTTTGTCAACTAACACAGAATAAGAGGAATATAGCATCACAGATATAAACTCACCACCGAAAACGGATGTGTAGACCCAATGGGGCAAATAAAACGGCGACACAACGTATTTACATTCTCTGGACTAAATCCTGGCTGGAAATCTAGTAGGATTGCTGTCCTGCTACAAGAGAGATATCTGGACTATATCCTGGCTGGAAATCTAGTAGGATTGCTGTCCTGCTACAAGAGAGATATCTGGACTATATCCTGGCTGGAAATCTAGTAGGATTGCTGTCCTGCTACAAGAGAGATCTCTGGACTATATCCTGGCTGGAAATCTAGTAGGATTGCTGTCCTGCTACAAGAGAGATCTCTGGACTATATCCTGGCTGGAAATCTAGTAGGATTGCTGTCCTGCTACAAGAGAGATCTCTGGACTATATCCTGGCTGGAAATCTAGTAGGATTGCTGTCCTGCTACAAGAGAGATCTCTGGACTATATCCTGGCTGGAAATCTAGTAGGATTGCTGTCCTGCTACAAAAGAGAGCCAGCGGGAGTTTAAGGATAAACGACGAAGAAGAAGATGCAAACTTAAATATGACAATATAAATCACGTTTTATCGTAGATGATAAACTTGCATATCACAAAATAAACCATATATTATCGCAGATGATAAACTTGCATATCACAAAATAAACCATACATTATCGTAGATGATAAACTTGCATATCACAAAATAAACCATGCATTATCGTAGATGATAAACTTGCATATCACAAAATAAACCATACATTATCGTAGATGATAAACTTGCATATCACAAAATAAACCATGCATTATCGTAGATGATAAACTTGCATATCATAAAACTATATACATTGAGTGTCAATGATACACTTGCAAATAATAAAACGTGTGCCAGAGCATTGATAAATGATGGTTTCAACAGTTGTGCTACATGCACGCCACAATTAGCTTAATGCTGACCAATTCACACCTATCATACAATTCACACCTATCATACAATTCACACCTATCATACAATTGGTGACAGAAAAATATGGATATAACAATATATTCCTCGTACGACTGGGTTGCGTGATAAGGAAAGCTACTTTAGGTCTACTTGACTATAGTATGTAGGGGTCTTAGATATTAGCGATCTCACATCAGTGGCTCTGCTATATGAGGGCGGTAGCTATCTCCTCTCCCTCGCAGGATTAGTCCGGTACCCATTTAAGGCTGGGTCCACTCATATGCGAAGCTAGTGCACTAACCACTGCGCTACGCGGCCCCCTCTATTTAAAATCATGCGAATATTTGTGAATTTATATGTGTATGAATATATATATATATCCCAGCGAATATATAACGAATTAAATTGAAATTTTGTGTGTAAATTTAAATTGTATAGACCCTACAAATTAATTTTTAATTGAAATGCATTTATTAGTTTCAATTTTCGCTCATTTGCGATATAGATCACAAGTCTATTTGTCAAGAATGTCACATAAATAACCAAAATGTCAGAGGCTGTCCAACAAAGTACGTAGGGAGTACCTCAGTAAGAAAACAAATAATCGAAAACAGACTATAATAAGTTAACAATGATACTGTAATACTAATTATCGAAATAAACAAAACAATGTACAAACTAAATAACATTTTCCAGCCTCCATTCCAGTAACTACTGACCCCCCCCCCCACCGTTACCCATTCAATTCCCCCTCCCCAATTCTCTACGTTTTTTATTGGTAGTCTCCTTCTCTGTGTTTGTTCTCGTGTGACCTTCCACACACACACACACACACACGCACACTATTTGGAGTATTTGTGTGGTTGATGTGTTTCAGTTATCGTGCTTGAAATGAAGTCATTACTTGATCTGATTTCACTTATAACTTCTTAAGCCTTTGACATCTCTGTATATATCGATATTATTATCTAGCGTGTAACACTTTGAGCACAGTTCTAAATATAATTGAACGTTTGTCTCCTAGCTAATATTTATTGATTTCCCTTCCGTTCATGTACAACGATGCATTCGTATAAATATCTCTGTAAATTAAAAAAATTTGTTGTTTTTTCCGTGTGTTTTTGTGTCTTGAAAAAGTTCCCGCTTGGACAGCAACGTGGAAACATTCCTTAATACTGTGTTCATTGTTATGTAGTTTTTACATTGTGACATTGTTTTGTTTATTTTGATAGTATTGTATTGTGTGGCATTTTGCTTCTTGCAGACGGTCATTTAGCAATAAGAAGAATCCATCCATTGAATATTTTCTCAGGGAATGTGACTTTTGTTGTGATCATGTCACAGCAGCGGAAGATTTTTGTTGTGATCATGTCACAGCAGCGGAAGATTTTTGTTGTGACACAACAGCGGAAGATTTTTGTTAGTGTCTTTCTATTGTTTTTTTTCCATATCTGCAAACATATTATTTCTGAACAATGCTGCTCCCGCACGTAGGTTCTGCCTCCAGACATCCCGAGTTTCGGTCGCGTTTTCCCAGTTTTTGGATTCTATGTGGAAGCCTTTCATTGAGGATTTACAGATGTCTTTATATCTCAGCATTGGTCAACCGCGGGCTCGATGGCCTTCAGCCAGTTCCCCGAATAGTACTTGTTTTGGAATGCGGCAGTGTGGTATTCTGCGAACGTGACCCATCCAGCGAAATCTATTTATATTTAGTGTTTCCATGGCAGATGATAGCCGAGTGTGACGCAACACTTCCATTAACACTTAATATAAGCCTAGTCTTTATCAAGTCATGGCGACACACAGAACTAGGCATACATTTTTAGCGTTAATACATGTACCTCTGTTTTATAGAACACACACATGCATTTGATAAAGTTAAACATAGTGAAGTTATACACATGCTAGCGAAATTGAACATCAAGAGTAAGGATTTAAGAATTATCGAGAACATGCACTGGCAACAAAATGCAGCAATAAGAATAGGACATCAATTTGGCCCTTTTCAACAAATAAACAAGGAGTTAGACAAGGTTGTGTACTTTCACCAGACCTATTCTCTTTATACAGTGAAAACATAATGCGTGCAATAGTTGATATTCCAGGAACATCAGTGGAAGGACATAACATAAATAATTTGAGATATGCGGATGACACTGTCCTGATTGCTAAAAGTAAGGAAGACTTTCATGAATTAATTAATGTAGTAGTCACAGACAGTAAAGAGAAAGGCATCTTTATCTAAATATCAAGAAAACAGAAGTAATGGTTATTTCAAAGTAACAAAATACTACACTTGTAAGATCAAAGTGAATGATATAGTATTAAAACCTGTTTACCAATTATGTATTTAGGTACAACGATTACATCAGATGGAAGAAGTTCAACAGAAATAAAAAGCAGAATAGGGCAGACAAAAACAATATTCAGAAAAATGAAAAATATATTGTGTAATATGACCTTGTCATTAGAGATAAGGAAGAGAGTTATACAGTGCTATATAACTCCTATACTAACATATGGATGCGAGTCTTGGACAATAAACAAATAAGGAAAGTGGGAAATTAGAAGCAACAGAGGTTTAGCTCTTCAGAAGAATGCTGACCATATCATGGGTTGCTAGGAAAACTAATGTGGAGGTGTTTAAATTCAATGTGAAACGGACCTTAATCAATAATATAAGGAAAAGACAATCTACATTTGTGGCCACTTTATGAGACAAGGAAGTTTGGAGAACATAGTCACTACAGGCAAGATTGAAGGCAACAGAGACAGAGGACGACAACGTGAGAAAATATACAGTTTAACAACCTGGCACGGCAGGGGGAAAAACAACGATTTTGATACATAATACTGGAGATAGAGATCTGTGGAGAGCCATGATCGCCTACGCCAGCCGACATGGCACCTGATCTGTACCCTCGATCACAAGACAGACGGTGTTTTAAAGTTGTATCTGGTGTAATGTCTGAAGCGGTCAAACTTCTTTTTTCGAGACACAATAATTAATATGCCGGCAAAGATCAGGGGATTTCTTTCGTGCATAAAAACTGAACATGATGCACAAATATAAAGTCTAAATTTGTTAGGTCTAACAAAAATATAACATCGTATGCAAAAAATGATATCAATACTTGAGACGGTTACTCAGATATTAAATTGTTTGAGGACAAAGCTTGTGCAATGCGCTATTACATAGGCCTAATAATTGTTCCATTGACTAATTTCATGTATCGCTATAACATAATAATTGTTATTTGACTAATTTCATGTTTCACTTATTATAGGCACAGAAATTTGTTAAAACAAATGCAACAAGAAATTACCTCAATGTGGATATAACGAAATTACAAATGTACAACTGCTGGTAAACTGTGTTAAAACTGTCACAAACACAGGCTATGCCGATAAATATGGTCATGCGATGAACGATACATCAGACCTACCATCATCTCGTAAGAAGCAAAACACTCTTCAAGAAGTGAAATAGATATAATACAAGCATTGAATGCAACACCAGAGTATATAAAATGTTACATAGAGCTAAAATGATATAAACGGACAGATTTGGAAATAACAAAGTCACAGATAAAAGAATACAATGGTGATATGCAAACATACATGTCAAGAAAATGCAGAAGGACTGTATCATATTCTTTATGTATATACTTTCTTCATTTGTTCACACATTCCTACAGATTAACAGGATGCAATCCGGAGAACGGAATGGGTTATGTCATGGTTCACAGCCTGGCTGCGATATCTACAACTTTTAGCCTGATATATCCGACTTCGACGTCAAATTGGCCGTCTATGGGATGTGGTATCCTGCCACCATTCAAATCTCCTTAGTGGTATGTTATAACATGCATGGCTGGTAATAATGTCGCTATTCTTTGCCCAATTTTTAGGCCCCAGTAACACACACTTACTTTATTATTCCTAGATCTGTCAGTTTCTATCACATACGAGTACTTCATGTAGCCTTCAATCTACTGTGTTGTTCCATTACTTACTTCATGTAGCCTTCAATCTACTGTGTTGTTCCATTACTTAATTCATGTAGCCTTCAATCTACTGTGTTGTTCCATTACTTAATTCATGTAGCCTTCAATCTACTGTGTTGTTCCATTACTTACTTCATGTAGCCTTCAATCTACTGTGTTGTTCCATTACTTACTTCATGTAGCCTTCAATCTACTGTGTTGTTCCATTACTTACTTCATGTAGCCTTCAATCTACTGTGTTGTTCGATTTTGCGCATGTTTAACCCTATCTAGATAAATACCATTTAGTCGAAACATCGATTCCGTGTACATTATTTGTTCGACATAAAACTGATATTCAACCCTTATTTATTTTCTAATTATATTTATATTTATTTAGTGAGTTAGTATTCGACTGCCTTAGACCAAAGGATTAAACCCATATAGAAAATGAGGAGAGGAGGAAACTAGGGCAGTCAATGGTGTATTAAACCATTTCCTGGCATTTCATGCAGTTCTGCTGATTTCCAATCGTATATGCGTTGCCTTTCCCTAGAAAATAATGAATAGAGCCGAGATGCGGTTAGTGCAAATGGACAAGTCACTTTCTCCATAAGATCTACCCGGACTAGCAATCATGTGTTTAATTGTGTGGGCCTCATAGTTCAATTGAAATTCTACACTGGCCTACTTTCTGACTGTTACATTCACAAATAGATTATCATTAGTTATATTTATTCGCTCATGTATTTTGTATATCCTTAAGTTGTGAGGGTACGCGCATTTAAACCGTAGACATGAGTCCAATTTGGTTATATCAGAGCTTTTTATGACCATAAAATATAATAGAAATTGTGGTTCAGGAAATCCTGTCACCATGACTGAATATAAAATACAACATTTTTTATTTTTTTTTAATGTTATGGTGCACATTTTTACTGCAGTCTCCGTTCATGCAAGAAATTCAGAAATACTCTCCAAGTAGCTGTATATTGCCCTATGTTTTATATTGTGTGCGATTCTTACAAACATTTATGAACAAGTTCTTACAAACATTTATGAACAAGTTCCTCAGAAGATATGAAATATTACATGATACGGTGGGAACAGAAACATAGAGGTTTTGATGAGAACATAACGGGTTGCTGTTTGTCTACAAATAATATATAGGAAACATAGGTGGTTGTTTGGTGATCCAGCGGTCCATGGACCAATATTGTTTAGACCCAGTGACATTGTGTGAAAGATATATGCATGCGTTTGTGAGCTGTTGTTTTGTTTCATATAGGGTGTTCCATTTATCTGGCATTGAGAGAAAGTATAGTTAGAGGGTGTTACATTTATCTAGCATTGAGAGAAAGTATAGTTAGAGGGTGTTCCATTTATCTGACATTGAGAGAAAGTATAGTTAGAGGGTGTTCCATTTATCTGACATTGAGAGAAAGTATAGTTAGAGTGTGTTCCATTTATCTGACATTGAGAGAAAGTATAGTTAGAGGGTGATTCAGCGAGGCATAAGAATAAATATACGAGTGGATTTGACATACTATGAGAAGGAAGTTAAAAATGCGAATTATAAAATGCTACATCTATTCCATATTAATGTATGGATCAGAAACATGGACACTAAAGAAACAATTAGAATATAGATTTGATGTCTTTGAGATGTGGGTATATCGAAGAATAGGGAGAGCATCATGGAAAGAGAAGAAAACAAACAAAGCGGTTCTAACAACACTTAATATGAAAAAGAATTATTAAAAGAAATAAAGATTAGACAAATAAAATATTTTGGACACATTAAAAGAAATAACACCTTGTTGACTGATAAGACCTTACTTGAGGGTAAAGTCAAAGGGAAGCGAGCAAGAGGTAGACAGAGATACAAGTGGGAGAGTAACAACACAAGATGGACAGGTTATTTTCTACCAGAATGCACCCCCAAAACAAGAGACAGGGGTGTTGGAGGTCTGTTGCAGCCAACCTTCGTTACGTAGACGGCACATGATAATGATGATGAGAAGGAAGAAAACAATAATTGAAATGGAACCCACAGGGAGAAAGGGAAGACCTAGAACTACTTCAAGAAAAGAGATGGCGATTTTCTGGGACATTGACATCCAGTGGAAGACTTGAAGAGGAAATCTAAAGACATGGTAGAATGGAGATAATTTATTTGTCCGTGAACTATGCATTTTATGAGGGCCAGGGATTTGATTGACGTTTTCTCTCTACAGATGTCAACATAGAAAAGGATAATTCTGTCTTTCTGCCCAAAAAATTATGTACTTTGGTCCAAAATTCAGCTTAATTCTGTACAGAGTACTTTACTATAGGTCATCATCATCATGTGACATATTCTTTCCAGAACGTGATCTCTGAACACTCTGCGATTCTGGGCGAGTTGACCAGCTGCAGATAGAGACATGTTTAAACAATCTGACATATCACTGCATCATCGTCGTCTTGGGCGCTCTCTTCCCTTGTTGCCGTTAACTCTACCTTCAGCTATGAATCTTTCCATGCTGTTATGTCTTATTACTATAGGTAGCTACTAAAACTTAATACAGACATTGTCAATACAACCTGAGAATATTATGCACATAACACAGAAAAATGCGTGCAGGTTGACAAGATATGAAATTTGTTGCATGTTTTTCTCTCATACCTGCCTCTAGTCTGGCTTTGTGATAGCAAGTTATAGAGCACAGCTTCGATGTCCAAGGTACCGGGTTAAAATCCCATCGCAGGAAATTGAACACTTGAACAGTTCAGAAAGAAATGGCAAACTACTCAATGTATTTATTTGCCTAGAAAATAGAAAATTACAACAGCCAAAAATTCCTGTTTAATGGCTACATCCTGAATATGATATGCAACCATCAGAATAAACTACTATCCACGGCCAGGATGTCGTAACACACATCTTACGTAGTATGCAACTTTATGTCTTTCCAGACGATAGTATTATTGTTGTGCTATACGAAATATAATCTATGATCAATGGCGATGATGACACATAACACACTTGCTACTTTAGAGACGAGGAGGAGAGTTTTTCAGAGCTACATAACACCGATTCTAAATGCGCATCTTGGAAATAAATAAACAGGATAGCGAAAAATTAGAGGGAACATAAATGTGGTTCCATAGAAGAATGGTGAGAGTACCATGGACCTAGAAAAACTAACAAGAAGGTGCTGAAAGAATCAAATGTAAGATAGGGGTTACTTAATAATATCAGAAGAAGACAATCTTTATTGTGTGAACATGTTACGAGACAGGGTGGTCTAGAGAACATCGTTACAAATATAGAAGGTACAAGAGATTGAGGGGGAAAAAGTGAGAATATATTAGATGTCTGACATCGTGGCATAGTAAATAGTTGCCAATGATCCTGACCAAAAATACTGGAAGCAGTGAGTTGTGGTGATCTTTTATAACCTGCACCAGTTGGCAGGGCACAAAATAATATATTTATTACATTTACTAGTTAATCCACAGTCTCTTTTAATGTGTAGTTTGATCATTATAATTTTTTTCACAATAAACATCCCGTTATTTATCTTGGCAAGAACAAAAGTAGAATTATAATTTTAACATGGAACAATGATTGAGATACATTTTAGGCAGCTGCCTAAGGATGAGATAAAGTAACACACTACACACCGATACCCATGCCAATGGAAGTTTGTGTGATTTTGTGGCTGAATTAACTGAAAACAGATATAAGAACACCATTGACAAGATATGACTCGCATTGAACAATGTCACTGTTTATGGTCTTTGGGTAAGGGAACTAGTAAATGTCATTGTTAATGGTCTGTGAATTAGAAAACTAGTAGATGTCATTATTATGGTCTATGGGTGAGGGAACCAGTAAATGTCAATGTTAATGGCTTGTGGATTAGATAACTAGTAGACGTTATTGTTTATGGTCTGTTGGTGAGGGCACTATTAAATGTCACTGTTTATGGTCTGTGGATGCGAGAACTAGTAGATGTCACTGTTTATGGTATGTGGGTGAAAGAAATGGTGATGTCATAATGTCATTGTTTATGATCTGTTGGTGACGGAACTAGGAGATTTAATTGTTTATTTTCTGTGAGAGAAATTATTAGTTGATGTCAGTGTTTATTTTCTGTGAGAGAAATAATTAGTTGATGTCATTGTTTATGGTTTCTGTCCAAGATGTGATCAAAAAATTTCAGCCTTTGGAAGTTGAGCAGTAGTAGCTGGCACTTTTCTTGATGTAGAAATATTCTTGATTAATCAACTCGCAGCAATCATCATCTGTAGAGCAATCCATTCGACTTGGTCTTGATAGGAGACTTTGTGCCTCGTAGTCGCCTGGATGGGATTGGGGAATTTGTGGCAGAGGATATCTGACGGGTATTCGACTCTTCAGTAGCACCTGCGCAGACACAAAATGTAATCCATGTATTAATAATAGCAGAACTATCATTCCCTATATTCACAATACCACAGCACATTCATAAACTATTACAATCAAATGTTTTTCTGCTGTGCTTGCTGAAATAAAATATGTTTTTACAAACGCGAATGCATAACTATAAGCTAATGATACAATATTTAGTGAGGAACAAGTGCTGGAGGCTACAGTTAATTAATCAAGACTGTTTACATTCTACATTCATTGGTGTACAAAATATTTGGACTATAAATTATTGGTGTATAGGCTCTATAAACAACATACAAGTACATTTACTTACAATACCAGTTCAGTACAAGTGCGCTGTGGTAATGAATGTGCACAATAACTTACAAGTGTTAGTCACAAATGTACACGGAAAAAAGTTACAAGTGTTAGTTACAGATGTACACAGGGAACAGTTACAAGCATTAGTTACAGATGTACACAGAGAACAACGTTACAAGCATTAGTTACATATGTACACAGAGAACAACGTTACAAGCATTAGTTACATATGTACACAGGGAACAAAGTTACAAGCATTAGTTACACGTGTACACAGGGAACAAAGTTACAAGCATTAGTCACAGATGTACACAGGGAACAAAGTTACAAGCATTAGTTACACGTGTACACAGGGAACAAAGTTACAAGCATTAGTCACAGATGTACACAGGGAACAAAGTTACAAGCATTAGTTACAAATGTACACAGGGAACAAAGTTACAAATGCTAGTCATAGATGTAATCAGGGAACAAAGTTACAAGCATTAGTCACAGATGTACACATTCAACACAGTTACATTTCTAGTCACAGATGTACACATTCAACAAAGTTGCAAGTTCTACATTCACTGATGTACAGTGAAATCAAAATCACACATTGTACAGCAACCGCTGTACACAATTCAGTTTGTACATGTCATAAAGTAATATAAATTGCACATAATAATAGTGAATATACACATCTGATAATAAATACTGCACACAACAATCAATATTGTAACAATTCTACAATCAGTACTGTACACAACAATCAATATTGTAACAATTCTACAATCAGTACTGTACACCTTAATCATGATTTCTCACATGCTATTTTCACTGATGAACCAAAACCTACATTTTTCGATGGATCATTGAAACGTCCAAGTCGATACATCATTTGTATGATGTTCGCATGTATGTACAAACACATTTGTATGATGTTCGCATGTATGTACAAACACATTTGTATGATGTTCGCATGTATGTACAAACACATTTGTATGATGTTCGCATGTATGTACAAACACATTTGTATGATGTTCGCATGTATGTACAAACACATTTGTATGATGTTCGCATGTATGTACAAACACATTTGTATGATGTTCGCCATGTATGTACAAACACATTTTTGTCACAAATTTGTGCCAGTAAAACATTTTTTGGTGTCATTTGACACTGTAAATATTTCATATTTAGTTTTACTGTCCTGACATTTCTAAAACGAAATATTTAATATTGATACTACTATAGTTTATTTCTGCAATCAGTTTTTGTAACAAATAAACTTCTTTTCCCAAAAACACATTATGGAGAAAAGGGTACCACACACATAGAAACATTAATATACATTCCCTATGTTTGTTAAAATAGGTCTACATACTATATGTGTGAGTGATCTTAATAAGGATGTACTGGATTCAAATTTTTGAAATCCGGTCGGAGTCGGATTTGGCCGGATTTTTTAAATGAGATCCGGCCGGAGCTGGATTTACAAAAAAGTAAAATAAAAATAAAATAATGTATTATATCACTTGACGTAGGTAAATGAAGTTACTGGACTGTTCATTACTATAGACATGACAATGATGACATATACTCATATTAAATAATTTAAATGTAAAATAATTATATTTACATTAGAATAAGTAATATTAAGTTCCTTAAGTTCAAGATGAAACATAATACACAAGCACATAATGCTAATTTAGTAATTTTAATTTTTAGTTTTCAGCTTTTAGTTTTAACATTGTTTTAAGTTGGCAAATTGGCAGCTCAGTTACAACTCACAACAACAGTACATTGAACAGATTGTATTTATTGAAATACATTCATTCAGTAATTTCAGTCAGTCAGTCTTCATTATGGCTGTGAAGTTAAACTCTCAGAGTCAAGAAGGGACGAGTTGTATTTCAGGAAAATCAATGTCTCCGCATTGTGTGGTAAAAGGCTACTACGCTGGTCAGTGATAATGTCTCCTGCAGTACTTATACCGTTCAGATGGCAGAACTAAATATACATATAAACCGGAATGGTACAGACTGGAAGGTCAGAAGTGAAACGACACTAACAGAAAATAGAAAAATCATATCCACATATCGATGAAACAAAACAAATAGAAAAATGACCGAACAACAGGATATTATTATCCGTAGGATTGGTGGGCATTGATGCCACAGGGTTCAATAGTGCCTCACCATAAGCAGTACATTTTACTGAACCAAATAACTAATCACTAGTTTAGTTCAGTGGTGGACTTCTTCTGCGTTCGTTCTCAAACTCCAGCAGATTAGTAGGATGTAGTCAGGAGAAGGTTCTCAAACTCCTGCAGATTAATAGGATGTAGTCAGGAGAAGGTTCTCAAACTCCTGCAGATTAATAGGATGTAGTCAGGAGAAGGTTCTCAAACTCCTGCAGATTAGTAGGATGTAGTCAGGAAAAGGTTCTCAAACTCCTGCAGATTAATAGGATGTAGTCAGGAGAAGGTTCTCAAACTCCTGCAGATTAGTAGGATGTAGTCAGGAGAAGGTTCTCTAACTCCTGCAGATTAATAGGATGTAGTCAGGAGAAGGTTCTCAAACTCCTGCAGATTAGTAGGATATAGTCAAGAGAAGGTTCTCAAACTCCTGCAGATTAGTAGGATATAGTCAGGATAAGGTTCTCAAACTCCAGCAGATTAGTAGGATATAGTCAGGAGAAGGTTCTCAAACTCCTGCAGATTAGTAGGATGTAGTCAGGAGAAGGTTCTCAAACTCCTGCAGATTAGTAGGATGTAGTCAGGAGAAGGTTCTCAAACTCCTGCAGATTAGTAGGATGTAGTGTGAATAATGAAATGTGCATGTCATGGTTTACAGCTTTGCTACGATATCTTCACGTTTCGGCCTGATAATCCGACTTCAGCATGGCTTGAGTCACTTTGATCCTCTATGGAATGGGACATTCAACTCCACCCCATAACCTCCTTAATCGCTTCTAACAACATGCATGGAAGATAAAGGTAGTTTCTGTGATAGCAACATGTCTAGGATGAAGATAATTCTTCATGTTAAAAGGCACAGTAACTATAAGGTGTGGTTGTCAGTTCCCTTCTTTGCTGTATTTATCTTCCCTAATTCATGGGTCAGGTACCCATTACTGCTGGATCGACTAGAGGAGCTGTCGTGCCACAACTCGGACCTTTTTTATTAGTCTAAATGTGGTCAGAACCTGGCCCGCTGTAACCCAGTGATGGCAAGCTCACGATCAACTAATGGAACACGATTACACAAGTTTGGATGACGTGGCGATCTCACTGACATAGAAGGAAACAGAACCACTAAACAGTTGTCGCACACCACACACCATCTACAGCTAGTCAGTGGAGACTGCCTACCAGTGGGCCACGGTGTAGATACAGGGATACAAACTGCTGTAAACTAACAAGTACCAACGAAGAAGAAAACATGAACGACAAATTGAACGAACTACTCTTTGCAGACGACCAAGTACTAATAGCGACATCAGAAGAACAATTGCAAGAACATATGAACAGACCCCACAACATGTCAAAAATTCAACATGAAGATTAATATTGAAAAGAACGAAATAATGACAATAGCAAAGAAAGAAAGAAATATCACCATCTCCATCGATGATAAATACCTTAAACAAGTAAATGAGTTCACTTACTTAGGAAGCATTATATCGAGTGAAGGGAAAACAAGTAAAGAAATACAAAATAGATGCAACAAAACATACCAGATCCTAGGACAGATGACACATATTTTCAAGAACAAAAATGTAAACAGAGACACTAAAGTTGCATTCTACAAGACTATTATTATTCCTTCACTGTGCTGCCAGTGCTGACCTGGACAATGACAGCACAAGGCAAAAGAAAAATAGTGACAACAGAAATGACATGTCTACGAAGATTACTCGGAGTGTCATTAAGAGATAGAATTAGAAACGATAACATCAGACAGATAACCAAAACAATGCCAGTATTGGAACACATCAAAAGACAACAGATCAAGTGGTTTTCACACACTTCCAGACTACCAACAGACAGCATGCCACAGATGCCATGACACATAGACATTACGGTTATAAAGCTAGAGGCAGACTATGTAAAAGATGGATCACAGAAATCAAAGAAGCTACAGGAACAAGCTTACAAACAGCACACAAGAAAGCCATCTCCAAAGAAGTGGCACAAATATTTCTTGCTGCACATGAAAAATCTGAATATGGAAATATCCTTAATCTGAGGGAGAATGATAAGCACAGATAAAAATTCGCCATGCATGTTGTAGGAGCAGATTAATTGGGTGTGGTATGAAGTATTTTGTATATCAAAGGTCAGAGTGACCAAAAAATCATATTGTAATCTTATGTTCCAAGCCGAAAGGTGCATCCATCGCAGTGAAGCTGTAAAACATGAGTCGACATGCAGTTCTGTAGATTACAATCTATTAGTCAGCAGAAGTTCGAGAACACATGCAGAAAAAGGAAATAGAGGCCTCGTTAATTTTACTTGTCATTTCTGGCATATAAAACAGAAACTTGACACTTCTGACTGAACGCTAGGACCATCAAGATTGTCACTTTGACCAATATTAATGTGTGTGACAACTTCATCATTACAATTGAAGTGAAACATCGATACTTTCTGCAGGATAGATCTATGCTAGAGCTTGAAGTGAGATAGTATGGAATTGAAACAGAATACTTGTAATCACAAGATTTGTATTTTAGTTTCTTTTTTATTTGACATGGCAACAATTGTAAGCGAGCAGTAGCCTGCTGTTAAACGTCCTGCACGCTTTGAAAAGACATGGACAGACAATATCAAAGAATGGACAGGGCAAGATATTTCCACACTCATCCGCATCGCTGAGGATATAATTGGCTGGAGGACTCTGTGTGCTGAGGCATCCAATGTGGTAACCCTACGGCCCTGAAGGGTTACGGGTTTATTGATTGATACTGTGAATCTAACAGCTACAGATTTGTGAGAAATGATTATGAATATGTCTTGTCCATGCAAATAGTTTTGTATAGACCGTGTGCATGAGACAAATTTGAAAGCAATTAAGTGTAGGACTATATACACATATAAATATGTCTGAAGCAGACCAACATGACATTTTTGGGTTCATTAATAGCATCAGATGGAAGATGTATTAAATAAGTCAAATGTAGAATTGCCCAGGCAAAGGCTACATTTCACAAGATAAAGAACATCCTATGTAATATATTTTTATCAATTGAGATGAGAAAGAGAGTTCTTAGAAGATAATATAGAACCAATTCTTATGTATGGAAGTGAATCTTGGACACTCAGCAGAACAATGAAAAATTATATTGAGGCATCAGAGATGTACTTTTATAGAAGAATGTTGAGAACACCATGGACAGATAAAAAATGTAATGAAAATTATCTTGAAAGAAGTTCATTCAAAAAGAGCATCAGAAAGAGACAGTCCACAGTTTGTGGACATATCATGAGAAGAAGAAAGAATGAACACACTGTAACAACAGGTAAGTTGAAGAGCAAGGGAGGTAGGGGAAGAACAAGGAAGGAGATGCCTGACAACCTAGAATTATGGCATGGGAGAACATCGGTATTAGAAATGATTGACAGCACAGGAAATAGAAGTCTGTGGAATAATCACCAATTGAAATTTAGCATGTTTTGTTTTAGCTTATACACAATTTTTAAATTTGGCAAAATTTTGGCTATTTTTACCAAAAATTTGACCATACACAGTTCCAACCACCTGGCAACCCTGATACAGAAACACACGTTCATGCAACCAGATTTGAATAATTTCAAATAAAAAATAAAGCACAATGATATGAAACATCTGCATATTCTTAAAAAAGATAAGAAGCACATATAATAGAAATATGATTTTGACATGCTAATATCAAATGAAATAGAACTCAAATACTTGAAAAGTAAACTAGGAGTGATACATTTAAGTAAGCCGAAATGATGCAAACATACAGAAATCGTTATAACGTCTTCCTTCCTTCACAGTTAGCAGTCAATATGAATAATTATTACACATTTGTAAAATAGTGACCAAAAATAATTGAGAAATTCATAAATTATAATTTAAAAAATCTCCATGCAGTCAAATTTGCTCAAATAAAATTCAGTATTACTAATGTTGCATTGCGTAAGATCAAATAATAAACAAATTCATAAAAAAATGATGATTGCGTATAACAGAATATTGACTACCTGGCCTGGATGAGCAAACCGAAAACAAGATAGAAAAATTGAGAAGAAATCTCGAACCACAATTTCTGGCGTACCAGCTGAAGACATCCGCGTGAACACACCAGCAAGTGCACAGGGAAAAACACAAGAAACATCACAATATTACAACTACAGAATTGTGAGAATATCTCATAGCTTTGCATTTATACAAGGGTCGGCTGAACAGCTAAGTATGACACAATAACTAATAACTTGCAAACCGAACTAGATATTCGAATGAGATAAAAGTAATGGCATGAAAGTACATCCAGTTAATCACGAAGGTTTGAAACATCTTTCAATGAAGTCAACAATTACATCGAGACATTTCTTCAAACTCTGAACCATTATTGCATTCCGTCAATGAAGTCAACAATTACATCGAGACATTTCTTCAAACTCTGAACCATTTATGCATTCCGTCAATGGTCAACAATTACATCGAGACATTTCTTCAAACTCTGAACCATTTTTGCATTCCGTCAATGGAAAATTATATCTTTCTTGAATCTACGATTTCTATACTTTCTTTTATCATCCATGATTTTATTCTTTTACGTTCGTTCTCAGATTCCTGCAGATGTTCAGGATGTAGTCCAAAGAATGGAATGTGGTATGTCATGGTTTACAGCTTGGCTGTGATATCTGTGTCTTTCGGCCTGACATATCCAACTTCAGCAGGGTATCTGGGTCACTTGACCCACTTATTTCTTTTATTTGATGGGGGCAACACAATGCCAAAACTTTTCTTAGTCGCTTCTTACAACAAGCATGGAAGATAAACAGTGTCGCTATTCTTAACTCCCCGTTCGGGCCTCGGCAACAGGTGATCATAAATAATGAGAAAAGGAAGCAAAGAATGACACACTATTACCTGTCATGTTTGTCATAAGAGATTACTAAGGATGATTAAGAAATTAATAAGGATGATTAAGAGATTAATAATGATGATTAAGAGATTAATAAGGATGATTAAGAGATTAATAAGGATGATTAAGATATTACTAAGGATGATTAAGATATTACTAAGGATGATTAAGAGATACTATAGATGATTAAGAGATACTGATGATTAAGAGATTAATAAGGATGATTAAGAGATTACTAAGGATGATTAAGATATTACTAAAGATGATTAAGAGATTACTAAGGATGATGTGTGATGAAGTTGACTGTCTCATCCAAAATTATCACGCTATAACTATTCTTCTTCTTTTTCTTCTTCATCTTCTACAATCTTGATTCTCAAACTCCCACTTGGTCACTCTTGTAACAGGACAATGGCCCTCATAGATTTCCAGCAGGATGTAGTCGCGTCGCTTGTTTTATTTGCGCCAGTGACTCGACGCATCCATCTTCGGCGGAATATCAATTCAAATCTTGCTTTATCTATTGTTCTCAGCAACAAATATAGCTAGAAATTGTGAAGAATTCTTCAATGTTTGAAAACTTCCCATATTTATGAGTTGAACACATCCGTGTGAACAAGCGACAAGAATTTCACATAGACATGTACAGAACTGATAACACCAGTGTCACATATGTGTACAGAACTAATAACACGAGTGTCACATTTGTGTACAGAACTAATGATAAGAATTTCACGTTTGTGTACAGAACTAATGATAAGAGTTCACGTTTGTGTACAGAACTAATGATAAGAATTTCACGTATGTGTACAGAACTAATGATAAGAATTTCACGTTTGTGTACAGAACTAATGATAAGAATTTCACGTTTGTGTACAGAACTAATGATAAGAGTTCACGTTTGTGTACAGAACTAATGATAAGAGTTCACGTTTGTGTACAGAACTAATGATAAGAATTTCACGTATGTGTACAGAACTAATGATAAGAATTTCACGTAAATGTAACGGTAGGTCCCATGTCCACAGAAACTATTCTTTGGGAATGACCAGTTCCCTTCCTTGCTGCACTGTACACACGTGTACACAACTGTCAAGAATTTCTCACATGCGTACAGAATTGTACCGCGTTTCTGTGACAATAGAAGAACTGTATGCTTGACAGTTTGACCAACATATTCCCAATCGCCACTGACAGCGACATTATTCTTTTCTCCGCAATATAAAGTCTGGTCATCCATAACCACAGAATAAATGGCAAAACAAGATTAGAAACAAACATATTTTGATTAGAATATGGCAGGATATTATTTGTCTATGTATCGTATCTAGGGAATGGGGATTTATAGGGAATACACTGAGGTAAAAAACTGTATTGCAATATAACATGACAGGTAACTGTTAGGAAAGCGGAGGGAAATGGCGGAAAATGAAGGCCAAAAAAACATTTTGGAGAAGAGAGATGTAGGTAGTTCTTGATGTTTTTGGCATCACAAGACCTGGACAGGATGTAGAGAATTTGTCCATGCTCTCTGCTTTTATGAAAGTCAAGACCTTGTTTGAGCGATTGATTGATTAGTCAAGTTTATAATATCACACATACAGTGTCAATGAGATATAGTCAAGTATATGATATACAAATTAACACGAAAGTGATTGAGAAAATAGGCAAGTTTATTATATCACACAAAGTGATTTAGATACTTGTCAAGTATGTAATATCACACACAGAAAATCATTGAGATATAGTCAAGTTTATGATATGTACACAAAGTTATTGAGAGAATAGTCAAGTTTATATGTACAAAAAAGTTATTGAGAGAATAGTCAAGTTTATGATATGTACAAAAAGTTATTGAGAGAATAGTCAAGTTTATATGTACAAAAGTTATTGAGAGAATAGTCAAGTTTATATGTACAAAAAGTTATTGAGAGAATAGTCAAGTTTATGATATCAGACACAGAAAGTGATGGATACTACTATCTCTAATTCATTTATTCGCTAAGATTGATACTGATAATTATTCATTATGCAGAGAACCTGTTGTGACTTGAAATTATGTGCGAGACATACCATTTCCAGTTAGCGTTCCCAAAGATTGTCTCCTTGGGCTGTCAGTGTTTCCCTTCTCATCTGTTTCTGGTAGATGCTAATGATTTTGGAAAAAAATAAGAATCATTACAAGAATGAAAGAATTTAAAAACTGTGACCACAAATAGAAGACACTAGACATAACATAAAGATGAACTATGATCTAGATATAAGTGTCTTCAAGCTTAGAATTGACAATGCATCATAATGATTGCACGAAATCCTCTTGGGCCAGAGTATATACAGATGGCTCGACAGAAGAGGCAGTGATTAACGGTGGTAGGAGTATCTATATTGAATGATCGAATGGAAAAATGATTGGAGGATTGTAAGATCAATGAACACGAGTCGGTATCGAGAATGCATGAATTGGGAGTACGGATCGGCGTAGCATGAAAAATATATATCCAATAATTTCACCAAAAAAGAACACACAAACAACACAGAACAGAAATCTTCAACCGCTGTACCCTGAGAAAGCAGAGATCTGAGCACATATGGACATGCTCGGTGTACGAAGACGGCAATCAACATATCTAAACCTAAAAAACTGGGGAGTATTGGAAACAAATGAAAAACAAATACCAAATCTAACAATCTACATTGGAAAAATCATGACTGGCAAATAGAAGACAAACATCACAGAATTCAGTCAAGCCTTTTGGCTCATGTTATCGATTATTATTGTGCGTTTCCTTTGTGGGCGTTGACAGGCGACGCACATGATATAAAAAGGGACCAACGAAAATTACAGCAATAATTAAAACATAACGTAAGAAGGATGATTGTGCTTTGTTTTGGTTCTGTTGTTAAAGTCTTGTTTGCCGATATTTAGCAATTGGTCGAGGAAAAAAATGAAGATGGTAATGAGAAGATAAAGGCAAGTACATATAAAATTAGAAACACACAAATTTAAAGGAGATCCTGATACAGGGAGAACAACTGTCACATTCTGGCGTAGTGTCTCAAGTGGTTTGCATTGATCTTGTGCACATTCCGAGGCTTGCATTGGTCTTGTGCACATTCCGAGGCTTGCATTGGTCTTGTGCACATTCCGAGGCTTGCATTGGTCTTGTGCACATTCCGAGGCTTGCATTGGTCTTGTGCACATTCCGAGGCTTGCAATGGTCTTGTGCACATCCGAGGCTTGCATTGGTCTTGTGCACATTCCGAGGCTTGCAATGGTCTTGTGCACATTCCGAGGTTTGCATTGGTCTTGTGCACATTTCAGGGTAGCAGATAGTCAAGACCCTAAAAATACCTCCTCATTGTACATTTTTGTAATAGGTAGTTTCAAAACTCATGGTAAACACAAGGACAACACGGGAGACCGACACGAGGTTGCGGAGAGTAAGATGGAATGGCAATTGATGACTACCAGACAAATGAAATATCTCAACAGTAGCACAGCCTCTTAGTTTCCGCAGCCTACAATACTGTCGCATCAACGTTTATGGAGAGAACTGTTTTTACTGGTCGTAATAGGAAGTGTTCTTGATGAAGGCCATTGTGGTCGAAACAAAAAAAGGGTTACAAAGACATAGATGATCGACTTCACTGTACTCGGATATTTCACAGGGATCTCCGAAAACATCCATCTTGAGCCGGATTCGAACCCATGACCCTTGAACACAAGGCAAACAGCTTAACTACTACGCTAGGGAGATCCCTAGGTTTGAAACATTGATTTATGTGTATTATAATGTGTGCAACCAATGATCTACCTCAGAAGTAAGAAAAATAGTTCATCAGAGCTACATAACACAGATTCTAACATATGGATGCCAGTCTTGAACAATAAATAACAAGATAGTGAAAACTGATGTGGGAACATTGATGTGGTTCTATAGAAGAATGTTGAGAGTATCATGGACAGCTAGCAAGACTAACAAAGAAGTACTGAAAGAGTCAAATACAAAACAGAGGCTACTGAATAATATCCCAAGAAAGAGACTATTTTTATTTTTGGACACGGTATGAGACAGGGGGTCTGGAGAACATAGTTACAACAGGTAAGATAGAAAGCAAGAGAGATAAAAGGACTGCACCACAAGAAAATATTAGATAGTCTGACATTGTGGCATGACAAAGAGTCGACAACGATCCTGATACAAATACACTGGAAATAACCAGATGTGGAGATCTGTGATCGCCAGTGCCAGTCGGCATGGCAACTGATGATGATGATCAGTAGCTAGCAGACTTTCATTATCATGTGCCAAGATTTACCTGTTAGTTTACGGCGCGATTTTCCTCAAATTAAGACCTACTAACATAATTGGTTGGTTGCTGATTCAGCGGTCAGTGTGCTCATGCCCTTGACCCAACATTATATTGCTGGGAAGTCTGTGGATTTCCGGCCCATCCTGGACCAAAGCCAGAGAACAACTATCACACCACCAGGAAGGTAGGTTTCAACCTATGCACTGCTCCGAGCCACTATAGCCAAGATAAGGTTCACTGTGTCCATTCCTCGCCGCCAATTGACTACTGGTTATGCCAAACTTCTCCATTGCTCCAGGCATGCAACTAAATGTTCAAGTCACGTCCTGAGTCACTGTGCCTCTATGATGGGCCTCAGCCATAGGAAAAATAGTGTGTCAGTTTCCTTCTGCCCAGTGCTGCGCAGTACATCTCTGACTCCCTCCCAATCACAGATGGTGCATCAATAAATCAATCAATAAATCCATAACTCTTCAGTGTCGTAGGGGTACCTCATTGGATGCTTCAGCACACAGAGTCCTCCAGCGAATTCTATCCTCAGCGATGCGGATGAGTGTGGAAATATCTTGCCCTGTCCATTCCTTGATGTTGTCTGTCTATGTCTTTATTTGTCCTCCTTTGCTTCTTCCACCCTCGACAGTTCCCCGCAGTATTGTTTTTGAATCATGCCTACATACATGTCCGAACCATGTTAGTTTTCGTCGTTTCACTATTGAAATCAATGACTCCTGAACACCTGCACACATCTCTACTTTATTTCTTACGTACACATTGGTATGTTCCCTATAGGAAATTCGTAGAATTCGTCTGTAGCATTTGTACTCGAAAGCCTGTAATCTTCTCTCCATGTCCACAGTGAGTGTCCAACTCTCACAACCATACAACACAACAGAAAGCACCAGCGACTTATACAGTTTGATTTTCACTCCAACACCGATGTTGCTTTTCGAACTCACAGTTAGCCTAGAGGGTGCATACATATATACAAATAACAAAACATGAAACACATTGCAACAACAAAATAAAAGCACAAGAAGCATAATTATATAGATGACGTGCCATGAAGTTTCTATAAGAAGACAACCTCAATATAACGGCATGTCATCTACTAATGTTTTCTGTTGCATGGTTGGTTTGTCTAGTGGTCCATTGGTCAGTCCCACAGTCAACCGTATGCGATCATGTTTTCAATGATTCCCGTGAATTTCGTTGGTCGGTGTTGGCAGACGACATAAAGTATATAAATAGTGACCAGCGGAAATCACAGAAAAAAACATCACGTAAGAAGGCTGATTGTGCTTTGTTATGATTCAGCTGTGTGGTTTTATTTGGTGATTGGTGGCGGTTTACGGTGACAACAGATAGACGATTGTCAGTTTATTGAAAAACATTTAGAACAACAAAATAATTTACCAAGGAAGATACACCATGTTTTTTCCCATGCCGTGGCGATCTTGATTTGCATCTGCCATTGTCTGCAGGTTTTGGTGGTGGCACTGTTGACTTTGGAAGCTCGAAGCTCTGCATTGTGACATGTTCCTTCAAGGGATACCAATGAGGTTTGTTGTCAAGGAAGGCAAATTCTGGGAAAACATATTTGAAATTATTTAATTCTTGTTAATCTGAAGCAGATTACGAGCAGTGCAATAGCCTAGTTGATACCGAGCTTGCTTACTATCACAGGGTAACATCGCGCCAGAATCAAAATCACGTCCCGACAACAACAAAATATTCAGGTCTTGGATTCCAGCCCGACATGCCTGCTCCTCCAGTCGACCCAGCTGTAAATGTGTACATGATGTATGCGTTAGAGAAGGTAAAGACAACAAAGAAGGGAACTGGCCACTCCACCTAATAATTGCTGCGGCTTAGTTCACCAACAGGTATCTGCATCCTCAGTTCAGGTTGCTGCCATGGGACAACCTTTAAACTTCCATTAACAAAAAATATTAGATGTCTTATATAACCAAAGTTGGCCAGCATTATCAGTTGAAAGGTCATACATCCCCAAAAGGATAATCTAATTCCTATGCACCGGAGACCTCCGACTCTCGGCATTATAAATGACCTGAGATATCATATATGGCTTTCTGGATCACTTGGTGTGGCCCGCTAAAGACTACCGATGCTAGACTGAACATTCAATAAATCTATGAGCTTGTTTCATCAATTTGTATTAAATGAATTATAATAACAACGTGTATACACGCCTCGCCATAGGAACAGTTCCTGCCGTCACATTAAACGTGAGTTATTCAAGCGTTGGAGTAAATCTTGCAATATCACATTAAATGTGAGTTATTCAAGTGTTGGAGTAAATCTGACAGCGTAACGTTTAGGTTCATGATGTTATTTGACTCGCAAATGATTTTATAAAATTAAGTTCACCAACAAATTTATTAAGATCGTCAAATATTTCACATTGCCGTAGCCCATTCTGAAATTCTTCTGTGTTCGTAGTCAAATTCCTCTTGATTAGCATGATATACTATGAAGAGTAAAATCTGTTATGCCATGGTTTTCAGCTTGGTTGTAATATCCAACTCTAGCATGGCTTCCGGCGTGGTTGTAATATCCAACTCTAGCATGGCTTCCGGCTTGTTGTAATATCCAAATCTAGCATGGCTTCCAGCGTGGTTGTAACATCTGACTCTAGCAAGGCTTAGACCTTTAAGACGGGACAGTAACTTCACCTAATATTTTCTTAGACACCTCCCATGACATGCATGGCAGACCACTATTCTTTGCTCGCCGTAGGGCCTATCAAGACACATGCTTATTCTCAACTATTATTTTTACTGTTAGATAATGAAAAACGAAGGCATCTTTGATAGAAGATTCTCATGCACGAAACAAACCTCGGAGTTCTATGATGAGTTCCCCTAGGAAGTCATTTGTCTTGAATCGGTCATAGTCCCATACAGTAATCTCTAGGACCTTGTTTTGCAATTCCAATCGAGCAACGTCTTGAAACATGACTGTTTGATGCCATTCAGGATTCAGTGTTCTTGCTATGTGTTTTGTGCGTCGTTTGTTCTCTGGTCTGTAGACACACAACATATACAGATTACATCGGAGAAGATTCAATACTAATCATAAGTTATTGAAAATATAATCGTTTTCATTGACAAAATTGAAGTGGGAGTTGTCGAAAAGTTGGAATTATTGACACAATATATGACCAGAAACATTACCTTTATACTCGTGCCAAGGCATGTGGGTGTTGAGGGACATGAACGAGTCGATACACTGACGGTCATGGCAACACAGTGTTAATATGTACATCAATGGAGCTATCTAATATAGTGAATGAGCTAAGTGCGCTCAGAAGATTTTCCAAATTGTGAATCAAGGTCGCTCTTAAGACTGCGTGAGATTGTTGTCAACATCAACACAACGCATAAAGGGAAACATAATAGATATAATAAGATAGGCCTACGGATAAATCAGCATCGAACTGCAACTGTCAACCGCTACACTGTTAGGATTTATTGAGACGGCCACCGAAACACATAATACAAACATATGAACGTGTCCGGTATGCACTGATGATATCCTGCAAGCATAACTCATGTAAATTTTCACGCACAAGGCATATGTGGAGAAAGTAATTTGATTTCAGTTGCGAGGAGGATAGGTGCCAGCTGAATGGACCTGATTCAAATCTCACCTGCTTCTTTCCCATTTCAAAAGGAAAATATATTGAGCTATAAAACAAGGTCATATCATAAGTGGTCCTAGAAAGTGTTTAGTGGTGGACTGGCCTAGCCAGTGTCTTACCACAACTGTTTAACTAGTGCTTCCTACAGCACTTCCACTGGCCTAGCCTGGGTGTAACAAATATTCTACCCCATGTGTTGCTCTCTCTTGTGTATCAACTCCGCTCCATACCCAGCGCATAGCAGCTATCCACTTCCTTGATATTTCTACCTCTTTTCTTGGTATCTATTAATTTTAAAATTTCAATTTTACTTCTCTCCATAAATCTAGTTAGTTCTACCACCTTGTCACAAAGACCGCACACATTTTTTTAGCACACATACACACTGCCGAATTACCAAACCAGTCGTAGCGGCGACAGATTTCACTGACGTGGTCTCACATCAGGAATACATTAATTTATTTTGTACTTCTAGTTCTTATCCCTTATCCATCACTGTCCTTGAGTATTATATAAACCACTTATGGTGACAGTTTAAGAGTGTTTTTTTTAGATCCACAGTTCCAGAAAATATTACTGGTTGTTAAATTCTGAGCAACGCCGAAGACGTCTGTGTCGGACCATTGGCTCAAATAAAGCAGCGACACAACGTATGTTCATTATCTAGACTACATCATGCTAGAAATCTAGAAGGGTCATTGTCCTGCTGCAAGAGTCAGCGGGAGTTTGAGAATGAACGCTGAAGAAGAAAATATTGGCAGGGAAAGAAATACAAATGTTGTGACATGGTTTACAACATAACTGCGACTTCTGTGTCTTTCGGGCTGACACATCTGACTCGGCCTGACACATCTGACTCGGTCTGACACATCTGACTCGGCCTGACACATCTGACTCGGCCCGACACATCTGACTCGGCCCGACACATCTGACTCGGCCTGACACATCTGAATCTCTTTGACTCTCTGTGGGGTGGGATAGCAAATTCCACCCTAAACCTGTTTAAGGCTGTCCAGAAATGACGTCAAAACGTTTTGGGCAACTGTTGACCTTCCCCTATTGTCTAAAACGTGTTGAGAATTCAGGACCCCCCCCCCCCCCAATCTGATTAATAATGTCAAAATCACCATACACCCGTAAAAATGTTTAGGAAGTAAAAATTGTTTGCTTACAAACAACTGTTGTAATATGAACAATCCTGTAGGATAGCCTTGGGAACGTAGCAACAAAATAATACCGACCTAAAATGAACGTTTCTGACGTGCGCAGGTTTCCGTAGAATGCATTGTCCTTTCATATTGGAAGAAAAGAGAATTGTATTCTTAATATGACGACCAAGTTATCATTTTCCTTGACTTCTATGTTACAAATTATAAACATCAGCTGATTCTAATGTTACCATTTCATTATGAACTGCGTCTAACTGCTAGCAGCTGTTCTAACGAAAGATAAATGCGAGAGAAATTTATTCTTTTATAAAAAATGTTATTAAACGTATTCATTTACATGAATAAAGCCGCCAATCGGTGTCCTATACAGAACAAAAATACCACAGAAATGATTACGCCATCTAAGTCTTCCATACTAATGTTATTCTACGGAAGTGAAATGAAACCAGGGAGATATAGCAGAATTTTTATGTTGATGTTTCCAGAGTGGCACCTCTACGACCCTGATGTGTTATAGGTTTCATGATGATGAGGTTACGTGAACCCGTGCACGGTAGATTCGGACGAATTTTACAGATCGGTATTTGTTATTGTTTGTTAAGTACTGGATTCGACTAGGCCATCTCGGGATGCCTAGTCACGTCACTTTCAACCTAGTCCTAAGAAGGACTTTTTGGTTATATCGCGACGCTGGGTGCGGATAAGGGAACTGACGAAAAGTTCTTGAGCCTTGGCGAAAATGACGAAAAGGCTGTCGAAAGTTTGCTGAAGCTTGTTTACAATCTCAGGACGTACTGCGGATAGGAAGAGTCGTTTCTCTCTTGGAAGTTTCCAAGTCCACAGCAGGTTCCCACCTCAGCTGGAGATCGTCCGATCCTTGCTACCTTAGCCAGATTCCTCTGTTGCCCAGGGTGCTCCGCGGGGAGGCGTAGCAAGGTCTGAACCAGTATGAGTCCTGGTCCTGGCGAGCGAATCGGTATTATTTTGTTCCACTTGAACCTATTGTTGTATCTAAGAGATCCACGGTAGAAGACCTCTCCTCAAAGCGTTTGATATCCACACTGAGTGTTAGACCTATGGGAATGAAAAAAGCTATGGTAACGGAGAGTTACCCTTTCAAAAAATGCAAAAACGGACACAAGAGTGGTATTGTTAGTGTTTCATGTGCATCGTAACAAAACACAAATTACCATCACAGAATATTACTCACCCCCGTCCAGGCAGCAGATATAACTTGACAAACGGATCTGATAGTCCGTTCAAATCTCGAGGCCTTAAATTTCTGGCTTGTATAACGTGGATGTTGAGCGTGTTGTCGAAATCATCATGACTGATCTGTAGCTGGGGACCAAATAACACAACACATTCATGACTGATCTGTAGCTGGGGACCAAATAACACAACACATTCATGATTGATCTGTAGCTGGGGACCAAATAACACAACACATTCATGACTGATCTGTAACTGGGGACCAAATAACACAACACATTCCTGACTGATCTGTAGCTGGGGACCAAATAACAACACATTCATGACTGATCTGTAGCTGGGGACCAAATAACACAACACATTCATGACTGATCTGTAGCTGGGGACCAAATAACACAACACATTCATGACTGATCTGTAGCTGGGGACCAAATAACACAACACATTCATGACTGATCTGTAGCTGGGGACCAAATAACAACACATTCATGACTGATCTGTAGCTGGGGACCAAATAACAACACATTCATGACTGATCTGTAGCTGGGGACC